>OY856187.1:123604412-124106293 GCA_963693315.1 Diogma glabrata
TAAAATATTTTATGTATACTTGAATAGAAATTCCTGCTTGTTCCTCTGGTACTTAATCATAATATTAAAACAATCCATATCGTTCTTCAATAATCTTCTATTGATATATTTTTTCAATGGTTTTTCCTTTATCGTTTCCTTTTATATAACATACCTGAATGAATATAGTCACAAATAAACAGAGTAAACAATTTTCCATTACATCAATGATATGAGGAATGAGGATAAATGTTTGAGTTTATGTTTAAATTTTTTGTTCAATTTAAGTTTATGTGATAGTTTGTCGTTTATTATGGCTACATACCACCACCTTTTCACTTTTTGAAGCACCACCGAATTATTGTTACATAATTTTTGACTGTTTCAAAAAAATGTGAAAAAGATCAATACATGCATATAGATGGATAAAATGAAAACACTTCGTGATGAAAATTATATTTTTTTCCAGAAGAATAAGTTAGAAAACATTAACTACTTATAGCCATTTATGGTTTGATTCACTCACTAAATTATGTTCATATATACTATAAAATATTTATAGCAAAAAGTTTTTTGTTATATCTTTCACATTTCAGAACTTTTTACCAGTTGTACTTTAAATTTTTTTTAGATTGAAGTTAAAAGTTTATGATTGGTTTGAAGTTTTAAATTTGAAATCTAATTCTTTGTTTCAAACCTATGTTAAGTTTGAATTTTTAGAATTGAATTTTTACTATATTGTCTCATGAAAAAAATTTACCTAACCCAATTTTCTTGACAATTCCTAACAATGCATATGAAATTTAAATTCAATAGTTTACTGAATGTTCAAGTACTGCCAGATCGATATTTAGTATTTGTAATCGAGGACAATTTTAGATACAGCCAAGGTTTTCAAAAACATATTTTGTAATAACATTATTTTTCACCCTTCTGTTAAATTGTGTTAATAATCCTTTTGATCCTGATTTATTCATTCGAAATGATAAAAGCTCCCGAATGATTTTATTTTCTCATGAATTTAAAATTATATTTTCAATTCGAACATTATACTTTGGTTACACAATACAATACAAAAATTATCAACTGAAATACGATTAAAATTTAAAATTTCGTGCCTAAATGTATAAATGGTAAACATTAAACTGGTCTTAAAATTTATCATAAAACGTATATACAAAAAAAGAAATGTTTTTTTCGTACAACTTACAATTTTTAAATTGTCCTGTAAACTCCTTAGAGAAATTACGAAAAAATAAAGAAAACAAAAAATTTCATCTTACACAAAAATAATGAACATTAAAAAGGAGGAAATTTTATATTTTCATGATAAATTGATTTTCATTTATGTTGTTAGACTAACAGAATTTTGTGTATTGCTGCGAAATGACTAGCTGACGATAAACAATGGTGTTAATTCGCTATGGTAATGCTAAACATGGGCTGTCCGATATCATATTAAATTTAGATTTAATACCTCTTTTTTTTGCTGGAAATACAACTTTTCCCACAACTTTTCCCAAAGGTATTATAGATACTAAATCATTTGTAGTCCTGGAAAAATAGGTTCGCTATGTCTGACAGCGTCTGGTAATTCCCAAAAGTTCAAGCTTTACGATTATTCGTTCTAAAGTAGTAGGCGTAGTCTGTTTTTGTTTATATTTGTTTAAAATACTGCTATTTTATACGAGTTAAACTGACATATCACATACTACTGGCAATAACAGTAAAATATTACTAACCGTAACACTCTATCCTACCTAGTTATGCTGTATTCCATGATGATGCTGCTCTATTATTCGTATTATTATTACACACTTTTAATTAACTTGTGTTTTGACAGTTGTGTTGGTTACTATTTTGTAATCAATTTTTCAGCAACTTCCCATTATGGAATTAGTCCCAAATTTAAAAGATAATTTTGATGAAGCGTGTTGAAGTGTCTGTACGTATTTTTAAAAGTTTTAGATAAAAAACTTAATAAAACTGAAAAAAATATTCAATTTTTAATTTATTTTTTAAAAGCTTCAACATTTATATGAAAATCCCTATATTTTGAGTGACCCCTTTTCCGCGTTGAAATGAGCCAAATCAACATACTGGGTATATATATATATATATATATATATATATATATATATATATATATATATATATATATATATATATATATATATATATATATATATATATATCATTATAATCGAGGACATTTTATGCGTTTTTGTCATTTTTATATGGTAAAATTGTAAATACTGAATATAAAAATTAAATGTACTTCATACATTTTTTTGGTTCAAAGCTTTCTGTCATATATTCATGCTATTCTAGTTCATCTATCAGTAATAGAATGCGCTGGTAGTTGGTCAAAACAAAATTTTGTATTGTAGGCAAATAAAACAAAAATGTTGTCAACACTTCCATACAAATTTGTATGGAAATTTTAGACAATTTTTAATTCGCTTTTGTGATCTACAATATTTTACTATTTTCATAATCGAAGATCGAAAATATTGATCAAAGTACAAAAAACTGATCAAACGTAATATAAAAAAATATGGAGGGGCTGAAATCTCAAGCTCTGAGATATCAAGACTTCGGTCTGAGTTAATGATTTTGATATAGTTTTCGGCAAAAAACTTATATGAGGACATGGTTTTAATTTTGGGCAGCGATGTATATCAAACATAACTCTTTGTTAAAGTACAAGTTTGTTTTTATCACTGTTTAGAAATTTATTACAAAGCTAACAAGAAACATCAATACGTTGCCGGAAAATTATAACAGATCATAAATTAACATAATTTAGTGAAAAAATGATACACTCAGCAAACTACTCAAAAACCTCTCCATTTAGCGTTTCGAGAATAGTACATTGTATATTAAGAGCAGAAAGTACGACATTGCTGCTCGTGCATGAAAATTGCTGGTTGAGGCGTAGCCGAAACCAGCAATCATGTCAGAGCAGCAATGTTACTTTCTGCTCAAAGTATACATACTATTTTTTTAACGACTGCCGACAAATGCGATCAAAGTTGCTAAGGAGGCATTTATTTCTTGTTTAAAAAACGTATCGGACTTCAAGTTAAAATTTTAAATTAATAAATTTAAAATTTATAAGGAGTTTGTTTATATCTATTTTTAAATAAAAATCATTTAAAATGAGCAGTAGTGATGAAAGTGATATAATTAGCACTTCACCTCATATAAAAGAAGCAGCCAACAATTTAACTTTAAACGTGTTGCCTGAAAAATCTAAAGTCCGGTATGAAAAAGCTTACCCATTATTTATCAATTGGTGTAAGGACAAAAAAACAGGAAATTTTTATTCTGAACATGTGTTTTTGGTATATTTTGGTGAACTATCGCAGACAAAAAGTCTTCAACAATGTGGTCAAATTATTTAATGTTAAAATCAACATTCATCGTTAAAGAAAATTTGGATATTAGTAAATATAAAAGATTTTTGCCTTTTTTAAGAAAGAAGCCCTCGGGTTATAGAGCCAAAAAAATCAAAAGTGTTTTGGGGAGAAGAAATTAATAAATTTTAATATTTTGTCTTTGTCCATTATGTCTTTGGTTTTACTTGTGTTTTTACTTTCCGTCCATGAGCAGAAAAAATTAAAAAATGCACGCTAAACAGCAAAAGCCAACTTTCTGTTTTAAACTGATAGATAGAAAACATTATTTTCTATTACAGTCGTTAAAAAAATATTTTAAAATCACAAATTTATATTTCTTTCAAAATTCCAAAAATATTGTAAAAACCAAATAAAATCAAAATTTCAAAACTTTTTTCAAACGAAATTCTAAACATATTTCAAAAATTATTACAAAATCAAAGATTAAAACTTTTTTCAAAAACTCGAAAAATATTGCATAAATTATAACAAAATCTAAATTGTAACTTTTCCAAAATTATAAAAATTATAATAAAATCAAAAATTTTAAATTTTTAAAAATTCTAAAAATATTCCAAAAATTCTTAAAAATTCAAAAATTCGAACTTTTTCCAAAATTCTAAAAATATTGCAAAAATTATAACAATTTCAAAAATTGAAACTTTTTCCAAAATTATAATAAACTCAAAAATTTAAAATTTTTCAAAATTTTAAAAATATTCCAAAAATTCTTACAAAATCAAAAATTGAAACTTTTCCAAAATTCCAAAAATATTTCAAAAACTATAACAAATTTAAAAATTTCCATGTACAATTATATTTACGTAAACACACAGCTAAATTTTTTTTTCCAAAAAATTATCTAAAAAAATACATGAAATCATTTTTTGACACACTTGACAATATTTTTTTGACAAACTTATAATGTAATAAAATTCTCAATAATAATAATTTCATGTTCATTATACATTTCATTTCATACAAATAGCTAATTTTATTTTTCTTTTAAAAAAATAAATGAAAATAATTCTTTTGACATACTTGACATTATTTTTTTGACTAACTTACAATTCTCAATAATAATAATAAAATTTCATGTCGTACAAATAATTAATTTTATTTTTCCAAAAAATTAGGTAAAAAAATAAATCAAAATCTGTCTTTCACTTAACAACATTTTTTTGACAAACTTATAATGCCATAATTCTCAATAATCATAATAAAATTTCATGTCATACAAATAATTAATTTTATTTTTTTCCGAAAAATTGGATAAAAAAATAAATAAAAATCGTTCTTTTGACATACTTGACAACATTTTTTTGACAAACTTATAATGCCATAATTCTCAATAATAATAATAGAATTTCATGTTATACAAATAATTAATTTTATTTTTTTTCGAAAAATTGGGTAAAAAAATAAATAAAAATCTTTCTTTTGGCACACTTGACAACATTTATTTGACCAACTTATAATGCAATAGTCTAGTTTTTTATCTCACATACCAATCCCGACCCTCCAGATTTCTTCACATTCTTTGTTCCTACTCGTAATCACTTAAAATGAACGTTTTTTAAGCAAAACATATGCATATTTCCTTGTTTTGACGCACTTGACGATTTTTTGACACACTTCCGGTACAGTTATCGAACGAACACGTCGTCCTTTCGGCTCTTACCACTGGGTGTACCTATTTTTAGAATGCAAAATTTTTCAAATCCCTTCAGCCGTTTTCTAGATTTCGTCGGTTGTGACGGCCGACGACCGGCCGGCAGACATACATAAATTTTTTTTTGCTTTTTTAGAATCAGTAGGTCCTAAAACGTCGAGAAATGTCAAAAAAGTGGGGGTAAGAATTTCAATTTTAGCTCATGAATGTAATACTTAGGTCTTTCAGAATAATAATAGAAGTTAAAATTAAAACAATGTGTAAAGCAAACGTACTAAAATTTTGCACTGGTTGTTTAAATAACATAATTACAATTGAAATAGTGCACTCAAGTACTATATTCAGCTATTGCTATATATTATAGTAGTAAAAACACTGAATAAAATATACCTTATTAAAATAACTTTAAATTTCAAAAAAATACTAAATTTTCGGTAACTGATTTAATTACTGGTTTCACTTATAATGTATTTTTTGTGAAATAAAGTGGGTGACTTGTTTTTAGGTAAAATTATATATCTAAAAACTCTAAAATAAATAAAATAAATTTAAAAAAACACACTTTTTGAAAAACGAACTAAAAAGTAAAAATAAAAATTTTGTATTGACACAACGTAATGTTGCAAAGAAACAAACGATATGTTCATACAAACATTATAGCTGTTATAATTATCTTTTCTTTAAAATTGTAAGAACAAAAAATAGTTATTTATTGTACACGATGGTAAAATTGCACTTTATCTTCGAGAGCGATTTTAGATGCTAATAAGCATCGAGAAGATAATGAAATTTTATCATCGTGTGGAATACAACATTTTTTTCTATAGCAACTGTTAAAGAAGACCAAAAAATGAAAAAAAATCAATGATAAATTTAGTTTAAAAGTGTCAGGAAAAAATAGTTTCACGAAAAAATGAGTATAGGCTTTGATGACTTTTTGAATTTTCTAAATAAACAAAGAAATCAATTTTTTTTGGAAAAATTTGAAGAATATCAACAACAAAATACTTATATCAAAATACTTTATCTACCCTTGCTGTTAAAGTACTACTTTATTTACCCTTGATGGTAAAGTGCAACTTTTCCCTCTAATTTTAGTTGATAATAACACGTTTAAACAGTTGCTATAGAAAAAAATATTTAAATATCATTTAGTATATCTTAGAAAACATTAGATTTTTGACTATTAGTATTTTGACGGGTAAAAAATTTTCCGTTCCAAATTGTTACATCAAAATTCAAATGTAAATGGGTGGCGGCGCATTCGTCATAGAAAAGGAACAAACATATGCATATATCGTCGCCATAGAAAAGGAACAAATATATGCAAATTGTGTGAATATTACTAAATATTAATCTCTTACAAGGAACTGCTAACGTTTATTCCCTTTGACTGCGCCACCCACTTATATTTTATGTTTTTTTTTTTTTTTTTCCTTTATCTCCATTTAGGAGCATAGGGCGTCTACTAGACTGGACCATCTGACTCTGTTCGGGGCAATCGCTTTCAGTTCACCCCATGTCTTGCCGATTTGTTTTGCTTCAGCTAGCACCGTTTTCTTCCACGTCATGGGTGGTCTTCCAACTCTCCTTTTACCTTATGGATTCCACTCTAGGGACATCCTTGTTATATCTTTAACTGGTTTCTTCAGTGTATGTCCTATCCATCTCCATTTCCTTTGTTTTATCTCGGACTCAATGTCTAACTGCTCAGTCTGTCGTAGAAGTTCCTGGTTACTGATGGTGTTCGGCCAGAAGCATTTGATCAGTCTTCTCAGGCATTTGTTCACAAACACCTGTAGTTGATTTGTGATCTTCTTTGTGTGTTTCCACGTTTCACACCCATATAGCAGTACTGACTTGACACATGCATTGAACATTCGTAGCTTTGTCTTTCTTGACAGGACGGATGCATTCCAGATCTTGTGAAGCATATTGAACGTATTTCTAGCTTTGTTAATACGCTGACTGATATCTTCTTCAGTCCCGCCTGTTTTTGCTACAGTACAACCAAGGTACACAAATTTGTCGACTTCATCCACTTGTGTATTGTTGATTGTAATTGGTGTTATCGTTTTGGTGTTCAATCTCATAGACTTTGTTTTCCTGATATTAATGTTGAGTCCGACTTCATGTGCACGGGCTGATAGCTTATGTATTTTCTGCTGCATGTCCGAATGTGTGTGTGTAAGTAGACAGATGTCATCTGCGTAGTCTAGATCATTGAGCCGGCTTGTTGTGTTCCATTGGATTCCATTTGGACTTGCATCCTCGAGCTTTCTCATGATACTATCTAGTACTATCAGGAATAGTAGCGGGGATAGTACACAGCCTTGTCTCACTCCTCGGTGGTTGTAGTATTTATCACTTTGCTGTCCTTTGTATTGTATTCTGTTTCCAGCATCCCGATACATTTCTTTGATTAGATCAACTATTTTCTTCGGGACGCCCATTTCACAAAGTGTCTTCCATATCGCGCTTCTGTTAATTGAGTCGAAGGCGCGTTCGAAGTCCACGAAGAGGAGATACAATGGTGAATTCCATTCGTTTGATTGCTCTATTATGATACGGATTGTGTTGATATGATCGGTACAGCTTCTTCCTGGTCTAAAGCCGGCTTGTTCGTTTCTTAGTTTCATGTTAATTGATGGAGATATTCTTTCGAGAATGATCATCGCTAGTATTTTCATTATTGTGTTGAGCAGAGATATACCTCTCCAATTTTTGCATTCTCTTAGATCACCTTTCTTTGGGATTGTTATGGTTAAACCTTCTTTCCATTTGGTTGGTATTTTACCTTCGTTCCATACATCAGCTAATAGTGGTGTTAGAGCTTCTGCTGTTGTGTTTACATCTGCTTTGAGTAATTCTGCTGATATATTATCTGTACCAGCAGATTTGTTATTCTTGAGTTTCTGTATGGCATCTCTAACTTCCCGTTCCGTTGGTGGATGGGTGCTCATAGTTTCGTTATAGTTGTCGTCCGGAAACTGCAAGTTATCTTCATGTTGGTGGCAGTTGTCTTCGAAGTATTCTTTCCATCTATTTAGCTGCTGTTCATGTGTTGTGAGGGTTTGACCAGATTCATCCTTTATTGGTGGAGTGTTTGTATATTTGTTGGTGACCTTTCTCACGCATTTGTGTAGTGTGCGCATATTTCTATTAGCTGCTGCTGTTTCCGCAGTCTTGAGAATGCTTTCTGTATATCTTCTGCGATCATTCCTTGCCATCTTTTTAACTTGTTTTGCTGTACTTTCATATTTGCTGCGGATCTCGGTTGTGTTCTGGTGACACAATTGCAACTTGAGCTGACGACGCTCTTCAATTTTCTTCCAGGTATCATCGCTAATCCATGGTTTCCGTGATTTGTCTTGGTATCCAAGCACATCTGTAGCAGTATTGACGTAAGCTTCTTTAACTTGTTCCCATTTTTCATCAAGGCTGGTGGTTTCGTTGTTTGGTAGATTGAGCTGGAGCGATTCTTTGAAGATGTTATTTGTATTTTTGTCGCTCAATCTGTTGATGTTAAATTTCCTCTGACACGACTTGTTGTGTTTTACAGCGGCTGGTTTAATTTTGAATGTTGCAATTACCAGTTGATGGTCGCTGTGTATGTCTGCTCCTCGCTTTGCTCTGACGTCTTGTAGTGAGGATAGAAACTTCTTATTTACCAGTACGTGATCAATTTGATTCTTGGTTCTTCCATTTGGTGGTGTCCAAGTGTATTTATGTATGTTCTTGTGTGGGAATTTGCTGCCTCCTATGAATAGTTGATTTGTGACACAACAATCGATGAGCCTATCTCCATTATTGTTACGTGTTGATTCTAGTGCGTTTTTGCCCATGACTGATTCCATTCCGGTGTTGTCGGTTCCAATTTTGGCATTGAAATCACCTTGTATTATTTTGATGTCATTACGGTGTGCACTAGCCAGTGTTGCTTGGAGTTGTTCGTAGAATTCATCTTTTGTCGCATCATCAGCTTCTTCGGTAGGTGCATAGCACTGTATGATCGTTGTATTTCTAATTTTCGATTGGAATCTTGCTGTTATTATTCTGCTACTGATTGGTTTCCATTCGAGAAGTGCTTTCTTTGCGTTAGGTGTTGTTAATATTGCTACGCCTTGTTCGTGTGTGTTGGATTTACCAGAGAACATCATATAATTTCCTTCGCTTGTTGTTAGCTCTCCGCTGTTTTTCCATCTTACTTCACTGAGTCCTAGTATCTCGATGTTATATTCTTTCATTACTTTCTCAACTTGTGCTAACCGCGATGTTTCTATCAGAGTTCTGACATTCCAGTTTCCTACTCGTGTCCGGGTACGATAGCTAAGGGTTGATATTTGATTATTCCGGTTTGTTTGGTTTTGTATCTTTCTAGTGTACGTTTCTTTAATCATTTGAATTTCGGATTCACCTTTCGGATTAACGGGTGATTGGGCCATCGAATCCTAGCCAGTTTCCAGGGCTGCTGGATAAGGTATACTGGCATACCGGTAACCGGTACCTAAGGTATACTGGCATATATTTTATGTAACAACTGAGAATGCAAAATTGTTTACCTATCAAAAATACTAATAGTATTCGATTGATGATTTTTGGATTTGTTTTCTATAACCCTTTTTTACAGTTAGATGACAAATAAACATTATTTGTGATTTTGTTTATGGAACATTCCGAATTAACGATGTTTAGGATAAGAATCGATTGATCGATTTTTCTAGATTTGAACGAATTTAGTATTTAAGCAGGTATTTTTAGACAGAATTAATTAATTGTAAACAAAACACTGTGCCTCCTATAAAATCGTGGAAATAGAAGCAATTTTTAAATATAAATTTATTTAATAAAAAACTCTATTTTATTTTGGACACTGTGTACTGAAAATTTCTACAATAAGCCATTGGAATTTTTAAAGTTGTTGAATATTCTTGTTATAGAATATTATTTGCTGTGGTATTTTCCTGTTGTTGTAGAACAACAGCGGTGTGGCATACTTAGTAAAACCTGGTATGTTTGCTTACTAATCAGTGATTGAATCCAGAAGGAGATTGGGAATTGCGTTTATCGAATTGAGAGTAAGAACAATTTGAAGTAAGGTGGGAGAACGTGACAACATTAATATTATAATACTTAAATTTGTCTGTTAAATAATATAATTTATTCAACAATCAACAATACATTAATTAAATTTTTTGAATTTGTTACAAAAACTATTGTATATTGTAAAATCACACATGTGTCGATTGTCACAGATGTGTCGATTTTGAGTTTCGTTATTTTTTAAATTTATATTTTGAATTAATTTAGTTTTTTAACCGACTTAAAAAGAGGAGGTTCAGTGTCTCATTGTGGGTTTTTTTATGTATGTTGACCGGTTTCTCAAAAACGGCTCGTTCAATTTGGATGATTTAAATCGTATTCAATTTGGGTTAATTTCGAGAGTGTCCAATAATTTTTTATGATGTGAAAAATGCCGTTTTCAGACAATTGGAAAAACCCGTATTTTTATGTATTTTATGCGATTTAATCAAAACATCTTAATCTGTTTGGATAGTTTGAGTTGTATTATATTGCTATAGATGTTGATGTAGTCGTATATATAATTTTCTATGAGTGGAAATATGCCGTTTTTTTAAAGTTTATTTTTAAATAAAAATATTTGTGCTGATTAAATTTGTTTTGTTAAATAAAAAAATGAGTGCGTGTAATATTTGCAAGTGGTTGAATCAATTTTCTTTGGCTACTGTGGCAGGTATTACTAAAAATATTAAATATAAAATAAATATGTCATATTGCAATTTAGAGTAGCATTTCTTGATAATATAATTTACAACATGTATAATAAAAACCAATATTTACATAATTTATTAAATTTCTTGAAAAACTGCATCATTTGTTGTACCAAATCCTGTTGTTGAATTAAGTGGACATGTATTCATAGTGAATTTAATCTGTAATACGTTGTAAGACTTTGTAAAACTTTATGTAAATATGGCTATTTATTACACATTGTTGTAAATTATATTATCAGGAAATGTTACTCTATTTTTCAATATGACATATTTATTTTATATTAAATATTTTTAGTAATGCCAGACCAGCCGCAGTAGCCAAAGAAATTTTACTTCAACAGCGTGTTTCTTACAAACTACTTGAAAGATTAATTCTTAATAGAATATATCCTGTGATAAATGAAACTGTACCGAAAGAACAGGCAGGTTTTCGTGAAAATAGAGGTTGCACGGAACAAGTATTAGCTTTAACTACATTTATTGAAAAAGGTGGATTGTTTGAGACAATCAGCCCTTTCGATAGTGTATCCTGCAGCAGAATATTGTTCGCCATCTTGGCTTGGAAGCTCACATTGTAATAAAATTGATGTCGAAATTTTTTATTATTATATTAAACTGACAGTCTGTAAAATATGCTGATGGTAATACCTGCTTTTAAAAAAACATAACTTATAAAAGCAAAAAGGGTTTTTGTAAAAATTATCTAAAAAGGAAAAAGAAATTACTTGAATTCTTATGAAAAATAAGCTGATAGAAAAAAAAGGTGAAAAATTAAAAAAGAAATATTTCGATTTAAAACCCTGTTAAAAACAGAAACAATAAAAATCAAAAAAGGAAATGGATAAGTAACTTATTTGCTTACCTAACATTAGCCTTCAGACCTAATTTTCAAATATATTTTTCACCTTCTTTACAGTAGTTTATGATTAGTTTAAACCTTTTCGTTTGAATATTTATCGTATTTAACAATACTTTTTCGTACAGTTCCTGCCAGTTATTTAGAATTACAATTCACTAAAATTAATTAAATAAAATATTTCCTTTTGAAAAACGAAAGTTTATAGCAACTGTTCTCTCAATTCTGAAGGTTAAGGCCTTCTAGAATTTTTTTCCTACCACACTGCTCGCAGTAACACAACAGTTGCTTCAGTTTTATTGTTCCATATGTATAAATGCAAGATTAATGCAGTGACAACATGAAAATAATAAGTATGTTGTAAACTCTTTCCCCTAGACTCTTAGTTCTTGTACCTTTAAATCATTTAGTATAACCTTTTATACCTCACAAACTACCGCTGTCACCAATGTTCAAATTCATATTAAACTTGACAATCTTAATTATGATTACTATTTTAATTAATTAAATATTTTTAAATATTTGATGATGAATAATTTACCGATTCTGCATAATCGTTAATATGTTTGATTGGCAATTGACTATAAGATCTATAATATATAGAATCGACCGTTCATTTCGATTGAATTGACAGAATTACAAACTTAATCTACAAGCAATATATTTACCGTCCATAGGAAGATATACGGAGATCTCATAGAAAAAACATTAACAGAAGTTAAGATTGAGTAAAAGTTAGAAGCTATGATTTTGACAAACCAATGTTATTGCCTTAAAAGTTTATCTTGTTTCAATTGTAAAACAACAAAGAAATATTATATTCTAACAAAAATAAACTATTAAGTTCATTTTTCTACTTTGATTTTGTTATTAAATCAAAAATCTTTAAAACAATAAAATGTTCAAATAAATATTACCTTCGATATTTTATTATTTCCCATAAAATTATTATTGATTCAAGTGTTACAGGTGTAGCTTGTTTTCTGAAAATTATTTTCATTTTAAGAGAAAATGAAAAATAAAGAATATAATCTAATAAGAAAATCATGCTTATCGATACTTTAATCAAAATAACCAGGAGCACGTATTGATAAATAATTTGCCTGATTTTAAAATCAATTGAGATTTTAACGCACTTTTGTTTACCAACTCAATTTAACAAACATAAACGAAAGGGCTTATTACTACAAATACCATTCACGACCCATCGTCGTACATATTTCTCTACCCACTTAGAGACTTACCTTAGTAAAGGAGATATTATCGATATATGGTACACAAACTACTATTGAACAGATCTGCACAAATTTTGTTGTAATAAACTTTATAAGCTTAATGTTTTTTTGGACAAAACTAGAAAATAAAATATTTATTTTTGTGAGTCCAAGCTTAATATTTTTTAGAAGATTTATTTGTATATATTTTTGAGAGTGTTCAGGTTTGTTTACGTTGGTTACGAAAAATAAATACATAAAATGTGACCGGATTTGCTTAGCAATTATACAAATTTTGTAAAATTCATATATCTTCGATACATTTGCCCTTACATGTGATTTTGTAGTTTAATCCAATTATATTATCGCATGTTTGAATGCGTTGCGTTTCCACTTTACTAAGTTAATAGTTTGGTTGGTGGCCTCAACAAACCAAAGACTAAGTATAATTTAGGTTTGCTATGTAGATTCATACTAAGTTTACACCAGTATCTAATTTGCTACGTTTCAAATTTGCTAGCCATTTTCACCATCATACTTTTTAAATTTGATACGGTGATGTAAACTCTTATTAATTAGGTATGACATATTAATTTTTAGCGCGTCCTTTTCATTGTTAATTTTTTGGTTAGGAAAAAATAATTTCCATATATATTTTTTATAAAAAACTAAAAACGTTTATTATATTAAAATTTATTAAATTATTAAATTAAAAAATTTATTTTACTTTTAATTTCAGCAAAAAAATCACATCAAACATAAATATATATTTATAAAATAAGTTGATTTATTTTTATTTTAAATGTCATACCTAATTTTAGTGTTCACACCGTAAAAATAATACCTATTTGCTACGTACCTAATTTGATACGTAGCAAATCATCCTACCAAATAGTTGGTACTAGTGATGTAAAAGTGTTTAATACTATTGTATAATACGCGGTATTATACGTAAAATACCGTATTGTCCAAAACGTAGTAAAATACAAGGTATTTTATTATAAAATGTTTTTCTATTGTGGTGGCGCGAATCAGTAATCTGCCATTTTATTGAGATTTCGCGTGGATTACTTGAAGAATCTATAACTGCAAAAATATATACTACTGGTTCTTGAATATATGAACGACACAGAAGAAATTAATGAGTTATTGCCCCTTGTTACTAACAGTTAGAAACGCATTCTTAGTGATTCGCAAATTTCTATGGCAACAAAATTGTTGTAATATCAACAGAACATAAATTTCAAACATCGAATGCTACACCATTACTATTAACCGTTATAGGGAATTTTTTTATGCAGCAAATCAAAATTATGATCCATGAACTCATTTCGTTTAACTCATTATGAGCTATGAACTCATAGACTGTCATTCAATTTTACATCTTTGAGTAGTCCTCTTTCTATACATTCAAATTGATTAACTAAAACACCCAAATCTCAAAACTCACATTCTGAAACCGATGGTAGCTATATTGATTGTTTAACTTAGTGGCAAAGAGTTTGTGCTCTTCGGAATCTTGCATCGTTCCGCATATTCCACTGTAACAGAAAAATCTTTTTCAATCTGCGGCCTAACTCATACTGCAAGAAGTATTTGTCTTACAAATCAACGAGGCATAAACTTGTTTATGTGAAAAATCATAATTTAAATCTTCAACAGTTTACCGATGGGAAATGATAAGTCTTTAATTTAAAAAAACATAAATACAATAGCTCGGCGCGAATGAAAGTGGTTAATATTGAAACCAAGCAGAAGCAGATGAATAAATAGATCTTATTAGCATTGGTTTAAAAAATATAAATAAAGATAACGATAAGAAATCCAAATGTCGGGGCAGTTATTTAGAAGAAAATAAATTAGTTGTGATAGAAAATGGTAAGGGAAGTAATTTTTTGTTTTTATACCACTAACACTGTATGTCGGCTATTGCACTTTTGTACAGAATGTACGGTATTTTATTTTGTATTATACAATGTATAATACGCTGTATTATACAAAAAAAATAAAATACCGTATTTTAACATCTCTAGTTGGTACGTACTTTTTTGATACCTGTTTACATCGACCATAGTCGACCTACTAAGTATAGTATGTACCTATTAGATCCTGGTGTAAACTTAGTATCAATTAAATTTACTGATGCATGAAATGTCGGGTTGAATGGCATATTTTAACGGATCTTTGTTTCAGATTGAAACAAGTAGTAACAAAATTATTTTCAATAAAATTCAAACTGGATTCGGAATTTTGGTGAATTTTTAGTATTTGATGAAATGTCTGAATTTTTTTCTAAACTGACAATATATGGCTTGAAGGAATAGCGATAGATCTCTTGAAAAACCATTAATGAGAGACTTCAATAACTTTAAGTCATGTGATCCGATCACCGAAAGAAAAAATCTTGGTTGATTCAAACATGTTGCATTGTTAATCGAAAATTAAGTGAAAATTAGGGAACTAAATACGTTTGTGATTGAATCAACCAACGCTCCGTATTTAAATTAACAATTTAACCGTTGTTGATATATTTTTTTATAAGTATCACAAACATATTTGATTTAACCATGTTTGTAGTTGAGTCAACTATGATTTAATTTTCAATTGACTACAAACGTTGTAAATTAAAAATTGGACTAAAAATAGTGATATTGAATACGTTTGTGATAGAATCAAGCAAAACGCCGTATTAAATCTTTTGGTTTGGTACATCTTTGTTTTGTTTTTGCTGCTATCGATGTTTGTATGGGTTCGTTTTTTTCGTAAATATAATATTTGAAATTTTTTATATTAGAAGTATGTATTTCGCATCAATCCCGACAAGCATTTTTATGCATAAAGCTAGCGTTCGTATATTCACGTTCTAAATAGGAAATGTATGAGTGTGATTTTGTTTGTAAAGGATGCGTCCATTTTTTTGCCATTTTTTTAATGATACAATTTAAAAGACCAAAATTCAGAAATCAAAAAATTTAAATATTTGAATTATATGTAGAAAATTATACTAATTTGCATATACGTGTTGCATTCAATATGGTTTAGTCAACATGGTTGCAGTCAATCTTAAAAGTAATTTATTATATTTTTGGGTGTATTGAAAAAAGGGTATGGAGTTTCCCATACAACTGCCAATTTCGTGGCTATGATTTTCACAGGTTTCATTAAGCTTGTTGCCAAAACATTAACCAAATTTGAAAAAGTTTCGCTTTACGATAAAATATTTCTGTTATTTAATAATAAAACAACTAAAATAAACCCGGACTATAATTATCGATGAAATCTTGTTTGGTTATTCGATTTTTCTACACATGAAAAAACACAAACAAAAGACATATTTTCAAATAATCTCATAATTTTTAAATATCTACTATCGTCAATCTACTATAAATATAACTTTAGCGAATTCTCCTCTAAGGAAATTCAAAATATCCTTCCATCGTGCGCGCAATTTAATCGGCGAACAAGAACTTCAGAGTTATCTCACCCATTTGCTGTCCAAATACCTCGTTGTAGAACTGTGTCCTTCCAAAACGACTATTTTAATAGAGTGGCCAAATTAAGGAACTCAATGCCTTCCTCTGTATTTCCCGATGAATTTTCCCCTCAGGCATTTAAAGAAAATGTCCATCATCATTTAAAAAAATTAGTATAGTTATCCCTATATCCCCATTCCTTCCATTTTCCTCATCTCCTTCCTTTATAGTTGACATGGTATCTTCGGATATTCAAAGAGTCTAAATAATGAATATTTCATATTTAGTGTGCTAAACATGTCTAACTAATTAATAAAAAAAAAAAAATATCACTAAAATTAATTATTCAAAGCGCCCGTTTGTTTTTTGTGTTAGTTTTCAATAATTTTACTGAACAGATTTGTTTCGCATATATTTTTTTTAGATGCAAATAACCTGAAAAAAAAGTTATGATATATATTAAAAATTTAATTAAATCTACGAATTTGTTAATGCGTTGGAGCTAAAAAACGCCATTTATTAATCTTATAAATAGGAGTTTGTGAAGTGATAAACAAAGTTATCAATTGATAACTATATATTTGTAATATTCACGAATTGATTTATAAATTTTGTTTGAACATTTTATAATCCTGTTTATACTTTCAGAAATAATTTAATAAAATACATAAACTTACAAAAAATATACGATTATATTATAATAAACGCTGGTTTATAGTATACGTTAACGGGTTATTAAACGATAAACAGAAGTTATAAAGATTTCGTATTATTTGTGTAAAAATTTATAGATTTCATAAATAATTTGGTTATAAAATTTATTAAACAATTTTCATTAATTTTTTTTTGAGTGTAAATTTCAAAATAACGAACCTATTATTTTATAAAAAGTTAGGTTTCATTTAACTTTCATTTTAGAAAATGTAAACAATTTTTTCAATTTTTTCATTCTCTAATTCAATATAATTATTATTTATTTATTTATTTATTCATTGCACGGGCAGTTTGTATCATCCACAATTAATGCACATATCACATTTCGACACTATTCACGTAAAATATATTATTTATTATAAACACTAATTTTTTCCGTTTATGTTAGGTAGAGTTAGGTACAGTTAGGTAAAAAAAGATTTTTTAAAATATCTTTACACTAACTGTTACAGTACAAATATTTAAAAAAAACTTTCTTTTAGTAACGCCACGACGTTTCTTTTCAATCATTTTGGGTATGGGAACTTTTGGAGAAGCTTTTATGAGAAGAGGCCATTTCCTTGTAGAAGCTAGATTAAATTTAACTCTTCAAATGCAGGTAATCAAAAATTTAATCAACGGAAACGTTTTAACATCTCATCGCTGAAATTAAAGAGAGGTTTCAAAAACATACTCCCGAAATATTTCGAAAAACTATCTATGAGCCGAAAAATTGTCTATCAGTCCGTCCTGATATTTACTCAAAGACGTTATTTAAACCATTTTTAGAAACCCTGGATAAATCAAGCCTGTCTTGAGGCTATCCATTATAAAAAAGAATGATATCTGAAACATCTACAAGGACAAATTACCGAAGCAAGCCGTTACATAACTATGTAGACCAACAAAGGCAGAACAGTGGAAGAAAAAGTGTGCGCAGTTTCGAAGCTTCAATAAGGAACAAAAATCTTTAATTTCTTATAACAGGCTTGTTACAACTTTAAAAAAAATCCTCTGTCCCAGGAAAATTTGTAATTCAATTTATTTTATTTGAGCATTTTATAACCAAAACCTCAAAAAATATGTACATAAAATAGAAGAAAATAAAAATAATAATTTTTTTTTTTTTTTTTTTTTTAAGGCGTTCATGTAGGAGCGTTGCCAGGTTAATCAGCTTTGAATATTCACCACGGTCATTCGCAACAGCGACATAATTACCATGGCAGCCGATTTTTTTAAGGTCGTTTATCACGTCAGTCCTAAGTGGACCAAAAATGTAGCGCAGGATCTTACGCTCTAATACAGATAAATGCGATTCGTCATTTTGTGTAAGGGTCCACGTTTGTGACCCGTACATCACAACCGGTCTAATCAATGTCTTGTATTACTTGAGCTTGGTGTTAGTTGATACATACGGTGATCCAAGGAGAGGTTTAATTGAGTAGAAAGTTCGATTACCTGCAGCAATTCGAGCTTTAATATCTATAAGTATGCTGTTGTTTGAGTCAAGCATTGATCCCAAATATTTAAAAGATTCAACTCCCTCAATTCGTTCATCGCCGCACATCAAATCTTCTCAGCCTCTCTTGAAACATTCATATGTTTGGTTTTATTGTAGTTAATTTGCAGACCAATTTTCCTAGCACCACTCTCAAGCGACTTGAAAGTCTCACTCATAACAGCTTCACTTTGGCCGAGGATGACAACATCATCAGCGTAAGCAATCATCTGTACTGAGTTTATTGACAAGATATTGTTATTAGTCGGTAGTTTCTTTTGACGGCACACATATTTCAAGGCTAGATTAAAAAGTATAGGAGAGATAGCATCACCTTGTCTTAAACCGGAGTCGACTTTAAAAAACTTTGATATTTCGTTCTCTACTGGTACACAGCATTGAGAGTTCTGTACTATCACTTTGCATAGTGATACCAGGATTGATGACAATTTATCACAAAATTTTTCTTCAAACGATCCGTATAATGCTTCAGAAACTCTCAATAAATAACAGATTCCTTATTCACTTTCTGATCATTGGTGCATTCCAATAACTGCTCGTTTGTTACTAAATTACCACCATGATACACATAATCGAAATATAAAAAACGTTCATATTGATTTAACTTCGATTCGATTATCAGCGGTTTCCATTCATCTCTCTCGTTTTGGTTTTCTTATTCTAGCAAAAAACAAAAATTCACCCACATATTGAAAATCTGCCGTGTATAAAAAAAACAAATTAAACAGAGAGAGAAAAGTTATTCAAATTAACTGTCCGTAATCAGTTATTAATATTGCGAACATTTTTCATTTATAACAATGAACAAAGTACCCTATCAGTGATTCCCTATCAGTCGTTTAACAAAAAATATATATTTGTTTCATATTGAAAAACGAAAAATAATAATAAAAACCATCGACATTACTCATCGAAATATAAGATTCGTTAAATGTTTTAAAATGATAAAAAAAAAATGATGCATTATAGTGGAACGTCATGAATAGACAGATGTTATTTATGAAACGAATCTTAAATTGTTTGATAGTACGAAATGTATGTATGTGTGAGAACTGTTTATTTTAGATTTTAAAAGAAAATGTCCACTGATCATATTTTTGTTGGTCGTTACAACGCTTTTACAAAAAATTTGAAATTTTGTAATTTAGGTTGTTGATTTACACTGATCAGTTTTTAAAAACTGAAATCTTAACTTCAACTTTAAATTAATAGAGGTGTTTCCATAGACCCAAAATAAAAAGATAATCTGGTTTCATCTTGTTTAGGACGTCATTTTTTACCAATACCATTATCGAATTAGTATTTACGAGTGACGAGAGTAATAGGTTTATCCATTAGGAATGGTTGATAAGGTCTAAAGGTTAGGTTTACCCAAAATTTGCCAGTAGCATTTGCCGTCGCACGTAAATTCACAATTATTCAAAACATTTAATACAAATTTTGATAGTGTGTAAGTTACACTCCAGATATCAATTAGGTATGTAAATATGAACTAGTTCATTCATTCGTCCTTTTACACTTTCTTGATACCGTAGTTTTTCCCCCACTACGTTACTCTACATTTATTTTTCCAACCCTTTATCATATAATTCATTTTTTTTCAATTTGGGTCTAGCTATCTCTTTTATTATATTGAAGGTGTTCTTGTCACTTAATAGGTTTTCCATTTTATCAGAATTTTCTTTGTTTCATAAGTATAGAATCAACTCAAGTAACGAGCGTGATAGTATATTATATATTTGTCAAAGTGCACACTAGTGTAGCTTTTACCTGTTTCATGTCAATAGCCGAGTCAAATCATCTAAAAAAAAAAACAAAATTGATCGAATATTGAATGCATCATCTTTCCCACATGGTACATGATTAAAAACAAACATTTTGCCATATATCAAAATATGTGCGGTGCAAAATAGAATTTTAAATTACAGCCCAATGGAATCGGTTGTTTTATTAGTATTATAACAAAAAGGTGAGGAAAACATTAAAACGTGCACATATGTAACATTATAAAAAAAACTGTGTGGTGTAAAAATAAGTAAAAAAAAGTCCAAGCGGCACGTATATCCGCTAGAAATAGGTAGATTTCGGGACGAGACAGCTTTGTGTACAAATAGAATTGGATATGTCAGATTAGTTTAAATAAAAAATTTAACTAGAAACAGAAAATCCAAAAAATTTATCAAGCAACCAAACTAAATACATAAACAGAAACTACTTTGTCAATGCAATTTCGAATAGTTTTGTTTAATTTGGTTAAAACTCCTTAATATGGAATTAAATCCTTTGGTGGATTAACGTTCTAACTACATCACAACTGCCATACTATAATTTATAATCAACAACAACATCAAACAACTTTTACACTTAAAATATAATACAAATATCTATCAATTGTAAATATGTAATCAATATTTATTTCAACTAAACCACTTCCAAATATTCCAAAGAAACTATTCCCTGATTCAAAACAATAATAAATCTTCAAAACAACAACAACAAACATTCAAAACAAATATTTTAACTTTTTGCGAAAAAAAAAATAAAAACAAAAAAAATTATATGAAATCTACCTAAAACAAAAGAAATTTTATTTAATTGGGATATTTTTGGGATTTGTTTGTAATTATATAGCGTTTTAGGGGCTTGCATTGAGTTAGTATAATGTTAATTGCATTGGAACTTCTAGGGTTAGAAAGCTGAAAATTTCTGATGTTATAGTTGAATAGTTGAATTAAAAGCTAGTATTAGTTTAATCAAAATAGACTCGAAAATGATGAAAGCAAGGCCGTTTGCGTTTGTTTTCGTTTTAATAGCCGCCACAGGTTCTCAACCTCTGAACTTAAACAATTTATTTTTTAAGTTTTAGATAGATATAAGTTGGTATCTACGTTTCTGTACGTTTTCATTTTTGAGCTTGGTCATTTTCATCTAGATCAAGGACATCAAAGCTTAGTAAATTTTTAAAACAGCTGATTTTTCAGGAACCCTAAATGCCAAGGTTATCATCTCACAAAAAATGATAAAAAAAGGTTCAAATATTCAATATTTATCAATTTTATTTAAACTTTATGTTTCAAACGGAAGTTATAACGCCTTAGATTATTCGACTTTTAAGACTCTAGCCGCTTAAACGGTACCTCGATACGGCCAGTTCGCGAACTTGTCCAAGAAATTTTTTGCCGCAACATACACAGAAAATATTTTTGGTGTAGGTCGAAAATTGTGACCGTGAGAGTGCCGGATAATTCCGTTATACCTCATATCGTTATATATATATATATATATATATATATATATATATATATATATATATATATATATATATATATATATATATATATATATATATATATATATATATATATATATATATATATATATATATATATATATATATATATATAAGCTGATATATATGTATATATATATATATATATATATATATATATATATATATATATATATATATATATATATATATATATATATATATATATTTTTCATTTTGATTTTCCGTCTCCGCTTATCATATATAGTCGTTTGGCACCAACATTTTTCCGAAATTCCGAGATGAAGCACGCTGCAATAGGTAGATTTTTATATGAAATCTACCTAAAAATTATTAAGTAATGCCAAATAATTAGAATTCCTGCAAATGATACCCTAATGAATCGGAAAAAGCAATTTTTTAAATACCTCACATCATAACCATCTCGACCAAATAGAAACAACTTGATAGTACAGGTAGACACCGTGCTTCTATAAGATTAAGTTTTGTTCAAGGGAAGCTTAAAATACCATTTAATTTTAGAACGTGTAAACAATAGTTATCACGCTAACTTTATTTTATCGGCATTCGAGCTAGCGTCTAAATTAGCGCGTTAATTAATCATCACGCTAAAATTATCAGGCTAATATTATGACTCTAAAGTTAATACAATTAAATTATAGCGCTACAGTTATGGCCATAAAATTATTGCGCTAATATTTAAATGCGATAAATTGTGGCTACGTATTTGTGGCTGCGTGCATTTTCAATTATCGCTTTAAATATATTGCGATAACACGTAGGTGTGGCGCCCAATATATGTAAAAGTTTTATGGTGTAAATTGAAAATAAAAGCCTATATATCTGTTGTTGTGACACATATTGTCATTGCTATTTAATTTCTGTTAAGACTTTTTACTAAAAAAATATAAACTAATGTTCTTATAATAACACGATTCAATTTTAAATTAAACATCCTACCAAACCTCTTAATATAATTATCTGATGATAAAATTTAATAAACACAGACAAAATTAGTTTCAAAAAATTAAATATTGAAATCGATATTCGCAAAATTTTTATGATGATCTGGTTATAGTATCAAAAATATAACAACATATTTATAACACTATAATTTAAGCGAAAAATTAAATAAACACTTCACACTACTATTGTTACACTGAAAGAAAAAATTCGGTACCTTCAACCCCTTTTGTGCCAACCAAATGTTTTCTGTCACAATAACCTCAAATTCGGTTGTTGTTTCTTCAAATTTGGTTTTTGAAGAAAAGACAACCGAGTTTCAGGTTATTGTGGCAGAAATCATTCGGTCGGCACAAAAGAGATTGTAGTAACCGAATTTTTTATTTCTATAGAAGGAGCTAGTTTATAAGGAAGGAAGAGAACCATTCAATTAATTTTAAGATTTGTGTAGGTAATATTTTAAGTAATCTATACCGACCCAAATCATCTTAATTTTTTCGCTATACAATTAGAGCCTTTGGTTACGGTTGACAACCATAAAATAATTCTGGTATTTATATAATGTATTTCGTGAATTTACTTCTTTTCAATTCAACCTCTTATTACTCTCGCGAAAATGTTCTTTTTTAACATCTAAGAAACTAAAAGCTGAAAATTGTACGAAATAAGAAATACATATTTTCATTTTTCCTTGTGTTTAAATAATTTTGTCGGTATGAATCTGAAATGGCAGCTGAAAATGAAAAAAAAAATCATAATCTCAAAAAACGAAGAAAATTCAGGAGTACGATCACGATGAAAATTTATTTTTCCATTAGTTTGTAGTTTTCTATTATTTTTTTATATTTTCTTATGCTGTGCAGAAAGTCTTGATTTTTTAAAATAATTTGAAAACTCTACACAAACATTAAATGTAACTACAGTAAATATATTTTGCGGTAAAATATTTGCAGGTGAGAATATTATTATTGAGTATTTTTTGTTGTGGTTGGCATTATTTGATGAATAGTTTTTGTGATAAATGCTTGGTTTTGGTTTTGAGGATCTGGATAAATAAAGTAAAATATTATTTATAAATCTCTAAGTGTAATGATTATTTATACTTTAGGTGGCAATAATTTCAAAATCAATCTAGATTAACTTTTATCTTACTTCAGGAATGCGGATTACACTGCCCACAACACTAGTGACAAAAATTAGAACGGACAGGTTTTAATTGTTTTACCCATACCCCAACCTCAAACTAATTTAATTTTTATATATTTATTTTTTGTATACCAAAGGTTTATTGTTCGATTACATAAGTGAATAACGATTTTTTCGTTCTAACACTTTTTGCCACGATTTTCTATAATCAATTCTCTAAACATATTTAGGATACAAATTATCGAATAATGTATTCAATTCAAGTTAGTTTTAGTTCATAAATATAAAAGGCAAATGATAAAAAAATGACTTGAAAAATATTAAATGTGTATACGGTATCAATTTATCGTTTAATGATTTATGCATAAATCCAGTAAGAAGTTGGATTTAGTATGAAATAAATATTAAATGAAGTATTAATAGAATAAAATTGAAAAGATACTCTTAAAGAATAACTTACGTAAAATATAACCGCATGGTGATCATTTTTTTTTAATCGTTTCATCGATTTCTTTAGTGTTTACTTAGATTAGATTATATTATAATATAGTACTGCGAGTAAAACGATCATTTGTAGCCAGACTGCTTACTCGTTTGTATTTGCAAAATACCTTTCTCCCAACACTGCTTCCTTTAGGAACTTCACAATAGGAAGATCCAATACTATCCTCATACGAAAGTCTGCACATCGTGAAAAATGTGTTTATAGACGAAAAGTCACTGAGAGAAATCTTGGTAGAAACAACGTCTATTTCTAGAAGTTTATGCATAGGTTTCTCCTGTGCTGTGTAAATATTAAGCTTAAGATTTATTCTAGCTTCTGGAAAATTTAGCTT
Organism: Diogma glabrata; assembly: GCA_963693315.1. Lineage (NCBI taxonomy): Eukaryota > Metazoa > Arthropoda > Insecta > Diptera > Cylindrotomidae > Diogma > Diogma glabrata. The sequence continues at coordinate 123,629,249 of OY856187.1, forward strand.
TATTGTAGGGCCGTACTTATGTCCTAAATTGAAATAACCTTTTGATCTACCAAGTAGTGTTCCTTTGATATTTTACAATTGAAACTCGGCAGCTGGTTGCACATGCTTTGGTCATTGGCTGGTTCACTTCTGCCCATACGGTATAGTGTTTTTACAGTTCCTTCTACTGCTATTCTCTGAAAATCTTCCATAAGCTAACCCTCAAGCGGATCCGCCAATGCATTTCTAGGATTCCAAGTAGGAGTTACTTTCTCAAACGGAATAGTGCAAACAAACATTATAGTCCAATGGTCCGAGAAAAAGGGCTCATTTAAAACTCTCCAGTCATTTATAAACTGACCGCAGCTGGTGTTTCCTAGTTTTAGCCTCGACAGTTCCTGCCTTGTTCAAATGACAAAGATGTATTTTTGGTTTCCCATTGTTTGATTTTTTTTATTGAAAATTGTGAAAAAAAATCACATATTTGGTTTGTGTCAGTATCAGTTCCTTCCTAAAAATTTTACAAAACATGCAAGTGGTTAGCCTACCATTTTCTAATCGAAAATATAAGCATTCGAACTAATCTTGACGAGTGACATATAAACTGAAATGTGGGCGCAAAACATCCACCGTGCTCAAGTTTGATCTTAAACTAGCAACGGACTTAGGAATAACAACAAATTTTTTTTCTATGTAAAATTTGTGATTTTCGATTTATGGTCAGTTTTTCGTAGCGAGCGTCTTATTTTGACTAATTTCGATTACATGGATATCTAGAGCTTCCTGTCAGCATATTTCTTCATTTTTTTTGGACAAACATTTGACAAACAAAACATGCAGGTGGTTGTTAGTCCACCATTTTTTTAAACAAGAAAAATGAGTGATCACAAATCTTAGCGAGTGACATATAAACAGAAAGGTGGGCTTTTGATTTGTATCATCCTCATTGATATAAAGACCACTTTTATGACCACTTCACCAATCTTTGTACCGCCGATGGTGGTATCTACGATTGACTTCTAACAAATTAAACCGATATCATTACTAGCTCACAAAAAATCTCTCCCACACCCTAAATTTTAGTATCGGTTTTTATGTCCGCTACGGTCAAGTCAAGTATCGTTGATGTTTTCTTGGGAACTGGACTATTTCAATGGGCCCCCAGCTAGGGTGATTCATGGCACGTTTGGTAAAGCACAACTTATTCGTTGTTTTGGACTCTGTTCAAACCCGTGCTGAAGAAATTGTGGGTGATCAAAATTTAACATAAATTCATTATTTCCTACAAAACTCTCAAGTTTCCGATAAATATCTTCATCCAGGCATGATATCCGATCCATCATTCTTTGTCAATGGTTTATGCAAACAGCCACACTGTGGGAATTACTCACTGTCATAGAAAATTCAGAAATCTAATTATATTGTGAGAATAATTAATTTTCCCACAATTAAACTAACAATTTGTTTGATTACAAGAAAAACAAGAAGTCTGATTTTCACACTTAAGAAGAAAAAAAACACGAGAATTAAATAAGGAGAAATTCAATAAAAACTTATGCAAATCCAGAATTTTACATTGATTGTTTTCTGTAAAATTTACAAAAAACGAAACTTGGGAAAATTTTAATTTAACTATTGAAACAGAACGATAAGACATCGATATAAACAAGTTAGCTACTTGCTGGAATTAGAAAACTTGCGACGAAGGGGTGATAAAAAGTTTTTTGGATTAAAAGTAATGTGTCAAAAATTCCCCTCGTCACAAATCGTAAGGACGTCCCATACCCTAAGAACGTCTCAAGCCGGGCTTACTTTCAAAATAAAGGCACTGACTTTGAGCCAGTTGGCATCCATGGACGGAAAAAAATTAAATTACCTTGTTCTACAAAAAAACAAGTTACGTGAAAGAAAGAAAAGAATGTGTTTTGTTCTTTTGGGCAAAATTTGAATGGAACTATTAAGCAGATTGAACTCTTTTAGACAAAAGGAGTTTATTTTGAGGCTGATTTGGCCACAAAATCGATTAATTAGAAAATTAGAATGTGAATTTTGTGCTAAATATAAATTAACAAATTAACTACTTTATTGCTAATTATAAACCAAATTGCTAAGATTAGAAAAAAATTACATTTTCTTATCTTATTCTTTCATTTTTTTATTACCGAATTTTAAGCCTAAAATGATAAACATTAAGCTGGTTGTTTTTGATTTTCCAGAAAAGCAAACATAAAATATAAAACATTTTTGGGGGGATTTTTGGAAAATATTAAAACTAACTTAAAAACGTGTTAACAATAAAATACGTATCACTATATAACAACAAAAAGTAACCATTTTGTTTCATTTAAATTTTGTAATAAAAAATAATCTTTGTGAATAATAAAAAATAATCTTTAAGCAATAAACAATCATAATTAAAAAGTTTGTTTTAACGTTAGCAAACTAATATTCTTCTTGTGTTAGTATAGTTTTAAAATATAACAGAACAGTAGTACGAGGGCTGACTTAAAGAACAGGAAAAATGTATCTAAGGATAGCGGTTTCTTAAATTTCACCGATAATCATAATGTCTACAAATTTGCTCTAATTTAGAAAATTAACAAATCACTTTGCGTTGCCTTATTATTATTAACAATTGAATGAGAGAAAGGAGCTAAAGCAATGGTTCCCATAGCTAGCCTAGTGTTGCTTCCAACTCACGCTTAGTACTAGTTGTCGTTCATTTTATTCAGTTAGTTTTAAACATTCTTCTGTAAGTATTTTTGAGACCATATTTAGGAAAATTATTTGATTTAAAACTATAGGCGCTTTCCAATCGAGTGAATTACTGAATGATTCACTTAAACTGAATTGTATTCCGGAATTTGTATGTTCCAATGGTAATATTCAGTTTCCACTGAACGTAAACTGAGCTACTACAGAACTGAATTTAATTGAATAAAGTGAAGGAAAAATAGGTTCATCAGTTCAACATATTCATATATTTTTATTTACGGTTTGTGGTCAAACGTTAAAAATAATAAAATAAATCGGAACATATTTGTTTGTGTCTAAATTTTCGATTTTGGTTATGTATTTTTTAAATGTCAAAAAATTGCTGTTTTTTGTTGTTTTGGCTCTATTTTTGATGATTTACTGAATATTAGACCAATTCAGTTTAAGTGAATCATTCAGTAATTCACTCGATTGGAAAGCGCCTTATACCATAGTAGTAAACCATAGTAGTAAACATAATAATAACTAAACATAGTAGGTTGTTGAAATAAAATTATTCTCATTCTATAAATTCACACATAGTCCTGTATCTAGAAATATCGTACAAAACTTTCGCAAACATTAATCTTTTAGGGTAATTTTTCGTAATGATTTTTAAGAAGAACCAGTAAGATCATTTCACCTCCTAGAGATTTTAAAGCTTAAAACTCATAAAATAACTCATATTTATTTCTTTATTTATTGTGCCGAAATAGATGGCTGCTGCTTATATTATGAACCTAAACCTAGACGCATTCAGAGTAACTGTAAAATGGAAACTAGGACCTAAAAAAGTTACAAAGTTGAATGACCAAATGCTGATCAATTTAAATTCCACCAAAACACAGTTGTGAGAACAACGAAGATGAAGTGCACTCCTTAATTAGGCGTCACAATTTTTAATGTTTGCTCTGGCACTGTCATATAATGGCTTATCAAAAAATTTTGATAGTTGGCATCTGTATGTAAGGACAGGAGCTTGTTTATTGTAATTAAGTGTGTCGAAAAAAATTCGTAAAGTGTGTCAAAAGAATGTTTTTCATAGATTTTGTTACCCATGTTTTTTGAAAAAGATTCAATGGGAAACTTTTTTGACTAGAAACATTTGACACACAAAAGCAATTATTTTTCGGGGTAACCAGTTTTGGTAGCTTCTAAATTGTCCTGGTGATGATAATTATCCAGGTGATGAATTGCTGCTAGTGGTGTTGTCCAAATAGTGTTGTAGTGAAGATGAAATTTGTTGAAGATCGTTCCAATTGTAAAAATATTATAAATAAACTTATTTGAAATTATCCGTACAAATAAGCTTTAAAATTCCACAAATTTTGTCGTCATTTGAGGTTGACAATAGTTGTATTAGTTGTTTTCCAATTCTTCGTTCTTCTATTTCAATATTAAGTAGCACTAAATAGTTAAAAAGCATTTTTTAAAAACGTTCCTTTAGGTTTTGATACAGAAAAACGAAGAGAAAATAATACAACTATTACTTCGGTCTGAAAGACCTAAGTATTACATTCATGAGCAATAAGTGAAATTCTTACTCCCACTTTTTTGGCATTTCTCGACGTTTTAGGACCTACTGATTCTAAAAAATCAAAAAAAAATGTATGTCTGTCTGTCGACCGTCCGTCTGGCCGGCTGGCCGGCCGTCCGTCATTACTTACGCTTCCGGGAAAACCGCTGGAGGGATTTCAAAAATTTTCTAAAAATAGGTATACTTAAGGAACAGTTCCAAAAGGACGCTGTGTTCGATAACTGTACCGGAAGTGTGTCAAAAAATTCATTATGTGTGTCAAAATTAGCAAATTTTCATATTTTTGGCTTAAAAAACGTTCATTTTAAGTGATTACGAGTAGGAACATTAAATTTGGAGAAATCTTGATGGTAGGGATTGGTATGTGAGATCAAAAACTAGATTATTGCATTATAAGTTTATCAAAAAAATGTTGTCAAGTGTGTCAAAAAAAAGATTTTTATTTATTTTTTTACAAAATTTTTGGAAAAAAATAACATCAATTATTTGTTTGAAATGAAATTTTATTATTATCATTGAGAATTATGGCATTATAAGTTTGTCAAAAAATAATGTCAAGTGTGTCAAAAAATGTTTTTATTTATTTTTTTAACCAATTTTTTGGGGAAAAAAATGTAGCTATTTTGATGATGTATATGTAATTGCAAATGAAATTGGACATGGAAATTTTTAATTTGTTATAGTTTTTGAAATATTTTTGGAATTTTGAAAAAAGTTTGTAGTTTTGGTTTTGTAATAATTTTTGCAATATTTTTAGAATTTTAGAAAAAGTTTCAATTTTTGATTTTGTAAGAATTTTTGGAATATTTTTAGAATTTTGAAAAATTTTCAATTTCGATTTTATTATAATTTTTGGAATTTTGAAAAAAGTTTCAATTTTTGATTTTGTAATAATTTGTGCAATATTTTTAGAATTTTGGAAAAGTTTGAATTTTTAAGAATTTTTGGAATATTATTGGAATTTAGAAAAAGTTTAAATAATTGATTTTATTCTAATTTTCGGAATATTTTTGGAATTTTGAAAGTGTTTGATTTTATTCTAGTTTTCGGAATATTTTTGGAATTTTGAAAAAAGTTTCAATTTTTGATTTTGTTAGAATTTTTGCAAAAATTTTAGAATTTTGAAAAATTTTAATTTTTTGATTTTATTATAATTTTTGGAATTTTGAAAAAAGTTTCAATTTTTGATTTTGTTAGAATTTTTGCAAATTTTTTAGAATTTTGAAAAATTTTAAATTTTTGATTTTATTATAATTTTTGGAATTTTGAAAAAAGTTTCAATTTTTGATTTTGTAAGAATTTTTGAAATATTTTTAGAATTTAGAAAAATTTAAAATTTTTGAATTTATTATAATTTTTGGAATTTTGAAAATAGTTTAAATTTTTGATTTGTAATAATTTTTGGAATATTTTTGGAATGTTGGAAAAGTTTAAATTTTTAAGAATTTTTGGAATATTTTTGGAATTTAGAAAAAGTTTAAATATTTGATTTTATTCTAATTTTCGGAATATTTTTGGAATTTTGAAAAAAGTTTCAATTTTTGATTTTGTTAGAACTTTTGCAATACTTTTAGAATTTTGAAAAATTTTAAATTTTTGATTTTGTTATAATTTTTGGAATTTTGAAAAAAAATTCAATTTTTGATTTTGTAATGATTTTTGCAATAATTTTACAATTTTGAAAAAGTAGAGTTTTTGAATTTTATATATATTTTTAGAATTTTGAAAAAAGTTTCAATTTTTGATTTTGTAATAATTTTTGCAATATTTTTAGAATTTTGGAAAAAGTTTGAATTATTAAGAATTTTTGGATTATTATTGTAATTTTGGAAAAAGTTTAAATATTTGATTTTATTCTAGTTTTCGGAATATTTTTGGAATTTTGAAAAAGGTTTCAATTTTTGATTTTGTTAGAATTTTTGCAATATTTTTAGAATTTTGAAAAATTTTAAATTTTTGATTTTATTATAATTTTTGGAATTTTGAAAAAAGTTTCAATTTTTGATTTTGTTAGAATTTTTGCAAATCTTTTAAAATTTTGAAAAATTTTAAATTTTTGATTTTATTATAATTTTTGGAATTTTGAAAAAGTTTCAATTTTTGATTTTGTAATAATTTTTGCAATATTTTTAGAATTTTGAAAAAATAGAGCATTTGAATTTTATATATATTTCTAGAATTTTGAAAAATAGAATTTTGGAAAAAGTTTGAATTTTTAAGAATTTTTGGAATATTATTGTAATTTTGGAAAAAGTTTAAATATTTGATTTTATTCTAGTTTTCGGAATATTTTTGGAATTTTGAAAAAAGTTTCAATTTTTGATTTTGTTAGAAGTTTTACAAATTTTTTAGAATTTTGAAAAATTTTAAATTTTTGATTTTATTATAATTTTTTGGAGTTTTGAAAAAAGTTTCAATTTTTGATTTTGTTAGAATTTTTGCAAATTTTTTAGAATTTTGAAAAATTTTAAATTTTTGATTTTATTATAATTTTTGGAATTTTGAAAAAAGTTTCAATTTTTGATTTTGTAAGAATTTTTGAAATATTTTTAGAATTTAGAAAAATTTAAAATTTTTGATTTCATTATATTTTTTGGAATTTTGAAAAAGGTTTGAACTTTTGATTTGTAATAATTTTTGCAATATTTTTAGAATGTTGGAAAAGTTTGAATTTTTAAGAATTTTTGGAATATTATTGGAATTTAGAAAAAGTTTAAATATTTGATTTTATTCTAATTTTCGGAATATTTTTGGAATTTTGAAAAAAGTCAATTTTTGATTTTGTTAGAATTTTTGCAATATTTTTAGAATTTTGAAAAAATAGAGCATTTGAATTTTATATATATTTCTAGAATTTTGAAAAAAGTTCAATTTTTGATTTTGTAAGAATTTTTGGAATATTTCTAGAATTTTGAAAAATTTTTAATTTTTGATTTTAGTATAATTTTTGGAATTTTGAAAAAAGTTTCAATTTTTGATTTTGTAATAATTTTTGCAATATTTTTAGAATTTTGGAAAAAGTTTGAATTTTTAAGAATTTTTGGAATATTATTGTAATTTTGGAAAAAAGTTTAAATATTTGATTTTATTCTAGTTTTCGGAATATTTTTGGAATTTTGAAAAAAGTTTCAATTTTTAATTTTGTTAGAAGTTTTACAAATTTTTTAGAATTTTGAAAAATTTAAAATTTTTGATTTTATTATAATTTTTGGAGTTTTGAAAAAAGTTTCAATTTTTGATTTTGTAATAATTTTTGCAATAATTTTAGAATTTTGGAACAGTTTGAATTTTTAAGAATTTTTGGAATATTATTGGAATTTAGAAAAAGATTAAATATTTAATTTTATTCTAATTTTTGGAATATTTTTGGAATTCTGAAAAAAGTTTGATTTTATTTCATTTTTAAAATATTTTTGGAATTTTGAAAGAAATATGAATTTGTGATTTTGTAATATTTTCTCGAAACGCTAAATGGAGAGGTTTTTGAGCAGTTTGCTGAGTGTATAATCTTTTCACTAAATTATGTTAATTTATGATCTGTTATAATTTTCCGGCAACGTATTGATGTTTCATGTTAGTTTTGTAATAAATTTCTAAACAGAGATAAAAATACAATGTACTTTAACAAAGAGTTATGTTTGATATACATCGCTGCCCAAAACTAAAAACCATGTCATCATAAAAGTTTTTGCCGAAAACTATATCAAAATCCTTAACCCAGAGCGAAGTCTTGACATTTTTCAACCTCAAATGACAACATTATTTGTAGAAATTTGAAACTTATTTGTACAGATAATTTCAAATAAGTTTATTTATAATATTTTTACAACTGGAACGTGCTTTAACAAATTTAAAAACAACGAAGCAGCTAAACGAATATCATCTTCAGGACAACCCTATTTGGACAACGCCTCTAGCTGAAACTTATCATCCGGACAATTCTCATCACCAGGACAACCTAGTCGCTACCAAAACTGGTGACCCCGAAAAAGAAATCCAGGTATTTGTTTTTATCTAAGCAGGGATTTGCTTTATTTGTTGTTCGACACGTTTTTGTCTATATATACAATGCATGTGTTTAAGGAAATTGCTATTGTTTTGGGAACGTTTTTGGTTGCGATCGGTGGGTTTGTTATCGCAAACCACCACGACACTGGAGTGTTATGCACGGCAACATTTATTTACCTAGTTGGCGGTATAACCAGGGTATTCCGTCACGGATGCAAATTCCCGGAAGTGTCTGCGAGTGCGTTTTTCGCACTGAACTTGATCAGGATCAAGCTGCTAATACCTTAACGGTGACGCACGAGCAGTTTAAAAAGATGTTGGACATCGAGATGAAAGTTGTATTTGGCCGAGTGTACCTCCATCAAGCATCTTCTCCTCTACCTACACCCACCTCAAAACCACCACCTGAAACTTTAGTTGACACACCTTCTGGAGCAACCGCCATCTAAATTAACGTCACTACCCAAAAAGTCCCTCCTTTTAGGTCTGATAAACCGGAACATTGCTTTCTCATGCTCGAAGGCCAATTCTCTCTTGGCAACATTAAACCCAGCAAGCCAAGTACAATTATATACTTAGTGACATAACGCCGTCTCTGGTCTCGATCACTAGAGACATTCTGCTCCAATCAGGCTCTTCTAGCCCGAGTTACGTCCCGTCATTCACACCACACCCAACAATCAGAACAATACAGAATGTTAGTTAAGTTATATATGCTATATGTTATGTCATTTGTCATGTTACTTTAAATTATGTTATTTCATTCTCCTTCACATCATTCTTAAAATGATGAAATCATTTTTATATCATGAAATGTTATGTTTATGTTAAGACTTTTGTTTATATAAAATCGTTAAGATAAATTTAAAGGAAATATTCCTAATTGAAATAATATAATCATTTCTTTGTTTTAACATTGAACACTTGTTCAATGTATGATTCATATTGCTTAAAGATAAATCAAAACTTTTAATTAAACTAAAACAATAATTCCTTTATTCAAAGAATATTATATATTGTAGATTTTGACTTCAGATTTTCAGATTATTAGTAACATTCGACTTGTAAAGATTATTCGAAACTTTTAACTAGTTAAGATTAATTATTTGTGTCTTTTAAATTGTTAGATTATTAATAACTTGCAATTTGTTTAAGAACTTACACTCAATATTTTTGTGAATAAAATAAAAATAAATATATTATAGAAAAAGATTGTAACCAAGTGAAAAATTTAAATTAATAAATTATATTTTTTTCCACAACTGCAGGTTACAACCTATAATTGGCGCAGTTGATACTGGATATTTTTAAATATCCAAATCGCGATATTAGTGAAAATTTAAAAAGTATTTTTTAAAATCGTTTAAAGTGTTTAATTCGGGTTAAAACCACACTGACGGTTTATCAGTGCAAGTGAATTGCCTAAAACGAACACTAAATTAAGGCAATAGTGTTAAAAGTGTAGTGAAAAATTTTTTCATCATTTGCTGTTGCTGGAGCGAGATAAATTCACAAATGCAAGTCTACATGCTGTTTGTTGCTTGGTGAGTAATTTTATTATAAACTAGATTAAAAAATTCGTGTTTAGTGATAAAAATCCCATCCAACCTCAAATTAAATAAATCTAATAATCTCCTATAATATCGATTCCACGGTTTATGGAATCAACGGTATATTGTAGTAAACAATAATATAGATTCGACGGTTTATCGAATCAATAAAAATATTATTGATTGCAATTCGACCCCACGGTTTATGGACGTCGATGATATTGCAAATAGGTTAAGAAAATTAAGTATTGAAACAAATAAAAATTTAATTGAAACAAATAAAAATTTAAATAAAATAAAAGAAAATTTAACAAATGAAAATAATATAATAAAAAATAAAACTAAAGAAGATTTAATTAAAATAAATAATAATAATATAATTGAAAATAATAATAATAAAATTGAAAATAATATTGAAACAAATTCAATCGAAAATAATATTGAAGTAAATAAAAATTTAATTACTAAAAATATATTTATTTATGAAAATAAAAATAAAATTACTGTAGAAAATCCTAATATTTTTACAAATAATATAAATAATTTTACAAATTACAATTTTACAAATTATAATACTAACCACAATAATAATTCTTTTAATAATAATAATCTTTCTTGTAATATTTCTAAAATGACGACAATAGAAAAAGTGACCAATTTAATTAACGCTTTAAAAATCCCAGACGCTATTAAAGATCTACCAAAATATGAAGGTAGTAGACATACCCTTTTCGATTTCATAGACAATGTCGACGAAATCTTAACAAATTGTGCTCAAATTTTAGAAAATGGAAATATTCCAACCACTTTTCTTAGAGCAATCCGCAATAAAATTACCGGCGAAGCCGATGAAATTTTAACTATGTATGGAACTCCACTCGATTGGGCTACCATAAAATTAAATCTGACAGTACATTACGCAGACAAACGAAACGAGACTTCTTTAATTCGAGACTTACATCTCATTTATCAAGGACAAGACACAGTCGAAAAATATTTTTCTAGAATTATAGATATTCAATCAACAATTTTAAATCACATAAAATTAAATGAAAAACTAGCTGCAATTCAAATGGCAAAACAAAATTTGTATAGAGAAATGTGTTTAGCTACATTCTTAGCAGGACTAAAGGAACCATTAGGAGCCATGATTAGGGCCTGGCAACCAAAAACTATTGGCGAAGCATTCTCACTTTGTTTAAGCGAACAAAATATGCATTACATAAAAAATAAATCGAATAATTTACACACCCCTGCATTACCACCCAAATTAATACGTCCATCACCAGTTTTACCATTTTTAAATCAACACAGACATTTAATTCCCTCTCAACCAAGATTTAATTATCCCAATTATTCTAGACCTCAAAATCAATATTATAATCATAAACCATTCGCAGTTCAAAATTTTAACAGAAGTTTACCTCAAAATATTAATACAAAATTTATTCCACCTTTACCTTATAAAAAACCTGAACCAATGGATACAACTTCAGACAAAAATAAATTCAAACAACCAACAAGATTTCAAAATCCCAATTTCGGTTATAATAGACCAAATTATTTCCAATCTACTGGACCTCCTAGATTTTATAGTCAAGAACTACACAATATTGAAAATCCAGAATTAGAATTCAACTACGAAGAGTATAATTGGCCAGAAAACAATTCTCGACATTTTGAAGAAAATTATTGTCAAAGTTTAGATGATTGTGTTGAAGAAACAATCACTCCTAATATTCAAGAAATAGATGATGAAAATTTTCGGGAATCAGCCTCGGAAACCCAATTGGATTCATCACCCTAAATTCCCATCAATCATTTTTATTACCATATATTCATATAAAATTAAATCCCCATACAACCCTTAAAATGCTTATTGATACTGGAGCCAACAAATCATTCATTGATCCAAAATATGTTCATCCTTCACGGATACAAGAAATTAAACCCATTACGGTAAAAACTCTTTTCCAAACTCATGAAATAACTAGTAAAACAACAATAAATGGATTAACAGAATTCAAAACTAAAGAACCATTAGATTTCTTAATTTTCAAATTTCATAACTATTTCGATGGTTTAATAGGACTTGAAATGATGCAAAAACTCAACGTTAAATTAGACTTTCAAAAATCTGTATTAGAAACTAATACAACTTCAATTCCATTAATTTTTAAACCTAATCTTATATCTAAAACTTATACTGTTCCACCCAGAACAAAAATGACAATTAGTATACCAGTCGATATTCAAAACGGTAATATCTATATAAAACCTGTACACGTGCAAGAACAATTAGTCATACCAGAAGGTATTTATTTAGCAAAAAATTGGTATTCTCATGTAGAAATTGTAAATTTCTCTAACCAACCAAAAACTTGTTTAATAGAACAACCTCTAAAAGTTGAAAATCTAAATAATAATTATCATGTCGAATTAAATCATTCATCAGTAACTTCTAACGATTCTAAGGAATCAGTTGACATCACAAAATTAATAAGGACAGGACATTTAAATAGCGAAGAGAAAAAAGCTATTCTAAAATTTTGTAAAACATATGAAAATGTATTTTTTAAAGAAACGCATAGTCTCTCTTTTACCAACCAGGTAAAACACGAAATCAATTTAAGTCAGGAAAAACCTATATTTACAAAAACCTATCGGTATCCATATATTCACAAAGACGAAGTTAAAAAACAAATAAATCAAATGTTAGAAAAAGGTATTATAAGACCAAGTTATTCTCCATGGTCATCCCCAATTTGGATAGTGCCAAAAAAGATCGATTCTAGCGGAAAAAAGAAATGGCGACTTGTAGTCGACTATAGAAAATTAAATGAGCAAACGATAGATGATCGTTATCCCTTACCTAATATCACCGAGATATTAGATAAATTAGGAAAGTGTATGTACTTCACAACGCTTGACTTAGCTTCAGGATTTCATCAAATTGAAGTAAATCCTCGCGATATTCCAAAAACCGCATTCACAGTTGACAATGGTCATTATGAATACGTACGTATGCCCTTTGGACTGAAAAATGCTCCATCCACCTTTCAAAGAGTAATGGACAATGTTCTAAAAGATTTACAAGGAAAAATATGTTTATGTTATATGGACGATATCATTGTATTCTCCACATCGCTTCAAGAACATATTGAAAACCTTAACCAAGTTTTCGTACAACTAGGAAAAGCCAACCTTAAAGTACAACTTGATAAATCAGAATTTCTACACAAAGAAGTAGCATTTTTAGGACACATAGTTACTTCCAACGGTGTCAAACCCAATCCCGACAAAATCGAAGCAATCAAAAAATTTCCTATCCCAAAAACTGAAAAACAAATAAAATCATTTCTCGGACTTCTAGGTTATTATAGAAAGTTCATTAAAAATTTCGCTAATATTACTAAACCCTTAACTGAGTGTCTCAGAAAAGACAAAAAGATAGTTCTAACAAAAGAATATATTCAATGTTTCGAAAATTGCAAACAATTACTTTGCAAAGATCCCATTCTTCAATATCCCGATTTTTCAAAACCTTTCGTTTTAACAACAGATGCAAGTAACGTAGCATTAGGTGCTATTTTATCACAAGGACCTATAGGATCAGACAAACCTATATGTTATGCTAGTCGAACTCTAACAAAAACCGAACAAAATTATTCCACAATAGAGAAAGAACTCTTAGCCATCGTATGGGCTACAAAATACTTCAGACCTTATTTATACGGACAAAAATTTCAAATAGTTAACGATCACAAACCTCTAACCTGGCTCTTTTCTTTAAAAGAACCCAATTCTAAACTTATCAGATGGAGATTGAAACTGGAAGAATTCGATTACGAGATAATCTATAAAAAAGGAAAGAAAAATACTAACGCAGATGCATTATCTAGACTAGATCCAAAAATAGAAATTAATATTAATTCCACAAGCGAATGCTCTTCAAATAATTTCTCTCAAAATATTAGTACGCAAAATACTGAAACAAAAGACATAATTCCAACGACTGAGACTGTTTTAAACGAATTTAATACCCAAATAATTCTTGAACAAAACGATAACTTTCCTGAATGTAATATAACATTCAAAACCCTTTTTCAGAAAAAGAAACGTTACAATGTCAAATGTAAAGAGTATACAGAAGACAAATTAGTTAAATTGTACAAAGAGTACATAAACCCTACAAAACTTACTGGAATTGCCTGTAATGACAATACCTTTAGACTTTTAAATGCTGTCATAAGAAAGCATTTTTCCGAAACGAAACCAAAACTTATACGTAGTAAAATTCTTGTCGAAGACATCGAAGATGAACCCCGACAGTTAGAAATCATATCTAAATTACACGAAGATGGAAATCATCGTGGTATTCTAGAAAATCTAGAACAAACAAAACGAAAATATTACTTCCCAAAAATGAAAAATTTAATAAACCAATTTATCAACAAATGTGAACTTTGTCAAACCATGAAATACAATAGAAATAAAAAACCTATTAAATTCGAAATTTCAGAAACACCTAGTAAACCACTAGAGATTCTTCACGTTGATATATTCTCAATAAACGATAATAAATATTTTACAATCTTAGACAAATTTTCAAAATTTGGAACATCATATTACTTATTAAATTCCAACAGTATAGAAATTGTAAATCACATGAAAGATTTCATTTCCAATCACGGTATCCCCAATAAAATTATATCTGACAGAGGTGTAGAATTTACATCAACTATATTCAAACAATTTTGCGATTTATATAAAATTAAATTACATTATACTTCAGCAAAAAGTTCCACCGGTAATTCACCCGTTGAACGTTTTCATTCAACATTAATAGAAATCTACCGAATTATATATTCACAAAACCAAAATAAAGATTCCAACGAAATAATGAAGGAAACTTTAATTACCTACAATAATTCAATTCATTCAGTCACAAAACTAACCCCTTTTGAATTAAAAAACGGACATTATACTAGACAACAAATCTTTCCAGACAAAACCAATAATAAAAAACCCCACGAACATCTTCAAGACCATATCAAGACATATGACAAATTACGAAATATTATAAAAACAAAAAACGAAGAACAAAAACAACACATAATATCTAAGTTAAACAAAAATCGTAAATCACCATCAGTATTTCTAGAAAACGACACAATATACGAACAAGACAATAGACGAAATAAATTAAGCCCCAGATTTAAAAAACATAAAGTTAAGAAAAATAACAAAGTTACCGTCATTACCAATAAACGTAAAGTACATAAATCTAAAATAAAACGTTTGTTGCAGGTACGCAACAACATCCCTAGCCCAGGAAATGACAATAATGGACTACGACGATAACAAAGGCATAATACCTATACGATTAGGATCAGCAAGACTTATTACCGACTATAGTAGATTAATACATATTATAGATCTCGAAACTTACGAACATAATTTATACATAATTCAAAACAATATACTAACCCTTCAAAATCTTACTAAAGACAACCCTGACATTAAAAACATTTATAAAATTCGAATCGAGATACTCCAAACCAAATTTTCAAAACTAGAAGAAAATCTAGATCAACTACGACCCAAATTCAGAAATAAAAGAGGACTTATCGATGGATTAGGAACAATAATCAAATCCATCACCGGAAACATGGACCATGACGACTACCTAGAATTAGGAGACGCTATATCAGAAATACATAAGAACGAAGATATTATTAAAAATAAAATATCTGAACAAATCACAATTAACACCAAAATGATAGATCGATTTAATCAAATTCAAAAATATATTAACGATCAAACGCGTAAAATAAACTTTGAAATAAGAAATATTCAAAACACCACCCAAAATGTATTTAACGTTTTAAAATTAGATCAATATTTTCATAAATCAATGTATAACATAGAACTACTAGACAAACATTTATCAGACATAACTGAATCCTTAATTTTTGCAAAACTTAAAGTAATATCTAGACATATTTTAAATCATAATGAATTCGATTACATTCATAATCATTTCAGTAAATATAACATTAAATTCAAAACCAATGAAAACATTTACGAACTCTTATGGCTTCAAGCTTACTACAATAAAAGTAAAATCATTTTTTCCATAAACATCCCAAATTTCCATTTTGAACCTTTAACCATGTATATGATTAAAACCATTCCGATAAATAAAACCTATATCCTAGAAATTCCCAATCCAAAAATTATCCTAAACATGAATATATATCAGTTTATAACCGAACCTTGCAACGAAATAGAATCAACTTATTACTGCAATAAACAAAAAATTGGAGAAAGCTCAACTTCATGTATACCACAAATCATAAATAATCAACCAGCATCTTGCAATTTATCAAAAACAACATTTCACGAACAAATTGAACAAATACTACCTGGATACATATTGTAATAAACTTCGTCCAGAATGGGTTAATTTTATTTACTCATTCATGAATTGAAAGTTAACTCCTTTTTCAATCTTTTATTTGTATTGCAAATCGTATTGCATAAATTAATGTAAATTAAATTTGTTATACAAATGTTTACATTAATTAAAAGGAGTAACCTAATACATTTTGCATAAATTAAATTTGAGTTCGCTAATACAAATGCAAGTATGAATGAAAACAGGTGTGGCCTATTTCAGATGTACGGACTACGTAGTATTGATTTCTAGTGGATTATAGAAGTTTCGATTTATTTATTTTTCGATATAAATAAGCAAACAAAAATATCAGATAGTCAGTTTTACTTTTGCAATTAAAAGTGTTTATAAATATTCGCAAGTTTAAGGAATAATCGGTGGTATCTGAGCCTGGGTACTAATAGAGAAAGAATCTGAACTTAGTGGAATAGTAAATACAGATTTTACCATTCCGAATATTATTGATTCAAATTGTGGAAAAGCGGTGAAGTTTAGTGTACATAAATTGGAGACCCTGGAATTTATTGTAAGGAAAAACGGAAGCTGCTGTAATTTGATGACAAATAAAGTTTGAGATTCTGTTAACTAAAGATCTGTCTTTTACTGTCATATTTGTTCAATAATCAAAAAGAACCAACGAAGAGTCGTTACAGTGGTGTCAGAAGTGGGATTATTGGAACAATGGTCAAGACAGTAAATATTAGTGATCTCAGCCAGACCCAGCTGAAGGATGAGTTGAAGAAAAGGAATGCTCCAATCCATGGAACGAAGGCAGAACTTGCATTCCGGCTGCGTAAAGTTTTAGAAGAAGCAGGCCAAAACACAGAGGTCATAGAAATAGAGCCGGACGAAGCTCCAGTTCAGAATGCCCCAGTAATTGATCCGATGATGATGTTGATGAAAGAAATGATGGCCCGACAAGAGAAACTGGCAGCAGAACAAAAATTAGAGCAACAACAACAACTTGCTGATCTGATGGCCCGACAAGAGAAATAGGCAGCAGACCAAAAAGCTCTGGCAGCACAACAAAAAGTAGAGCAACAACAACAACTTGCTGATATGATGGCTCGACAAGAGAAACAGGCAGCAGAACAAAAAGTAGAGCAACGACAACAATTTGCTGATATGATGGCAAAGCAAGAAAGTCTACGTGAAGTAATTGAGTCACGTATATCCAGTGCAGAGGTTAAAATCAACAACATGGAAAGGGAGCTGCGGACAGTTACCGAAGAACAAGAGAAATTACGCAAACTTTCGAGTGAATTCCGCCAAGAAATAGCACAAGTGAGGTCAGGTAACATGATCAATCCATTAACTATTTCAGCCCCAGCTAGAGTAAAAACACCCGCATTTGATGGATCTACATCGTATCAGATATTTAAGATGCAATTTGAGATAGCAACAACTGGGGTTGAGCACCAGCAAAAAGCAAACGCGCTTATATTGGCATTGAAGGGGCCTGCTGCTGAAATTTTGCAGACACTATCAGCGACAGAACGTGATTACAGCAAGATTATGGAGGCCTTAGAAGTAAGATTCGGGGAAAGTCATATGCAAGCTCTCCATCGCATGCAGCTCAAGACACGAAAACAAGGAGTCAGCGAAACCTTGCAAGAATTAGAGGCTGACATTGTGAGACTGGTTAATCTATCATATCCGAATTATAACGCTGAACACCGAGACGAACTGGCAGCTGATACATTCATCAATGCTCTTCGAGATGTGCAAATGAGAAACCAGCTTTATCTAAGCGGAAAGAAATTACCTGCGGAAGTCTTAGCATTGGCCCTGCAAATGGAAGCCGGAAAAAGAGCACTTGGTCCAGATAGAGTACGTAAGATGGAAGTTGCTGAAGAGCCACTGAAAGCAGCGCTTGATGAAGTGATTATGCGTGTCAAAAGTTTGGAAGATAAGCCTGAACGAAATCAACGAAGAAGATCTAGCGGAGTAAGATGCTGGAATTGCGGGCAGTTAGGGCACATTAGACAGGAATGCAAAACACTAATAGCTGCAAAAGAAGGAGTAGTTCAAGTCCGGTTGATGAATCTTTCAAACAATCAAGTGGATGTCAAAAAGGCAGGAGATTTCCGCGTTGGACACCGTAAGAAAAGGATACAGAGGGAATGCAAAACACTAAAAGCAGCAAAAGAAGGAGTAGTTCCAGTCCAGATGATGAACCTTTCAAACAAGCAAGTGGGTGTCAAAAAGGAAGGAGATTGCCGCGTTGAACACCGGAAGAGAAGGATACATTGTAACGCTGAAGATCTTTCAAGAAAACCCTGTATGGAGGAGCGCAAGTCATGTAGCAGGACTGAGAGGAAGGAGGCAATGAAAGTTAATCAGATTAAGTTCCAAACTCCTGACGATTGGTGTACCGAGGCAATTAAAAGAGATCAACTAAAGGATCCAGCTATGGCTCCAATGTTGAAATGGAAAACCGAGGGAAGGCGACCGGAGTGGAAAGAGGTAGCACCTTTAAGTACGGAGGTGAAGTGCTACTGGGCGCAATGGGACTCACTATTTATGGACAACGGGATACTGAAAAGAAAATGGGAGTCCGCTGATGGAAAGAAAGTGTTAGAACAACTGGTGTTGCCATCAAGTCGAGTGGAAGAGGTACTGGGAAAGCTGCATGGAAGTATTTCTGGAGGACACCTGGGAGTCAATAAAACCCTGGCTAAAGTAAGGGAGAGGTTTTATTGGGTAAGGTATCGAACAGACGTGGAGCAATGGTGTCGGCGATGCGATACTTGTGCAGCGAGCAAAGGACCAAAAACTAGAACTCGAGGAGAGATGCAACAGTACAATGTGGGTGCCCCAATGGAGAGAATTGCTATAGACATCGCGGGGCCATTTCCGGAAACGACAAAAGGTAACAAATACATCATGGTGGTCATTGATTACTTTACAAAATGGCCGGAAGCTTATGCAATACCGAACCAGGAAGCAGTTACGGTCGCGGAAACATTAGTCAATGAATGGGTTTGCAGATATGGAACACCGCTCGAGTTGCATACCGACCAGGGAAGGAATTTCGAATCTCAACTGATGGAAGAGCTATGCAGAACACTCGGCATTAGAAAAACACGAACTACACCTATGAACCCGCAGTCAGATGGCATGGTAGAACGATTCAACCGAACCATGGAAGAACATTTGTCAAAGGTAGTAGAAGCCAACCAAAGAAATTGGGACAAGGATCTTCCGTTATTCTTGATGGCCTATCGTAGCGCAGTGCACGATACGACAAGTGAAACGCCAGCGAATATCATGTTCGGAAGAGAACTACATCTTCCTAGTGACATCGAGTTTGGCATCCCTGGAGGTCTGGTATCCACGAAAACAGATTATGTGGGACAACTAAGGGAGAAGATGAATAAAATCCATCAGCAGGTTCGAGACCACATTAAGATTGCCAGTGACAAAATGAAAACCAGGTACGACATAAATGCAAATAGTGGCGGTTTTCAAGAAGGAGAATTGGTATGGCTATACAACCCCAGAAGAACTAAGGGAAGATCACCCAAGCTGCAGCCAGATTGGGAAGGCCCATATAAAATAATCAAACGAATTAATGATGTTATCTACCGCATACAAAAGGGACCCCGTACCAAGATGAAAGTGATACATCTGCAAAGGTTGGCACCGTACCAAGGTAACAGCACCAATGCGATCTCTGATATTGTTCGGGACGAACAAAACTAAATGGAGGGCAATGTAATAAACTTCGTCCAGAATGGGTTAATTTTATTTACTCATTCATGAATTGAAAGTTAACTCCTTTTTCAATCTTTTATTTGTATTGCAAATCGTATTGCATAAATTAATGTAAATTAAATTTGTTATACAAATGTTTACATTAATTAAAAGGAGTAACCTAATACATTTTGCATAAATTAAATTTGAGTTCGCTAATACAAATGCAAGTATGAATGAAAACAGGTGTGGCCTATTTCAGATGTACGGACTACGTAGTATTGATTTCTAGTGGATTATAGAAGTTTCGATTTATTTATTTTTCGATATAAATAAGCAAACAAAAATATCAGATAGTCAGTTTTACTTTTGCAATTAAAAGTGTTTATAAATATTCGCAAGTTTAAGGAATAATCGGTGGTATCTGAGCCTGGGTACTAATAGAGAAAGAATCTGAACTTAGTGGAATAGTAAATACAGATTTTACCATTCCGAATATTATTGATTCAAATTGTGGTAATTTGATGACAAATAAAGTTTGAGATTCTGTTAACTAAAGATCTGTCTTTTACTGTCATATTTGTTCAATAATCGAAAAGAACCAACGAAGAGTCGTTACAATATATACAGCAACGAGTCAAGAAATCAGCATTATTTCAACATGCCCACAAAATCAGAAATCCGTCAAAGGAATCAAATTAATTAAAATTAAAAATTGCCAAATACAACTTAACAACGAAATCTACACCGACACAAACCTGATGACATCTCTAGAAGAATCAATAGTACTTCAACCATATAACGATTTGAATATTTTAGAAGTTAAAAGACCAATAGAATTACCAGCACTTCATAACTGGACTTTACAAAATATGGAAGACATACAAATTCTTCAAAATTCAATGAAACAACATCGCCATCACAAGAATGCCATAATCGGCACCATCATCACACTAATCATAATAGTTCTTTTATATTTTACAGTTAAAAAATTAATACATTTCAAGAAAAATAAGAAACACCCTATCCAGATAGAATTAAAAAATTCAGATAACACTTGCAGTAATCAACAGCCACCAGTTGCCCAAAAACGTAGGTTTTGGACACCACTAAGGAGGGAGGAGTTACGTCCCGTCATTCACACCACACCCAACAATCAGAACAATACAGAATGTTAGTTAAGTTATATATGCTATATGTTATGTCATTTGTCATGTTACTTTAAATTATGTTATTTCATTCTCCTTCACATCATTCTTAAAATGATGAAATCATTTTTATATCATGAAATGTTATGTTTATGTTAAGACTTTTGTTTATATAAAATCGTTAAGATAAATTTAAAGGAAATATTCCTAATTGAAATAATATAATCATTTCTTTGTTTTAACATTGAACACTTGTTCAATGTATGATTCATATTGCTTAAAGATAAATCAAAACTTTTAATTAAACTAAAACAATAATTCCTTTATTCAAAGAATATTATATATTGTAGATTTTGACTTCAGATTTTCAGATTATTAGTAACATTCGACTTGTAAAGATTATTCGAAACTTTTAACTAGTTAAGATTAATTATTTGTGTCTTTTAAATTGTTAGATTATTAATAACTTGCAATTTGTTTAAGAACTTACACTCAATATTTTTGTGAATAAAATAAAAATAAATATGTTATAGAAAAAGATTGTAACCAAGTGAAAAATTTAAATTAATAAATTATATTTTTTTCCACAACTGCAGGTTACAACCTATAATTCCCGCCTATCACACAGACCTACCTATCGATTGCACAATGTTCTTCGTGGTATGGACCTAGGGGAGAAAAAAACACCCTCACAATTCCTCCTGGATTTAACTGCTGAATCCATATCTGAAAAAAGGTCAAAAGTTATGTGGCAGGAAAAACTCCCAACGGCTGTGCGTACCGCGATCGTGGTAGTCTGACTTGCCAAAGACTACCGAGATAGCCGATAAAATTTTGGCCGTAATGGTAAGCCCTCATCTAAGTTCTGGGCCCTGCGATACAGGTCCAAAAAACTCCTAAGCTCAACCACGCGGCATATGATGATTACGTAAAATTGATATAATACCAGAAGCTTTTCTTTTTCTTAATATTTATAAAAAAAATATGACCGATAATAAGTTGTTGCTAGAATAATAAATAGTTCAACATGCATGGCTCATTATATTAATGTCAAACTATTCATTTGATGTTATTTTATGTTGTAACTTTGGATGATACTGCGTTGAGTTGAGGTAGACTTTAATATAAAGGCTAGCTGCTAGTTGCGTTGAATTCTCCAGGAGATGAATAAGATGATACGAGAAATCGGAGATGTTGTATCCAATATAATGAGTTACCTTGAATGTGTTGATTAAGCTGAATCTTCGGTTATGATTTACCAATTTTGCTGTTCACGTAAAGTAAACACAAAAGCCAGCAGAAAAAATGTTGTTGTATCAACCATATGATGAATTAAATTTATTTCCAAAATCTTCAGGTGCAGTAGCTTCAACATTCACTAATGATCTTGAACCATTATTAAGTAGCACAAATATAAATTAAATTCTCTCAAAACACAATAACATTTTAGAGTTTAATTGTATTTATAAATAGATTATACAAGTTACATGAAATTTGTCTTATTGTATTAATCAAATTGATGGAGAGGCGATGAAATATAATTTACATAGAGAATTACATTTTTAATTTAACACAAAAAATAAGAACTTTAACAATTTGGAAAAAACTAAATCCGAATAATAAAAAATATTTTTTGTTTTTTTAATAAATGTTAACGAAATCATCGCCTGCTAAACTTTAAACTTTTTGAGAAATGGATTTAGTTTTGATGTTCGCCACATAACAAATGTAGATATTATTCTGGGTAGTGTTGTGGTTATAACTTCCAGTTCACAATAACAAATAGTTCCAATAATTCCACAATTAATATTCTAACAATTAAAATACAATTTTCTTACGCACTGCGTTGTGTTATAGATAAAGTACATATCACATTGGAGGGACCATCGTAACATAACAAAAATAACTCCAATAAAAGTTTTCACATTCACCAGAACGATTTGTTGGGTATTAAATTTGCCAACAACTTCGCTTTTTTTGGCTTTTCAAAAAAAATAAATATTACTTATTACTTTTTTACGCCACTTAAATAAATGGCAAAAGAAATGTTGTTTCTTTTAAATAAAAGAAATATTAATTTCGGATAGTTAATAAAACTAAAAATTTATTATTGAATGTGGCATTTTACTTATAGATACAGTTCAATAATAAAATGTTTTTTTGTACAAGTAAGCCGCAAAATGCAAATTTTACGATTCAAAAATTGTTCCTAAAGCAGGCCATTTTTTCCTATTGAAATAACAATGCCAAATTTGAAATAACAATGCCTATAGCACATTATGATGCTAGGACGTAAAGCTAAAGATTTTGAACGTATGTGGAGTTTGCAAATCGAGGAGTTAGCCGAGATTTGCACCCACATTAAGTCTAAAATAGCTTACGTTCGTGTATCATATACTATTTTTTATTCGCCGCAAGCAAAATATTTAAAAAAAAATGTTTATTCTAAATTAAAATAATAAATTTGCATACATTTGAAATAAAAATATGTGGAACAAGTGACCTTTGACAAAATATTTGTTTTTTTTTCCAAATTATTGTATTACTATGACAACCAATGATAACAACTATTTTAATTGGATAATGAAATTTTGAATTTAAGAGTTGCTTTGATAAAAATTTCTATTTTTTATAGAATTTAAACAAATACAAATGTTTTTTACTTTTTTGGACGTAGCTATGACAACAAAATATATGGATAAAAACTGACACTTAAAGGCCGCAAATCACAGTAATAAAGTAACACTTTAATACATAGGCGAAAAAAATAGTACATTATGCTGCAAGCACGTAAAGCTTAGGTTTTTGGACGTATGTGGAGTTTGCAAATCGAGGCGCCAGCCGAGATTTGCACCTAGATTAAGTCCAAAATGGCTTATGTCCGTGCATCATATACTATTTTTTATTCGCCGCAAGCAAAATATTTAAGAAAAATTGTTTAATCTAAATCTAAATCAAAATTAAAAATTTTAAAAATTTTGAAATATAAAAGTATGTTGAACAAGTAGGCTTTGACCAATATATTTGTTATTTCTTTTCAAACAAATCGAATAACTATGACGACAAAGAATAACAAATATTTTAATTGGATTAGGAAATTTGGAATCGAAAGGTTGCTTTGATAAAAATTTCTATTTTTTATAGAATTTGAACTTTTTTGGACGTACCTATGACAACAAAATATATAGTTAAAAAGTGGCACTTTAAGTCCGCAAATCGCAGTAATAAAGTAACACCTTAAAATGTAGGCGAATAAAAAAGTTGTTATTATTACTATTATTTCGAAAAACTACTTGGATAAAATAATTTTCTAAAAAAATATTTTACTATTTTGTGTAAATATATGTATTTTTATTTATGCAAATAATACAGAATCTTACTCGTACAAAAAATCTTGTATGCGATTCGGGCATAAAGCATCTTTTTTACTTTCGAGTGATTGTTTCTCTCGGCTAACGGCTCGAGCAAAAATTTCACTCTCAAGCGGAAAGACATATTTTACGCCCTTAATACATAAATAGCTATTATTTACGTATTCTTATTTAGTGTACATATATTAAAAAGTTCTGATTTGGAAGTTCATTGAAGCTTGTTGTAATACAATTCCTTTCAAAATAAAAGAACTATCAAAACCAAAAAAAATTTAGAGCTTGTTAACATGTGTAAAATCTTACAGGTGCTATCCGTTTAAAATAATTAAATTTATTACACATTTTGTGGAAATGTTCTCCTTTCCAATAACCATTTAACACAAAAAACAACATACAAAGTTCATAACATCATATCTTATACTTTTGACTTTTTAGTCAAAGTGGATTTTGCATAACACGATTTTGAATGTTTGTTTATCTTATCATATGCAGCAAGTAGTTGTGGTTAGAGCAATTTATGCTGTTCTTTGATAATATAAACAAAACGTGACGACTGACGACGATAAAAGACGATATGATATGATTATGAAAATAGTTTTAATATAATTCTATCCGCAATGCGACAGACAGCTCAATTGAACGAACATAATATATTATTGCAACATATTTTTATTTAAATAAACTCAACATAATTTAATTTGTATTTTAATTAAGGTTATACTAAAACAGAATATATTTTCATTTCATTTTAATTGACAAATTATATTAATTTAGTGGAATAATTAGTACATTTTAAATACGGTATTTAAGAGGGTATTTATATTTTTGTGTAATGGATTTTGGTTAATGTTTATGTAAACGGTTCAACTTATTAATGGACGTACATACACACAGCAATTGAATTATCTTGTTTAGATGATGATAGTTAAGGTTGGTCCCAGTTCGTTCGCCTTCAAGAGTTTTGTGTAAAACAATGATCCATGTGTGATTTGTGGTTGTTGGAACTCAAATAATCTAGAGTTATGTAAGAAAGTGGTTGTTAATTATTACTTTTACTGATTCTCTGGATTCAACTATTCAATATGGATCTTTTCTAATTCTAACCTTGGAAAATGATGTTTTCGGCAGACTCCCAGAACTTTGTTCAAAATCATTGTTTCATAAACGAATAATGTAGTGTACGAACAGATACAAAACAAAGTGAAAAGAAACAGTAGATGTATGATACCACCGCTAGTTTGTTCATTACACTAAAAAAGCTAATCAATTCTTTTTCATCATTTTAAAACCTTTCATAGGACTTGAAGTTATTGACATTTCCAATAAATAGTTGTTGGGGAGACACTTTTACTTTATCCAAACTGACACAAATGCTGAAATTGAAATTAAGCCAGTAATTTTCGAGTTTGCCTTACTCGCTTTTCGGACAGAAGTAAAATGCTCATTTGAAAAATTTAAATATTTAAGCAGCTATGTTTTATCTTCAACTTGGCTACTGAGCACATCTGCTACCTATTGCTATGCGCCAAATATAACATTTCTCTCATTGACGTACATCCGCGAAGGCGAGGCACATAGAAAGGTTATAAAATCAATAGTTACAATCCGTAACTTTAATGGCCGATTAGGAGAGAATATTTCAATGAGTCAGAGTGATAGATCCTTACATAAACTGGTGATTCACAGTTATATGTATTGGAGATAAGGCGAAACTCATTATGTAGCTTACAGAGCTCGATTTAATTATTTTGAAAACAGTTAATATCTTTTTTGGTTCTCTTTACTCTTTAACTTTCTTTTAATTTAATCATCGATTTATTTATGGTTGTCATGCCTTACCTAATTTAATCTATATTTATTTATTATGGATATAGAACAAAACTCAAATTTATTTAAAATAAAATAAATACAATTTATATTTATAGCGAATCATAAAAAAGTTAAGTTGTTTATGTAGATTGTAGACTAAGCAGATGCAGATTAACTTCTAATATTATTATTGTTGAATAATTTTATTTTAATAAAAATTGTTTTAGCCAAAAATATATAAATCGAAATTATGGAAATATGATAATAAAATTTCAGTTTTACGTTTTTAAATTCGATTATTAGTGAGTGGTTATCAATAGTAAGACTACCCGATCTATAGTAATTTATAATGGTTCTCTGGAACAGTGGCGTATCCAGGATTGTTTTTGGGGGGGTGCATTTTTTAAAATTAAATAATAAAAACTATGTACGCAAATTTGCATTTATTTCTTTTATAATATTTAATATGTATCACTACAATATAATTACTTCTGTATATATTTTACAAACAAATGTTTAATTTTCGTTTATTCTTTTGCAAAATATTTAGCACTTCTTCTTCATCTACTTTTATATTCTTGTATATATAAAGTAATGAAAGGCCGTTCAATCTGTTTTCTGAAGTAGAATTTCGCAAGTAGCTTTTTAAATATTTTAAAGTTGAAAATGAACGTTCTGAAGTGCATGTCGTGACGTCACTAAAATTTTTAATAATTTAAAAACATTGGGATAAAGTAATTTATCACATATCTGAAGTGATTCAATAGCATAATTATGGTGTTGATTTTGGCCTTCTAAGGGGGTGCATATGCACCCTCGCACCCCCCCTGAATACGCCTATGCTCTGGAAAATATTATGTAGACCGACAACTTAGAGGGATAATTATTTGTGTTGTGTTTAAAAATTGTATTTATATTCATTGGATATTATTCAACTATCTGTTTAAATATATTGAATAAACAGTTTCATAAAAAGGGACTATCGATAAACAAAAACCAATGTAACACACCAGAAGATCCAATGAAACCAATTTTACTATATACCAGAAAATATTCAATTCAATGAAACGAAATCTAAAGAGACCTAAAAAATTGGTATTTTCTTCTTTGGAGATAAACATGTTGTTACCTTAAATTGAGATTAATTGAATTGAATTGACAATTCAACTCAAAAAATAAAGTTTCAATAAGGTCCAATCAAAACGCTTCATTTACTATTTTTTAGCAAATCAAAACGATTTGTTTCGATTATTTTTTTCTGTTAGGAAGGAACAGCGAATATTTTCGAATATTTTCCGCCTACTTAATATATTAATTTAAAACAAATATGCACATACAAAATTATGTGAAAATGCAATTTGCAAATAGTAAAAATGTCCGTTTTCATTCATAAATGATTGCATGTTTATGTTTATTTCTCAAAAATAAATTACAAATTTATAACATTTATGCGCCTACTAAGAAGAAATAATATTTAATTTTGTTTGACAACAAAGGATTATGTTGTTTGAAATAATGTTACTATTTCTGTTCGTTAAATTGTCTGCTAAATACAACTCGTCATCAAATTATTAGTCGATTATTTTTCAACATTACCACTCATGCCATTTGAGGTCAAAAATTTCCCTCGTGCGCTACGCGTACTCGGGACCTCAAATGACATTCGTAATAATGATTATGAAAAATAATCGACTATTATTTGACGACTCGTGAGATTATATATGACAATTCAACTCACTAAATAAAGGTCCAATCAAAACGCTTCATTTACTATTTTTTAGCAAATCAAAACGATTTGTTTCGATTATTTTTTTCTGGTAGGAAGGAACAGCGAATATTTTCGAATATTTTCCGCCTCCTTAATATATTAATTTAAAACAAAAATTCACATACAAAATTATGTGAAAATGCAATTTGCAAATAGTAAAAATATCCGTTTTCATTCATAAATGATTGCATGTTTATGTTTATTTGTCAAAACTAAATTTGAAATTTATAACATTTATGGGCCTACTAAGATGAAATAATATTTTTTTATGTATGAGTATGTTGTATGAAATAATGTTACTTTTTCTGTTCGTTAAATTGTCTGCTAAATAAAACTCGTCACCAAATTATTAGTCGATTATTTTTCAACATTACCACTCATGCCATTTGAGGTTAAAAATTTCCCTCGTGCGCTACGCGCACTCGGGACCTCAAATGACATTCGTAATAATGAATATGAAAAATAATCGACTATTATTTGACGACTCGTGATATTATATATGAATATTTTCTGGCATATAGTAAAACTGATTTCATTGGATTTTCTAGTGTGTTACATTGGTTTGTGTTTATCGATAGTCCCTTTCTATCAAACTGTTTACTCGTAATAATTGTAAAGATAGATAAATAATGTCCAATGAATATTTCGTACCGTCACACGATTGTCAAAACTTTGATACCGGAATTTTATGTTTGAACTTGGTTGAGTTATTTGTTTAATAATTGTAGGGTCACGATAACCGATAATATAGTAGAATTTCTGACAGATCCGCTTCCATTAAAACCTATCTCGTGCATGTGATGTCTTATATTGCCATATTCAAGGACACATAACAATATACACTTGTGCAACATAAACTTAATATTGATGAAATCGTTTGATTGAATTTATCTCGCTCTCAATTTTGTATACGAAATTACTCAATGGTTCGCTCTCTTGATGATTAACATCAGGTTCTATAATCTAAAAAAATATAAGGTTTTATCATTCAGCAAAACTAATGACTATTTATTTAGCCCAGCTACCAATAAACACAACTATGTTCATGTTACTGTACCAAGTGAAAATCGTTTAATTTACTAAGGCTTTTCTACCTATTGGTCCTTTAGTTTAGTACGCACATTTTCCCAAGTAGAATTAAAAGAAACTTCACCCCATAAATTTTAGAACACTATATCACATAAAAATAGCAGCATTGTGAGTAATGATGTTTCTTCTTAGACAATCTAAAGTTGGCTTAAGAAATGTTAGTTATCATTTCTATCAAATAACTAACAATTTCGACTGAAAATTTTAGCTCAGGAATTCTGATTTACCATTCCTGCATGTTTTAAATTTTTTTCTTAACTTACTTTCATTGAATTATTTATCTTCATTATATAGCAGTACAATAATATCAAGAAACTTAAATATTTTATAAATTTGACAAAAATTCTGTTGTGTTCTTTCCACTCTTTACCTGTTATATTTTTCATAGACGGTCAATACAGTTTTATCTCCAAATCACAAATAATAATAAAAAAGTCAGACAAGTGCGAATAAAATTGGCTCGCCAAGGGTTCCGTGAATCAATATCAAAAATAATTGAAAAAAAGTTGTATTGTAACTTGTAATGTTTTTATATTACCAGACCATAGACGCATAACAAAATAAATGTTTGATCGTAAATGTCAATAGTAAATTACAATCATTGATTAAAAATGACACAAAAAATGTTGCTTCAGGTTAAATCTTATCCATAGCTGTTTATGGTAACTCAAGAAAGATTCAATTACACTAGCTTGTAAATGATCTAAATTTGAATATATTTTCGGTTATTCAACTGTGGGGAGGGGACGGTATGGAAGTCACAATTTTTTGACAATAACTCAAAAACTGTGCACCGTAAAATTTAAAAAAAATTGAAATATGTTCTAAATAAGGTACTCTTTCAAATGGCACCCCACTTAACCACGTTTTAAATAGTGTTTTTACCCCTCTCAAAGTTTTTTTCGTTGAAATAATTGGCATATTTTATAAAACTCTGTTGTGTTATACACCAAGGGAGAGAAGTGCACGTTTACTGTCAAGGTGTGTTTGGAGTCGGAGGGCTTCGGCATGATGGTTACATATCACTGAAGGACGTGACATGCTCTCTCCTGTGATGTATATGCTATTTTTTGCACGACAACAATATACTTTTGATAATAAAAACCAAGTCTAAAGCTTATTATGAAGATTGATTGAAGTGAAATTTTAACGCGATCTCCAAAGTTCTCCAAAATATCCGGTGAAGTCGTGCAAAAGTTGTGAACTGAAATTAAAGAGAAATTTGACAAATTTGTAATTTTGTAACCAAAAATTGATATTTACTGACAGCTGTTGTGTCTAAATGTGGACTGTAATTTTAAAAATGATTTAAACGCCAATAGGTTTGTTTTATTTTTATTTTATTTTGGTTTACAACTAAAATTTCTTTTCACAAAAATATGCGTCCTTTTTACGTAGCTAACGAAATTGAACTATAAAAAAATCTTTTTAACTTCCCGATATGGGAAGTTATTGTTTTTGGGTCGATTTTCGAAATCGGAATTTTTATGATGTCTTTACGTTTTATGACCTCCTGAAGCTGTTTAGACTATTTTTAGCTGGCAGTCTGTATGTGTGTGTGTGTATGTGTGTGTGTCTATCGCTGTATGGAGAATTTTCGCCCAACGATTTCTCAACAACGAACGGGTCGATTTTAATAAAGGTGGTCGCAATCGATGTATCTTGGTGTAACTTAGAGCCCAGTTTTTTTCTAGCGAAACTAAATCATTTGTTTTTTAGTGGTTTCCAAAAAACTGAAAATCATCTCTTGCAAATATCATGAGATTAAATAATGCTATCAAGGTCATGAAGCTTCCATATTGTTTGTCATCATGTCAGACATTTATAATGAGATTTGTATAAACAATTGCTATCTTAATTTTTGAGATTTTTAGCAAAATGTGAAAAAACTACGTGTTATTTTCTTTATGCAAATACATGATATCTGGATGAAACTTTGGTATGTAAATGAGCTGCAAACGCATCCGGGTTTACTTGAATATCAAAATCCTGAGTTTTTTTCTAAACTTGACAAAAAGGTCAGAGGTTCGCGAGTAGATAGCGTGGTCAACTGTTTATTAACTTCCCGATATAAGAAGTTATTGTTTTTGGGTCGATTTTTAAAATCGAAATTTTTATAATATCTTTACGTTTCAAGACCTCCTGAAGCTGTTTAGGCTATTTTTAACTGCCACAATGTATGTGTGTATGGGTATGTGCGTGTGTACCGTCGTATGTGGACAAAAATTTGTCCAACGCTTTCTCAACAACAGATGATCCGATTTCAACTTTAAAGGTCACAATCGATATATCCTGGCGTATCATACAGCCCAGTCGTTTTCTAATGAAATCAGTTCATTTATTTTTTAGTGGTTTCCAGAAAATCATCTCTTGCAAATATTACGAGATAAAATTATGCTATCAAAACCATTTGCCTCCAATTTTGTTTGTCATCATGTCAGACATTTATAATGACATTTGTATAAACAATTGCTATCTTACTTTTTGAATTTTTTATGAAAATTTATAAAATAGGTGTTATTTTCATTACGCAAACGCATGAGAACTTGATGAAACTTTTGAATTAAAATGAGCAACAAACGCATCCGGGTTTATTTGAATATGGAAAATATCCTATTTTGAATGAGCTATTTTCAGAATTTGGTAAAGTAGTCGGGGAGGATGTCTGTGGTTCGTTGAACAACTGTTTTTTTAGACTTCAATAATACTCAGTCCTGACGTTTTATTTTGTTGAAACTTAGAGCATAAGGTTTTTTAATGTTTATAGTAGTTTTGCAACTTGTCACTTTCGGTTAAAAACTTTATCTTATTCCTTTAAATGTATCACAACAACAGCTACAGCTATGAAGTGTTTTTTTCCGAATGTTTGGTAAAACTTTTTAGTTAACATGAGATAGAATAGAACAAATTTGCTTTTGAGGTGTCTTGTGTATAGTGGTCACCGTTCATCAAACAAATGCTGACCTTTTATCTTACCATAAGGCTAGGTTGTTGTGTTGGAGATCATTTTTGATATTGATCATTTTAATGATATCTTCACCTTTCACCTTCTGAATCGGTCTAGACAACTTATTTTTTTAGTTGGCAGTTTGAGTGTTAGTATGTTATTAAACGTACACATTCAAATTCTATTTAAGAAATTATTACAATAGATGTGTCGTGTAATAAATAAATCTTAATTTTGCTTATTTAAGGCTTTAAAAACCCTCATTGAGCTAATATTCACTTTTTGTTGACTTTTTTTTCAAATCTGTTCTAATATTTATTTTGTAATTTTTCGTTTTTTATTTGCATTTATTGCAGTTAAATTATATTGTACAATTTTTTTTATGTTTGGTACTTTAGTATACCTTATCCAGTAACTGGTTAGTTTTCAATCTTACGGGAAGCTCTTTGTGTGTAGTCTTATTCTTATATACTAATACATGTAGTCTTATTCTAATATTCTTATAAGTTTACAAAAGTAGTTGTATTCTTATTAATAGTATTTACATTTAAAGTAAAATACACATTCTACGGCGAAGTATATTGACAAAATGAATTTGTAACAACAGCAGTTCCAGTAATTAGTTTTTTTTAGTTTTAGGTAGATTTCATATAAAAATCTACCTATTGGTATGTGCTTCATCTCGGAATTTCGGAAAAATTTTGGTGCCAAACGACTATATATGATAAGCGGAGACAGAAAATCAAAATGAAAAAAAAATTTATATATATTTATATATATATATATATATATATATATATATATATATATATATATATATATATATATATATATATATATATATATATATATATATATATATATATATATATATATATATATATATATATATATACATATATATATATATATATATATATATATATATATATATATATATATATATATATATATATATATATATATATATATATATATATATATATATATATATATATATATATATATATATAACGATATGAGATATAACGGAATTTGGCGGCACTCTCACGGTCGCATTTTTCGACCTACACCAAAATAATTTTTTGTGTGTGTTTCGGCAAATAATGTCTTGGACAAGTTCGTGAACTGGCCATATCCAGGTACCAGTTAAGCGGCTAGAGCCTAAAATGTCGAATAATCTAGGGCGCTATAACTTCCGTTTGAATCATAATATTGTAATAAAATTTATAAATATTGAATATTTGAACATATTTCTATCATTTTTATCCAAATGACAACTTTGACGTTCCAGGTTCATGAAAAATCAGCTGTTTTAAAAATTTGCCAATCTTTTTTGTCCTTGATCTAGCTGAAATGGCCAAGCTCACACTTGAAAACTTTTTTACACAAATTTACAATATAAATCTTTCCAAAATTTAAAACAAAAAATAGTTCAAGTCTAAAGGTTGAGGCCCCAGGTCTGTTGAAATGAAAACAAACGCAAAAGGCAATGATTTCATCAAGTTTGAGTTTATGTTATTTAAATTCATCTTAACTTTTAAGACAATTTTTAAACTATAGCCTCAAAAAATTCCAGCTTTCTAACCCTAAAGGTTCCATTTTTATAAGCAATATAATGCACCTATTACAGACAAATCTCAAGCCATTTAATACCAAAGGAAAATTATCATATGCTCTTTTGTTTGTATTTTTACTTTTTTTTCACTAAGTAAACTATGTATTTGAAAAAAGATTAAATGAGAACAAAAAAATACAACACAAAGATGATTTTAAATTAAAATTGTTTAATAATGTTTGATTATAAATTATGTGTGGTGGTATAATTGTAGTTGTGACGTAGTTCTTTTGATCTTTGTTGGACGTTTATTTGATCTTTGGTGGATTTAATATGTTATGACTAATTTTAACCAAATTAAACAAAACTGTTCCGAAATTGCATAAAGTAGTTTCGGTTAATGTATTAAATTTCTTTTGTGAAATTTGTTGGATAATTCCGTTTCTATTTAGTTTTTTGATTTCAACTAATTTGATACATTGATTCTACTTGTACCTGCATATCTGTCTGATCAAGAAATCTACCTTTTTCTAGCGGATATACCTGCCGCTGGACTTTTTGTATATTGTTGTCAACATCGAAAGCAAATATTTATTATTAAACAAATTGAATTTCAAAATTCCGCAGTGAAATATTGTTCAAAACATTATTTTTGCTGTTAAATGTATAACGCGGAATCTTTTGTGCGCCACCTCTGTAATATAAAATTAAACAACATAATTTCACGGCAAACTGCGTACCAACATAGTAAAAATTGAAGTAGAATTTTTTACATTTGATTTCACGATGTTGAATTTATAGGATAATTTTTTTTTGATGTCAGAAATTTTATTTTTCATTCATACAAACTATGATATTTAAACAGTAGGCTTTGTTTTAACTGTCGGCAATTCTTCTTGTCGTCGATAATTTTGCTTTGTCGTTATGAGAATTCTTTGTTGTCATTTTTTTTTCTAACAAAATGAAATATAATTTCATCTTAGTAGGCGCATAAATTTGTAATGTATTTTTGACAAATAAACAAACATGCAAATATTTATGAATGAAAACGGACATTTTTATTATTTGCATTTTTACATAATTTTGTATTATTAAATAATTTGTAGAAAAATTTTATTTAGAAACTAATAATTATCTTTTAAACAAAATTATAATTAAAAAAAATTATCTCATTAAATACCACTCTTCATTGAAATTTTTGTCTAAAATTTTTCAATTTTACTCATTAAATTATTTTTAAGCAACACTGCTCAATCAAACCACTACTTAAACCACTCGTCCTTCGGACTCGTGGTTTATTGTGCGCTTTGATTCGCAGTGTTGCTAAATAATTTAATTCGTAAAATCAAAAAATTTTCGAAAAAATTTCAATGACTCGTGGTATTACAACCGAAAATTTTGTTGACTTAGTTTTTATTTAATTTAACCCAATGGAATTCTCTAAAATGTAATGACATCATTCAATTTCACCAATAAGATTTGAATTAAGCTGACTCTCCATTAGTCTTTTTCATCTTTTTTTCTTTTTTTTCTAAAATATTTTATAGGATTGGAATTGTGACATTTCACCATTATTTTTAATAAACATCTAATTTTATTATATATTTTTAACAATGTCGTTTCCAACATAGACTGCATAATAATTTTAAATATATTTTTGCAGTGTAAAAGTCTTGCTCTATAGACTTTTTTTTATAGTAGAACACTTTTTTATAGTATATCACTTAAAAAAAAAAAAAAAAGTCATGGAAAGTAAAAAAAAGACATGGAATAAATAAAAAATCTCATCTTTTTTCCTTTCGCACTTATATGATTTTCATATAGAAGATATATTCACAAAAAAAAGGACGAGAAAAAAAGACTAATGGAGAATGACCTTTATACTAATAACAAATAGTTATACGTCTGCCCTACTGGGATATTAAAAATTATCAAATAATTTTTGAAATACTTGCTTTCCAAATTTTTGGCACAAAATTATTTCGAATTATCACCGCCCTTGGCAAATTACTACTGAAAATTTCTTGCCTTAGTTTTATTTTAATTTAACCCAATGAAATTCTCTAAAATGTAATGACATCATTCAATTTCACCAATAAAATTTGAATTATACTAATAACAAATATTTATACGTCTGGCCTACTGGGATATTAAAAATTATCAGTTGTAATTTCCCAAGGGCGGTGATAATTCGAAATAATTTTTGCCAAAAACTTCGAAAGCAAGTATCAAGTAACTATTTGTTATTA
Organism: Diogma glabrata; assembly: GCA_963693315.1. Lineage (NCBI taxonomy): Eukaryota > Metazoa > Arthropoda > Insecta > Diptera > Cylindrotomidae > Diogma > Diogma glabrata. The sequence continues at coordinate 123,665,172 of OY856187.1, forward strand.
GTATAATTCAAATGTTATTGGTGAAATTGAATGATGTCATTACATTTTAGAAAATTTCATTGGGTTAAATTAAAATAAAACTAAGGCAAAAAAATTTCAGTTGCAATTTCCCAAGGGCGGTGATAATTCGTAATAATTTTTTGCCAACAAATTTCGAAAGCAAGTGTATTGATAAAAACACGAGGCCGTAGGCCGAAGGCTTTTATCAATACCACTTGCTTGAGGAATTTTTCAAAAAATTATGACAATTTATCAACGAACGAGGGGAATTCGTTTAGAAATTTTTTTGCCATTTTTCTTTTATTTATAAATTTTTTATGAATTATACATTGGCTACTGGGATATCAGTTAATTATTTCAAAATTAGGCTGATAATTTTTAATATCTCAGTAGGCCAGACGTATAAGTATTTGTTATTAGTATAATGCTAATGTTATTGGTGAAATTGAATGATATCATTACATTTTAAAGAATTTCATTGGGTTAAATTAAAATAAAACTAAGGCGGTTGTAGGAACTTGGCAAAAAAAAAATGGAAATTTTTTTTTGGTCGTTATAATTTCAATTGTTCTGTGGAGGGGGTTGTGAGTAGAAGTTTTGAAGAAAAAAAAATATTTTTGATCTTGACAAATGGGGTGTCATATGAAAGGTGATTTTTTTTTGTAGTTTAAAATAATTTTTTTGTAATTTTCGAAAATACGGTTTTCTACTTATTTTTAAAATGGTGAAAATTTGTTTCTATTTTTAAATCGTTTTGAATTCCTCATGAAGGAGGATTCCTCATTATCACCAATAACCAAATCTCAAAATTCAAAATTTAAATTTTTTTATTTGATTGTTTTATTCTTGATATGAATCATCAATTTTCTATTATCTTATATCACAGAATTATAACAATGATTTACATTATAATATTTTCTTGACACGCTCATCAGTCATCACTATAATCTTCATGAAATTTCTAACAAACTAATTTATTTTTTTTTAGGAAAATCCGAAGTTTTAAAAGTTTGATGTAAATTATTTAGATTTTCGTTTTCTTTTCTTGTTATGGATACAATTTTCTTGTCAACAAATCATTTATGGCTGTTCGTTTTGGAATCGCTTCTAGTTAATCTTATCATTTCTCAAAAAAGTATCTAAAATTTAAAAAAAAGCACCAGGCAATTATTTTTATTTCTTTTGTACATTCTTAGCTCAAATTTATGATCAAATTAAACATCAAAGCATAAATCTACATAGATAATTAATTATATGGAAACAAAAGCACTGTGATTTATGTAGTTAAAAAATTTATTACTGAGTAGATAAAATAACTACTCCTACGACAAAAACAAAACTAAAAAAGTTCATTTAAATATAAATGTATCACAATAAAATAAGTATTCGTGTTATTACTACTGACGCAAATACATATCAAAATCCCAATCCATATTATTTCAACCAAATAATAAATTTGCACGCTAAAAAACTAGCTTGGGAAAAGTTTAATTAGTAAAATCCAATTTTCAGCAAGTCTAACGAATCTGCATAGATATTCATTAGAAATCAAAAATTTATTTAAATTTGCTGTGCTTTGTTTCGATTAGGTTCCTGTGTTATGAGTAACGTTAGAGAATGAAGTTTAGATTTTTATGAATTTGGACGGTGTTTTCTGGAAACCAATAAATTTTATGAATGAAATATTTGTTTTATTTTGGTGTATTGTGACTTGCAAAAATGTTAGAACTATGGAAACAGACGTGTTGACCAGTATTTAATGTTGTTGTTTATTAACAAGCTCATCAAATTTTGATTAATCATAAATACTTTTCATTTTTATATCGTTTACTTTTAAGTTTTAGAAAACAGTATGTGATTAATCGAGCATCAGGTCTAGGAATGAAGCATATTTAGAATTTACACATTTAACCTCAGGGCTTCAGATCTCAATATAAATGTTCAATAAAATAAAAATATTTCGGTCATATCATTGAGAGTTTACAAGATTTCAAAGAATAACTGTTACATACATAACCCGATACGATGGGATACATCCCAATATTCATGAACTATAATTTTATTAAACTTTGCTCCCATTGATATATCAATTTAAATATAAGATAAACGACGATAAGTACATAACAAAAATTCAGTAATTCACACAATTTCTTAAAAAATTTATTTCCAATCTGACAGATTTGGCTATCACCAATACGTATTTAATAGAAATTCTGTATGATGATAAAAAATGACATAAATTTCAACAAAAATTTAACATTCAGGACGTTTATGTATCTCAAAATCATCATCAACTATTAGTTTATCAAGGATTTGAAAAAAAATCTTTTCATTTTCTTGGATTGTGGTTTTTCTGTCATTTTCTCAAAATAAAGTTAAATGAATACGAAAATCTAAGATGAGCGATGATAACCGTTGTATGAGATTATGTCTTGTCTGGAATTTTAATTAATTAGATTAGATCATTGGTAATAATTTAGATTATACGCTTGATTAAAGAGATGCTATTTTTTATTAAACAAAACATTTTTGCGCTGATATATGATGATAAAAACAGAAATAGAAGCATTATATACTTGTTTATGGTATCACTTAGAGAATTTATTTTGCAAGCTTCCAACCCTTATCCAGGTTTTAATCCCAAATTATATTTAAACTTTTGATGCTTTGGACTAGCAAATTTAGTTCCAGCTCTGCAAGTTTCCAAAAGTTTACGCCGCAGTAACAATTATTTCCTTCTCTTGTTATCACGTTATACATTTCGCTGCTACTATAAAAATAGCTACCGCTTAAAATAAAATAAACAAAATAATCAGTTCTGGTGGGTTCAGTTGATTGTTATGCGGTTGAATTACACTAAAACCGAAAGATGCATGCACATGACGCCAAGGGTTTCTTAGATGTAAAAGAACAATATCACAATAGTATTTATTATTAAAACAATAAACTATTGCCATCTTTTTCACCCTCTGAATTGAATTGGCGTATCGCTCAATTCATGATTTATAAATCAATTTCTGTACTCGACCACTGATTAGTAAATAATAACAATAAGTTTCATTCGGTATTCCAATCGTTTAATATTTAACAACAGGAAAACCATTCAGCAACAATTTATTCAATTAAAACTTTAATTCACGATCAAATGTATCTGTCTTTTATTTACACGATGTTAAGTACACAATACAGCGGTCGACTTACAATTTACTAAATTTACTAATTCTGTACAAAATAAACAGCTTTAATACTGTTATGGTAAAATTATTTTATTCTGCATATTCTTTACGAATTTCAATAACTTGTAATTGAGGTTGTACGTTTATTAAATTAAAAGAGAAATACAGCAATTTTGTTTTGGACCATCCTCTATCTAAATAGCCAGTAAAAATTTTGGTGTATGTCTGGCTGTGGGTGGGTGGGTAGTTGTGTGGGTGGGTGACCTTTCTGCATAGGGTCTTGATGAAACTTTGGCAAATGATACAGGTTCACTTGAAAATGGAAGATCTGGATTCATTTCAAATTTGGACAAAATGGCGGGGGGTCTCCCGAACACCTCTAACTTTAAATCTTGAATAACTTCTGATCCCGGACTATGATCTTATTGAAACTTAGTATATAAGGTTTTAGTACTGTTTTCAATATTTCTGCATACCAACTTTTGGTTTATCACTTCCGGTTAAAATGTTTTTTTCTTCAGGTGTTTTCCCTACTGTAGCCTACAATTACCGTTCGATTTCCATGAAACGTTGGTAAAAGCTTTTAAATAGCATGAGAAAGATTTTATCAGCTTTTGGAGCACATTGGATAAAGGGTCTGACGGTCCATCATACAACAGGTGGTTTTTCCACAAAGTTTTTATGTTTGTTGGGAGCATAAAACATTCATTCGTGAATGAATTTTGATGGAACGTTGGAAAAAGATAAAACTTATGGAAAAGGCTTCAATTAGTGTAAGAAGATAGTTATCATCTTTTGGGACACATTGATCAAAGTGGCGGGGGGTCTACCATACAACTGTTGACTTTTCACACTTTGTTTTTAAAGTTTGTTGGGAGCATACAGATTTCATTCATTAATCAATTTTAATGGCACTTTGAAAAAAGATGAAGACTTTAATGACAAAGAATTGATTAGTTTTTGGACAATATTGGGATAAGTGGTGGGGTCCTCCCGAACACCTGTTTATTGTTTCAATGTTTGTTGGAAGCATACAACATTCGTTCGTTAAGTAATTTTGATTACACTTTGCAAAAAGATGCAAATATGTATGGCAAGGAACTGATTAGTTTTTTTTAGCGATAGTGAACAAAGTTGTAGCGGGTCCTCCAAGCACCTGTTATTTTGGAAGCTCAATAACTTCTGTACCTGATAATCGAATTGGATGAAATTTGGTGCATATACATTTAGTACGGTTTACAACAGTTCTGCATCCCAACTTCCGGTTTGTCACTTCCGATAAAATTTTTTTTTTACTTTTTCTCGTACAACAGAATTTATGTTTGTTGGGATACTACTGCTTGCTTTAATATTTTTATTATTAGAACTACGAAATTCATAACATTGGTTGGCTTTTAATTAAAGTATTTGATGGATATTAGCTCATTATATATCCAGAACACCATGTTTCCAGAGCTGTGGTGAAGTCAGCCTATGCATCCGCGTCGCAATATTTTTTTTAATTGAACCAAACTGTTTTCTGCTCGCATTTTAGTATTTTGGCCCCTTTGCATTGCGCTATGATGGATTCAATCTTAAACGTTTTCTATTTGATGTTGATTTCCAAATTGGCTACCAGCTGCTTCTAATGTTATTTGATGAATAACAGTTGATGGCTAATACTTCATGTTTAAAGTAAATATTGTGGATTTCTATGTTAAAAACTTCTTTTTCTTACTTGTCACATAACTAACATCTGCCACTTTTGAAACTAACGATTAGGAGTCTTGGCTTGTGTTTGCTATCATAACCCAACTCCACATAACATAATCTTTGATAATTGTTTTCTGAATGCTTGAAAAGCGGTTTCTTTTGTCAATTCAAAATCATTAGTTTCATTGAACGTTGCTTTTGGCGAGAAAATTGCATCTACCCTTGTTGCAGGTTTAGAAATGACATAAAAAATGACATGATCTACATCTTTCAAGTGTGCCAAATATAAAAGTTGTTCTACTATACTGATCATAGGCGAAGCGCGAGTTTTTTAGAATGGGATGCTGCGTTCTAAATAATATTCCACAATAATATACCAAACTCAAAAATAGCCTATTTGAAGAAACATAGTACATTTTGCTACAAGATATGGAAACGCTGCTTTTTCGTGAATGATATTTATTATAAATTATTTAATTAGAAATCGACGACATACCATTTAAAATTCATATTTTATTTTTCATGGCTACTTTGTCTTAATAACTATTTGATGAAGATACCATAGCAACTACAATTTGTTATCTAGCGAATATGATTTTATATACTAGAGGAAAAAACGATTTTCAAAGGGGATTATATCTGCATGAAAATAGAATTAATTTGCTATTGTAGAAAAATATATTTTTTGCATATTTTTCTACTTTTAACTAAAGACGCTTACCATTGAAGATCAAACTTGTTTCACTTTAATCTACTCTCCCTCGAGCAAGTTGTGTAATTGAAAAGCATTTCATTTTACTAATTTATTTAGATCGGTGGCTACAAACATGTTTTTGTTTTGTATTTTTTATAATAAAATGGACTAGTCAGATCAAAATAATAATGGACAAGTCAGATCATAAGCTCAAAATAATTATTTTAAAATAAGAATAAAATTGTGAAATATTTTTAAAGTTTATGCGTTCCATTTGCGATCTACTCAAAGCTGTTAAGTTATTTTGTTCTAAAGGAACAGTTTTTATTTAATATCCGAAGCAGTCGTTTGCAATGAAATTATCAATGCACAAAACGGCAAGAAAAATAAAATTTTGCGGTAAAAACTTGATCCTCTGGTTTGAATCGCAAAATTCAATCCATTTTTAAAATTGAATTTATTTATATGTACTAATATTGGAACATAAATATGGTTGTTACAAAGCAGCTCATCAGTGGCAAGATGTTGTAACATCACTTTTGACGATCCTATCGTATTTTACGCTAATCGGTATGCTGTAACATAAAACGACTGTCGTAAATACGATAATCGACAGTCGTTTTGTGTTGCAGCATACCGATTAGCGTAAAATATGATAGAATTGTCAAAAGTGATGTTACAACATCTTGCCACAGATACATGAAAAAATTTCTTTGCTTAATATATCAAAGTATGGACTATGGACTATGGTTTTAAATTATTGAAATTCACCAAGGGAAAAAATTATTGTATTTGTTGATTGGTCCTATCCTAACAAACAATCGAGAAATAGAACCACGAAAATGGTTCAAAAGGAGACAAATACCTACATAATTTGGAAATCAGTGGGTCTTCTATTTTCTTATTGAAAAATATGTTGATATTTTAAAACAAAACTGTTTTGGAAACTGTTCTGCAATAATTTTTAATTAATAATGCACCATAATTATTTATTCAAACATTTGTAATTCAAACAATAAATCCAAGTTCTTATTAAAAATCAATACATACTTTGATGTAAAGTAGTAAAACTTAGCTAAAACAATTAAACCAGTACATATAAGCTAAAATAAAACAGATTTACCATAGTACTACTATGATAGTATATAATATGCTATAAGCAACACAGCATCTACTGCTATGGTTTTTGTTTGATTTTTTTCGTTTTTTCTATTCCTATTTGTGTTTCTTCTTTTTTTTTTGCGTACAAATATTATAATTCCGTACGCTGCAAGTTGGACAGCTTCTTGTATATTATTTGGACGAAATAAATAAATATTTTGATTGCGTTGAAGTTTTTTTTATAAATATTAGGAATTAATATAATTAAATAATAATAATAAATATTTATATGGAAATATTTGTATAATTTTACAGAAACTTTGAAGATTTATTTTAAATAAATACTAAAGTATTGAAAATTTATTAAATGATGCTTGATAAAATCTTTATTAAAAAACAATCGTTAATTTGAAAAAGAGCGGCCTGTTTCAAAGGGAAGCAGCGCTTCCCTAGCATCCAAAGACGCTTCGCCTATGATACTGATGCATACTTCTGGAGTCTTTCTGTAACTCGATGCAAGTATTGTGCAACAGTTTCCGTCATACTCATCTTCATCTTTATCTCGATTCCGTGCATAACTTTTTTTTATGGATTTCTTTTAATTTTAATGGAGCAAGATAATTTTGTGAAATTTATTTCAAGATAATTTCGAGAAATGGCTCTTTAGCTTGAAAAACGTTGAAGATTTTATTTTCAAGGTAGTCACCTGATGTTCGCGAACTTCACTGATATGGTTTATCTCTGGTACTGACTAAGCTACGACTAAATCTAAAGGCTTTACTTCCATTACAATAAGCCTTTCTTGTTTAATTCACTTTATACAGATTTGCCTTGTTCTTCGGGTATTTTGATGAATCAACTATAGTTTACTTATCTAATATCCATTATTTAAACCAATTTTTATTGTTTTAGTTTTATTTAACTATTTTATGTTTTCATCTTGTTTTGCAAAAGATCTGGATTAATTTCAAAATTCGACAAAATGGCGTGGGTCTTCCGAACACCTCTAAGTTTAAATCTTCAATAGCTTCTAATCCCGGCTTATGATCTCATTAAAACTTAGTATATAAAGTTATAGTACTGTTTCCAATATTTCTGCATATCAACTTCCGGTTTGCCGTTGTTAAAAGGTTTCAAATAACATGAAAAATATTTCGTCAGCTTTTGGAGTATATTGGATAAAGGTTTGGGGGTGCATCATACAACAGGTGGTTTTTTCCACCATGTTTTTTATGTTTGTTGGGAGCATACAGCATTCGTTCGTGAATGAATTTTGATGACACTTTGGAAAAGGATACAAATAAATATGGCTAGGAGCTGATTAGTTTTTAAGCGATAAAGAACAAAACGGTGGGGGCCGAGCACCAGTTTTTTTGAAAGCTCAATAACGACGCTACCTGATATTTGAATTGAATGAAATCTGCTGTTTGTTGGGAGCATACCGACTTCATTCATTAATCAATTTTATTGACACTTTGACAAAAGACGAAAACATAAAGAACAAAGAACTGATTAGTTTTTGGACTATATTGGGATAAGTGGTGGGAGCCCTCCCGAGTATCTGTTTATTTGAAACTTTAATAACATCAGTTCCTGATAGTTGATTTCGAAAAAACTTAGTATATATGCTTAAAGTATAATGTGTAACAGTTCTGCGTTTCAACTTCCGGTTTGTCACTTCCGGTTAAAAAGTTTTTTCTTCAGGTGTTATCCCAACTCTAGCCTACAATTACATATCGATTTTTATGAAACGATGTTAAAAGGTTTCAAGTAGCATGGGAAAGATTTCATAAGCTTTTGGAGTACATTGGATAAAGGGTTGAGGGGTCCACAATACAACAGGTGGGATTTTCAGTATGTTTTCAAAGTTTATTGGGAGCATACAACATTCGTTTGTGCATTCTGTATCAGATAATCGAATTAGGTTTACAACAGTTCTGCATCCCAACTTCCGTTTTTTCAGTTCCGGTAGAAATTTTTTTGACTTTATCTCGTACAACAGAATTTATGTTTGTTGGGATACTACAGCTTTCTTTAATGTTTATATAATTATTATTAAATATGTTTATGTAATAACATTGGTTAGCACTTAGCCATTGAGTAAAGTATTTTATGGATAATAGCTCATTGTATATCGAGAACTTTTTGTTTCCAGAGCTGTGGTGAAGTTGTGAAGAAAATCCTGAAAATGTAGATTCTATTATATGAATATAGAAAACCAGTATATTTGGTATAAAACTTATACTCTGCATAGTCAAAGATTATAATAGAATTAAAACTTTTGCAATTTAATCCAAAACATTATATTGTAAAGTGTTTTGTTGAAAAAATAAAATTTTCGTTGTAATTTTGTTTTAATTTTTCTGAATTTTCATTTTTAACTTTATTTTTAAATGACATGTAACTGCGCATAAGTCGCATCTTTTGTTACTGTTTAAAAAACATTTTAACATTATTACGAACAGCATAATCAAGACCTACCGCATAAAAAGAAAAGTCTTATTGCAAATGATTAAATAAAAATAATTTGGTAACAAAAAACAGAAGAAAATTAAAATTGAATGGACACATTTTCTTTTTTAATTATCTTAATCATTAACGAACAAAATAAAAATAGTGGCAAGCTATCATTATATTTTCATTTGTATATTAATATTCCTATATGCAAACGAAAAAAAATACTGTTAAAAAGCTTACCTGAATTTTATGGGATTAAGTTATAAATTTAGAAGAAGCTTTGAAGCTGTTGAAGCCACTGTGTTGTTTTATCATTTTAATCAATGCAGTAGGATGCAAAGCGAGGGCTTGATAAAGATCCAGATCAGATCCATAGATAGACCAACACTGTCTTCTTCGCAGAATGTTGATGTTATGAAAAGGAGATTTAGACTGACGGATCGATAGCAGATTGTTTTGTTTTTCTGCAGACTCACATTCCACAAAACATGAAACACAAATCAAAATGTTCCGTTTCGATTTTCAGCCTATCAGAAAGAGGAGAGCGGAAAGATACTATAGTGTATAGCTTCTAAATTAAAGTTAAACAGCTGTCGGCTCCTGTGCAGACTTTTTGTAGTACAAGATGAGGCCTTATGACTGTTGAAATTGTGCGTAAGTTTCGACTACAATTTGGTGTAGTTTTGAATTTGTTTTTCATTTTGACGCAAAAACTATTGTTGATGTTACTACTTCATTATTTTGCGTTATTGCATATAGTAATTATGTTGTGTGCAGATTGGAACTCAATATCATCAAAAACCTCTTGCATATATGAATGTGAATCTGGTTTACTTTTTAACCTTGTAATGCATAAGTCCAACAGCCAAGTCCAAGTATTGTCAAAGCTTTTTCTTTATTATTTCAAGATATGAAGTGCATCAAATGTAACCAGTTTTGTATATACTACAAGCCAAAGAGATTGATCCAAATTGTCCTGGTTGGAATAGTGCTTATTTAACGACATTATATTCATCCTTTTCGAAGCAATGGGAATCAAACAATAAGGTAGAGGTCGGAAATATGTCGATGGGCTCTTCAGCTAAGTAATAGTTTTTAAATTGTGTTGTCCTTGAAATTTTTGTTCCTTTTAGCTGTGGTCGACCAGTTTGATGGTAACGTGATACTTTTGATCTCAGAATTTGGGTTTGAAAGCCGTATAAACCTCTATTCCACCGTATGTTTGTTTTAGACCTCAACCTTTTGCCCTGCCCTGTAACAGTTCAAACATTTTTGAACGATTAACCATTTCCCACCTCTATTAATATGTTTATCTTATAAATAATTAGAAATCATTCACGTAGTTTTTCAAATACTTTTCAATACGCTTGGTTTAGTACGAAAGAAATAGCCTTGAAGGAAATCACTAAAAACAGAAAACCCAACTTATTTTTCTAAACAATTTTTTTATAAATCGTTTTTTGTAAGACATGGTCATTTTTTCAAAATTGTTTTTAATGAACTGGTATGTAGACTTTTGAGCTCACTGCCCCATACTTCTTTGTTGTCACAGATTTCCTCACTTTTGGATTTGAACCCGAGACTGCCGAGTTTTGGTCAGCCTGACTAAATACTTACCTATCGACACCTTATGACCGATGATACGGCAGTGAAAAATAGGTTCTTTTATATTCCAAATAGTTGGATACATTTTTCAAATTTGTGTTCAGCTAAAAAAAAAATACGTTGAAGAAAAATAATACATATAAGTGAGTAAATAATTTACGTCAAATGCTGTTACAATCTACATGTTTAGTTATTATAAGATTCTGTTTTTTAACAGAGAAATTTGAAAAAATTCACAGAGAAATGAAATTCGATAAACTCTTAACGGAATCTATAGTGCAGTGTCACATAACAATATTTTTGTATTTTGTGAGTGGGAAGGGTGAAAAGTCTTTTTTCACCCTAATGAGTCAGTTAAGTGTAAGTCTGAAATTCAAACTATACTTATGGTTTTTGGCCCAATTTACGATTTAAACAGTTTTTAGTATAAATACTAATTCGTTAAGAAATTATTCCAAAACTTTTATTAATTAAAAACAAAAATATGTTATAAAAATATTCCCTTTCTTCCATTCATTAAGAAAAATTTAATAAAAAATTTATTAATTTAAAATATCTTGAAATTTTAATGGATTTTCCTCACGGCACAACAAACCTTGTAGTAATAACGGTTTTAAAAGTACAAAAAACGAAAACTTTTTGTTAAAAAAAGTTAAGTTTTATAACTGGAACTATATGTTTGGTCGTAAACTTAAAGTTTAATACACATTTTGTATCTGTTTTATGTTTTGCGACAGTATAAAAGTATGTTAGATAGTTATGTTTGTGAAAAACGTAAAAGAAGAATTGTAACAAGCTGGTAAATGATGCCCGCTTTATTTAATTTAGACTCTGGCGAAAAAGTGTTCACAGAGATTGTAACAAATAGCAAGGTTTAGATTTTTTTTCGGAGTTTATATCTTTTCATCCTTTTTAAAAAATTCATTGAGCCAAAACTAGAAAAAAAGGAATTAAATGAAAGAAAATGCTCTGGTTTTTGCCTGATTATTAATTATAATATTTATGCTATAAAAGCTTTACGTAATCATGATTCGCTGCTTAAAAATTAATACACAATTTTTGGTTTATCCAGAAAAATATTTAAAATAATTTCATTTCCAATATGAATACAAAATATAACAAAACTATTAATTTCCCCAATTTTATTCAATTGTTTGTTTTTTTTTTTGCAATATTTGTAACTGCAAAAAAATAAAATCAATTTATTTTGATTGAAATATACAAAAAGATAATAAAATAACTTTAAATCAATTAAATTACTTCGGTCTGAAAGACCTAAGTAATAAGTATTGCATTCATTTTTTTTTCTAAAAATAGGTATACTCAAGGGACAGGTCCGAAAGGACGCTGTGATCGATAGCTGTACCGAAAGTGTGTCAAAAAAAATCATTAAGTGTGTCAAAAATAGCAAATTTTCATATTTTTGGCTTAAAAAACGTTCATTTTAAGTGATTAGGAGTAGGAATATTGACTTTGGAGAAATCTTGATGGCATTAGAAGTTTGTCAATTGTTGTCAGTTGTGTCAAAAGAAAGATTTTTATTTATATTATATGGGATTTTTCGGACAGTAGAAAAATTCAACTAAAGTAAAAATAAATGTTATTATTATTAAAGAGAATTATGGCATTATAAGTTTGTCAAAAAAATGTTGTTAAGTGTGTCAAAAGAACGATTTTTATTTATTTTTGTACCATTTTTTGGAAAAAAATAAAATTACTTATTTGTAATTAACTCAGTAAATTATTTGTAATATAACATCACCCCGATGGAAACTCTCCTATCAAGAATATAAGAACTGAATCTAAAAAATATGGTGCAAATTATGAAATTTTTTGCAATCCATACAATTTTCGACCGATCTAGTTTCGAACCAGTGAGAAAATTTTAAATTTTAAAAAAGTTTGACATTCTCATCAGGGCTAGCCGACTAGATAAACTACCAACACATGTCAACGCTCATATAAACCAAAAATTAGTCTACATCTCTAGCGAAGTATTAAAAAACAAAAAAATTACATAAACATATATTTAATAGATTCAGGTTTAATATAGTTTACACTTTTTGCCGTAGGCTCTTGGCGTAATTCGTTGAATAACATATTTGTTTAGCACTTGTTTTATACGCACGTTTATATAAATTCACTCTATATATTTCGTCTTTTTAGGACTGAGGATGTCCTATATAGAGTGATCATAGAAATAAAATTGAATCTTTTTTTTTTTAAATTTATATTAACGTGCGTATAAAACAAGTGCTAAACAAATATGTGATTCAGGTTTAGTCAATTAGTTTCTCTAGTGGTCACTGTTTTGTTATACTCTAGACATACTAGTATTGAATAACAAGCTCGTATCGGCGAGAAGAAGATGACTAGTCTTCCCTTGTGTCTATTGACACATAATCAACAATTAATTCAGTAAATTATTTGTAATATAACATCACTCCGATGGAAAATCTCCTATCAAGAATATAAGAACTGAAGCAAAAAAATTATGGTGTAAATTATGAAATTTTTTGCATCCATACAATTTTCGACCGATCTAGTTTCGAACCAATGAGAAAATTTTAATCTTTAAAAATGTTTATCTTAAACTTTAAAAAAGTTTACTTATTGTCACTTGAAATTTTATTTTTCTTATTGAGAATTATGGCATTCTAAGCTTGTCAAAAAAATGTTGTCAAGTGTGTCAAAAGAAAGATTTTCATTTATTTTTTTACCCAATTTTTTGGAAAAAATAAAATTAATTATTTGTATGACATGAACTTTTATTATTACTATAGAGAATTATGGCATTATAAGTTTGTCAAAAAAATAATGTCAAGTGTGCCAACAAATGATATTTTTATAGCTAATTTTTTGGAAAAAAAATTTTTGTTGTTTTTATGAAGTAAATTTAATTGAACATGAAATTGGACATGGAAATTTTTGAATTTGTAGTTTTTGAAATATTTTTGGAATTTTGAAAAAAGTTTGTATTTTTGATTTTGTAATTGCAATATTTTTAGAATTTTTGAATTTTATATATTTTTTATAATTTTGAAAGAAGTTTCAATTTTTGATTTTTAAGGATTTTTGGAATATTTTTAGAATTTTGAAAAGTTTTAAATTTAATTTTATTATAATTTTTGGAATTTTGAATTTTGAAAGTTTGAATTTTTGATTTTGTAATAATTTTTGCAATATTCTTAGAATTTTGGAAAAAGTTTGAATTTTTAAGATTTTTTGGAATATTATTGAATTAGAAAAAGTTAAAATATTTGATTTAATTTTGGAATATTTTTGGAATGTTGAAAAAAGTTTCAATTTTTGATTTTGTTATAATTTTTGCAATAGTTTTAGAATTTCGAAAAAAATTGAATTTTGGAATTTTATATACATTTTAAGAATATTGAAAAAAGTTTCAATATTTGATTTTGTAAAAATTTTTGGAATATTTTTAGAATTTTGATAAATTTTAAATTTTTGATTTTATTATAATTTTTGGAATTATGAAAAAAGTTTCAATTTTTAATTTTGTTATAATTTTTGCAATATTTTTAGAATTTTTGAAAAAATTTTAATCTTTGATTGTGTAATAATTTTTGGAATAATTTTAGAATTTTGAAAAAAGTTTGATTTTATTAAATTTTTACAAAATTTTTGGAATTTTGAAAGAAATATGAATTTGTGATTTTGTAATATTTTCTTGAAACGCTAAATGGAGAGGTTTTTGATTAGTTTGCTGAGTGTATCATCTTTTCACTAAATTATGTTAATTTATGATCTGTTATAATTTTCCGGCAACGTATTGATGTTTTGTGTTAGTTTTGTAATACATATCTAAACAGAGATAAAAAATACTGTTACTTTAACAAAGAGTTATGTTTGATATACATCGCTGCCCAAAACTAAAAACCATGTCCTCATAAAAGTTTTTTGGCGAAAACTATATCAAAATCCTTAACCCAGACCGAAGTCTTGATATCTCAGAGCTGTGAGATTTCAGCCCCTCCATATTTTTCGTTTGCATTTTGGACAGCGTCTTCAACAGCTTTGTATAAGGACATTAGACAGGCACGTAGTCAGAAGAGGTTAAAGAGGCTTTAACCCCTCCCTTTTATCTTTGCTGGCTATTTTGTCGCGATGTTGTTGGCAAAGTGGCCATACAAAACCGTGAAAATTATAGTGTTCTGTGGTTACCGTCATGGGAAAAAAATTTAACAGCTAACACTCCGGTTTTCGATTAATCAAAAGTCAGTCAATATGACTAAAGAATTGGTAAAGTAATCGATCGGATCACTGTTATACAATATAATATTATTTGGTTGTGGATTTGTGATTTTGTAAATATTTTTTTGTTTCTTTCTTTAAATCATACGATTAAATAAATCGATGAAATTAATTCTTCAAAGAAAACTGAAGGACACTCAAGACGATTTTTGAGATATGAGCTTTGAATTAAACCAAGGTTTAACGCGTTGCCTATTGGAAAAAAAATATTCATTTCCAACTTACACATTTCGATTATTCAACTATTTTACTTTTTAATTGCAAAATTATACATAAATCGCATGAAATTTGTGAGATATATTAGCAAAACATTGACACCATACCAAAACATCAAGAAAAAGGCCCAACAAAAACACGCATAACTCCGATTCAGAACTTAAAAAAATTCATAAATTACATTTTTGCTTTCGTCAATACCAACAATATATCAAAATTTCAGATTTTTAAACTTCAAAAATTAAACTTCAAAATGTTCATTATTTATTCATACAATCACAGTTATCACGGTTTCATTTTCGATTGATAACGTAAAGTTTTTAAAATAAAAAAATTTGTGAAAAATGAAATGAAACTCCCCGGCCGTAATATTTATAGTTGACATTTCTTCTTTATTATGTAAAAGTTTGTATTTGTTGCAATGGATTACTATTTCGTGTCATCCGTTGTAATATAATATCAACAGTGGATTTCGTATTTTTTCATTACGCACTAGTTCGTAACAAATTTATAACTTTACTGGTACCTAAATGATCTTTTCATAATACTGTTACATTTTTCTAACTTATTTTCAAAATGGGCCTTACTCTCAATTCGATAAACGCAATTCTCAATCTCCTTCTGAGTTTGATCACTGATTAGTAAGCAAACACACTAGGTTTTTTTAAGTACTCAAAACCCTAATTGTTCCCCAACAACAGGAAACCAATACAGCAAACAATATCTTAACTAGAATATTATTCAATAGCTTCAAAAACTTCAACGGTTAGTTGTAGAAATTTCCAGTTCACAGCGTTCAAAATAATATAATATAATTTCTTCTAAATAACACTTAAAACTTTATTTACAAAAACTAATTTTAAAATAATTTCTATTTACACGATTTTATATGCACGGGTACAACTTTTTGTTTACAATTCATTTGACTTAAACTATTTCCAAATCGCATTTTTTTCATCATTCATCGCAGGTTAAAATAAAACTATCTTAATTTTGCAAGAGGGATTTCTTGTACACGATTTTGCATAATTCTCGATTATTCGAGATCACTTTTTAGAAATCTTGAGAAAATATTAGGTTATTCAATTATTTTACTTTATGCTGATTTGATTCATGTAGTAATTTAATTATATTTCATGTTGACCATTTTTCTAAAAAAAAGAATGTAACCTTGTTATATTTTTCAAATATTATCCATATATCGAAAATTAAGGCTTTGTATTTCATTGCGTTTAGAATCGTAATAAACCATTAACAATAATAAAACGTTTTTCATTAAAATAAACTATAACATCGATGAAGACTTCCTGATATTTTCCGTTTTGCTGTTTCTATCATTTTCTTCTTTATGATTTAAACCACCATCACAGATAGCAGTATTATGACCTATGAAATGGACTCCCAAGTAAGCTGAGACCAAGGTGATCGGTTAACGTGTCCGATCGTAATACACCTATTGGATTAAGTGAGAGTGTATGGTTTCTATTCGGTACTCTAGTCTACCTGATACAGAAGGAATTGTAGGAAAATAATACGATTGAAACAGGTGTTTTACGGTATTCAAACCCCGCGATCCACCTATGAAAATATGAAAACAATGTACCCATAACTGGTAGTTTAGAAAACACTTCCGTTTATCCCGTTATATTTAGTTAATTACATAATTAAATGAAAATATTAGAACAATTTTACGTTATCAGTAATTAATCAATTTATAACGTAAAAAAATTTTCTAAAAATAAGTATACTCAAGGGACAGGTCCGAAAGGACGCTGTGTTCGATAACTGTACCGGAAGTGTGTCAAAAAAATAATTCGAGATCATTAAAAATAATTAGAGATCAAATCGATTTTACCTAAATCAGCAAACCTTTCGCGTCACACCAGAGCAAACGTAGCAGCGCATCCCTTTACAGTTCAAATAATTAGGTGTAGAACTGTAGCTTTCCAACGTGACTTTTACAACAGAGTCTCTCATCTTTGGAACGCCTTACCTTCCTGGGTTTTCCCTGATGAATTTAATTCTCAAGGCTTTAAAGTTAACGTTCATAAATTTCTCAGAGAATCTTAATTTGCATTCCATTCTTATCCCTAGTTGGCATGGTATCTTCGGATATTCAGAGACGTTAATTTATAATTTATTATAATTAACACTAAACACGCCTAACTTTGAATAAAAAAAAAAAAAAAAAAAATTAAGTGCGTCAAAAACATCGAATTTTCATATTTTTGGTTTTAAAAACGTTCATCTTAAGTGATTACGAGTAGGAACATTGAATTTGGAGAAATCTTGATGGTAGGGATTGGTATGTGAGATCAAAAACTAGATTATTGCATTATAAGTTTGTCAAAAAAATGTTGTCAAGTGTGTCAAAAGAAAGATTTTTATTTAGTTTTTTACCCAATTTTTTGGAAAAAAATAAAATTAATAATTTGTATGACATGAAATTTTATTATTATTATAGAGAATTATGGCATTATAAGTTTGTCAAAAAAATAATGTCAAGTGTGTCAAAAAATGATTTCATTTATTTTCTTAGCCACTTTTTTGGAAAAAAAATGTAGCTGTTTTTATGACGTATATGTATGTTTTTGAAATATTTTTGGAAGTTTGAAAAAGTTTGTATTTTTGATTTTGTAATAATTTTTGCAACATTTTTAGAATCTTGGAAAAAGTTTGAATTTTCGATTTTCTAAGAATTTTTGGAATATTTTTAGAATTTTGAAAAATTTTAAATTTTTGATTTTATTATAATTTTTGGAATTTTGAAAAAAGTTTGAATTTTTGACTGTGTAATAATTTTTGCAATATTTTTAGAATTTTGAAAAAGTTTAAATTTTTAAGAATTTTTGGAATATTATTGGAATTTAGAAAAAGTTTAAATATTTGATTTTATTCTAATTTTCGAAATAATTTTGAAAAAAGTTTGATTTTATTTAATTTTTACAATATTTTTGAAATTTTGAAAGGAATATGAATTTGTGATTTTGTAATATTTTCTCGAAATGCTAAATGGAGAGGTTTTTGTGTAGTTTGCTGAGCGTATCATCTTTTCACTAAATTATGTTAATTTATGATCTGTTATCGTATTGATGTTTCGTGTTAGTTTTGTATTAAATTTCTAAACAGGGATAAAAAAATACTTGTACTTTAACAAAGAGTTATGTTTGATATACATCGCTGCCCAAAATTAAAACAATAACTTCATAAAAGTTTTTTGCCGAAAACTATATCAAAGTCCTTAACCCAGACCGAAGTTTTGATATCTCAGAGCTGTGAGATTTCAGCCCCTTCATATTTTTACAATTTTGAATGTCTTATCCAAATTGAAAACTACTAGAAAAATGTGTTGCAAATTTTAACATCGATTTTACTTATCGTCCACTGTGTAATTTACTACGCCTAGAGAAAGTAAAGTAATTTCCTTTGAACTTTTTTCTGACATATTTTCATAAAAAACTTCTTTTATAATATTTGTTTATACACTTCAAATACATATTTCCTTTTACTTTTCCTTTCTCAGTCACCTTTCATAATTTTTCTTGCGCTTAATATTCTGACATTAAAATAATTAAAACAAGTGAGCTTTTATAGAGATTTATTGAAGATGAAAATCCTAGCTTCACGTTTTACATTGATAGTAATTTCTAGGATTTTAAATATAAATTAGAGGAGGCACAAATGTCGCATCATTATGATAAAATCCATTCGATTTTTGAAATTGTCAGACTTTCGGGCGGTCGATTGGCAAATAGTATGCTGCACTTATATAGCTAACTTATCAATCCATCCTTATACAAAAGTAATAATAATAATTCAATAAACATTAATTTAACTCAAACGACATAAAATAATTTTTATTGATTTTCCAAAACAAAAACGATAACACTTTTATTTGTTAGTTTTGCTTTGCGTGGAAAAGGATATGCCAGGGTCGTTCTTTGTCTATAAACAGAATATTTTCCTTTTTTAACTTTAAAATATTAATTTTTTGAATGTCAATTTAGGCACGATGGAAATAAGTATGTTTAATAGTTTAGATGCAATTAAATAAAATGGTAATTGTCTATTTTTCTTTTTGAGTTATTGGATTTCTAGTTTGAGTTATGTTGTTTATCGACCTTGATTTTTTTGGTCAATTTACTATTTTATCATTAGTTTATGTGAGATATAATAAGCTTAATGGGGTCATTATAATTTCTGTATATATAACTGTAATTTATTTTGAATTTTAATTCAGAAGGCAACGAATCGAATCAAAGATCAATTTGATTCTCTCTATTTATTTTTTTGTTTTAAAATTCCTGGTACACATCTTCATCTAATTATGTTTAAAGATTCTCGTGAAAACTGGTGTGCATCAATGCCCATTTTGATATTTTCTGTAGAAGTTGAGCTTAATCATTATCCCTAGTTGACATGGACCCTCGGATTTTGAGAGACGTTAATGTATAGTTTATTATAATTAACACTGAACATGCCTAACTTTAAATATAGAAATAAATATTTAGAGTAGCTTTTTTATAAACTTTTTTTCATTTAATTCGTATATTTTATGGAAATTGAGTCAATTTTAAAATAAACGATAACCGATAATTTTACTAAACTAATTGAAATTGTGACATTGACAATGATTATATAGTTCATGCTTGCAAGTAATAAAACAGCAAATAAACAAATGATATCGATTTAAGTTAAAACGCAATCATTGTTTTCATTTCGAGCTTTAAGCTAATATCTATAATTATTTTTACGTACTAAAAGCTTTTATCACTCGACCAAGTAATACTAACATTTTTTGTTCATTATTGAACAGGAAAAATAAGTCAAGATGTAATTAATTCAAAAGCTTTTAACTAAGTGAAATACAAGAAAAAATTTCAATAACTGTTACGTTACATATACTAAATGCAACGATTGAGTCGTTGTCTTCTTTGTTATTCAAATGTTGAGACCAATCAGAAACGAAAAAAAACAGAAGAAGATATATTGCGTTTGGTCGGTTTTTTTGTTTTAGAATTTAAAAGAAACAACATCAAAAAAGCTTAGAATATTGCAGTGTGAAACCATTAAGACCACCAGGAAATAGCTACGAAAATATTTATTTAATCGAGTAGAAATATGTTATCCTTGACAATAACTCAACTTAAATAAAAAAAAAATCAGGTGAATTTGATTTTTAAAAATATTTTTGAATGCTTGAAAATGTTAGTTTTGATATATATTTTTGATAATCGCAAATATTTCTATCTGTATCATCTAAAAGGGTTAGGTTTGATCCCATTCCTCAACCAGAGATATTCCATCCTGCGTCCACAATTACTAGAGCAGAAAGAGCCACCCGTACCTCTACTCGATTCCTTCGTGCTGTAGCACATTAATCTTTCTATATCGTCTCATCTTCTATGATCCTAGCGGGGGAGTGTTTGTGGCGAACTAGATTTAATAAATTTTTGATTGTTTTTAATTGGAGTCACCAAATATAGCTCTGCTTCTATAATTTAATTGTATCAGGATTCGGATCAGGAATACGATGTTCAAAGACGTTGATTTGTTTTAACACCAATAAAACTTTTATTTTAATGTAAAGATTAACTTGCAAATATAGATAGTGACTTGCAAATAATATAGAAATAAATGAAATAAACGAAAATTTTTATTGTAATGCAAAGATACACATATCAAGAATCACAAATTATAGATGTAATCCTTAAGACGAGTAAATTATTTAAGTTAATTTACTCGTGTTAAGGATTGCATCTATAATTTGTGATTCAATCTTTGTATTACAATAAAAATTTTCATTTATTTCATTTATAACTAAAATAATTTCAATTATTTCTATTTACATTGAATAAAATAAATTTGTTGAACTTTTATTCTTCAATTAGGAAATAACCAAACTTTTATAATAATTTTGGCGCTTATATTACATTTAATACCTAACAACATATTAACAAAGGCATTTATCAATTCAAAAGTTTCAACGAAACTCCGCCTATTTTCATAAGATTTTGACAATTTTGAATGCAAACACCGAATTTCTTTCACAAAAATTTTATTGCTTTTAAATAAAACAACAAAAAATAATATGGCAAAGACCAGATGTTCATATAAAGTATATAGTCCAATTTATATCCAAGTATAATTAAACTAAAACAGTAGAAATAAAATATAAAGACTATTTACAATCAAAAACGTCCAAGTTTTACACAAATGGGCGGAGTTGTGTTGTAACTTTTTTGTCGAGAAAAGTTTAAAATATATATGTTTTATTTATGTTTTTTATTCTTTATTATGTCCATTATCGATTGATTAAATATTAAAGTTAATGCTCAAAGGGGAGATTATCTCCAACAGGTTGAAAGCTGAATATCATTTAATGTTGTGATGATTTTGGAGTACGATTTAATAAAAGAACATTATTCGGGACAATACTTTTAGAGAAAATAGTTCCACTAAACAAACATAAAACACCGAAATAAATATGTTAAGATAACACCAACAAAATAACACGCAACAGGAGGAGGGGTCGATTTTAAACCATTATGATCAATGTTGATCTACGGGTCTGACTACCCCGCGTACTCCAGTCCCTGCCCATTGATATATGAGTTAGCAGCTTGAGATATCACATACCACTGACAATGGCAAGAGATATCATTAGCCAAGATGATATCTTAGGGTGCTGGTGGACGAATTTTAATTAGTCAACGGCAGCACTCCCAGTCTTAGCTAGGCAACGTTCCGTAGTGGTACCGCTCATTAGCTCTTCCGAGGAAACAGACCAACACGTAATTATGTGTGGGCTTTGTGCCTCGATTGAGGTGGTGGGCGGTGCGTCTAGGGTGCGCTGCATCAGCTGGATTATTGACAATTAGTTTTGTTTTGTTTTGTTTTCTGCAAATTTCTCACAATTTGTTTTTCACTTATTATTTTGTTACTATGAAAGCCAATCATAAAAGATTGGCATATAAGATGAATTAAAAGAATGGCATGATAAGATTTTTTGCTTAGTTATCTATTCTTTGATAAAATATAAAATATAAACCTTTTGATACATATATGGTAGCACAACAGAAAGGATATAAGTCGGAAAGTGGTAAAGCAAATATGCGTAGTTAACCCGCCCATAAAGCGGCATGTCCACGGTATTTGCAGGGACAAGACATATGTGAGTCAAACAAAATTTTTAAAATACATGTACAAAACATCTACGGATTGAACGCTAACCATGACCACGTGCAACATCATCTTGAGCACGACAAGCGGAGCATGCTATTCCTTACAGAAAGAAACACAAGTTTTTGAAAATTTTCTCTCTATAGAATCGCTTAATTCTAAATATAGGCTTGATACAGCTTTCAAACTCCAGAAAGGCGTATTCGCATTCATTCATGAGAGTGTTGCGTATATACTCTTTCCAAATTTTGAACTACACGGTGATGTCTTCAATACAATGGTTTTAAAGATTTGTCTTCCAGAAATTACTTTTTTTACAATAGCTTTATAGCGTTCCCCAACAAACGTAACCCAAACTTTTTTAATATACTGACAAAAATTGTAGACGAGATTAGAGCAAAGTCCCCTAATTGTGAAGTTATCGTTACCGGTGACTTCAACGTCCACAACAAATCATGGTTGGAACTCTCCAAATCGACCGACGATGTTGACAATAGTGGAAAGCTGGCAGAAATTTTTGCCGCGTCTCAGGGTCTATCCCCAAATTTTTAAAAGCCCAACTTTCACTCCCCGTAATGGCGGTGATAATAGTTGTAGATCTCTATCTTACCACAATGCAAGATTTTACGAGTGTCGATGTCGCGAAAGGTAGTATTGGAAATTCTGATCATTCTTTAATTTCATCAGTTATCAAAACTGATTTACTTAAAAAAACTATTTTGTATATAATGTACAGTATAGTACAGTATAATATAATGTCTACAGTATTTTGTATATAATGTTTTGTAACATTTAGAGAAAGATTTTGTAAATTTTGCCTGTAATATATTTTGGGTGGAGAGCGCTAAACCAGATATCCCTTCAAACCAATTCGTTGTGGTAATTTCTTTTTGGAAGACAAACTTTTGCGTTCTAAACCGTAAGAAATTGTCCTTAAATATTATCCAAAGGCTATCAAAATTCCTCATAGGAGGAAACACAAACATGTTTTCTCGACTGCATATTTGGAATTTCTGAAGCGATGGCTACGGTAAAATTTCTTAACCTGACAAATTTTTCATACTGGTTGAAGAGAGGTTACCTCAATGCCGATGGAGTCGTGCTTGGCTTCGAAAATGAAAATCGTGGGGTGTAGTTTTTACTTATACTATATATGTGCTATTTATTATAAATTTTTCGCCATAGCCAGTTGGTAAATACATTTATTGATACCCAGGCTGCTATTAAAGTTCTTGAAACTACACAAATTAAATAATTTAATACATATAATTTAATGGTTTAATTAATTTAGCTTAATTAATTAAATTTATTTAATTAATTAATATATTAAAAGGTGGAACAATGGTCTAGGCTCTTGAGTAAACTAGGTCGAAGAAACAACAAAATGCAATCAAAGTCTTCCACAAACTTTTTTCAAAATAAAAGCCGCGACACGACAAGATTTCTGTTAAAAACAAATGGTTAGACTACTGAGATGTCCTAATCATTTAAATCAACATTTTATCTTGATAGTTTCATCTTGGAGAGGACGAAATGGCCGCTCACGTAGTGGGGATAGGTATGGCACTTTAAATATTTAAAAGTCACATGTTGTGATCAACCTGTCGAGTTAAAGATTTGTCCAAAGTCGATTCAAGACCATTGGCAAATTACAAATATGTTTTCGCTTTTTTAATATAAGAATTGTACAAACGACTTAATAGTCTACATGTATGGTGGCCTAGCATCCGTTGTCTCGAATATTTTTACTACATCTAAGATGTTGTATTTTCATGATTGTTAAAAACATTCGAGACTAAATAAAGATACCGAATTTGGCCCTTGTGACATACCCATTATTTGAATGAGTTCTAGTAATTTCAAGCATTTCTTTTTTAAGAGCTAATAGGGTATACAAATTACTCGAGTTTGTAAGTACTCGGATAGTCGAGTATTTAATTTCTGGAATACCCGAGTTACATGGGTACCCGGGTATTTGAAATAGTAATAAAATAAATCTTATAGAAAAGTAAGGGTATGGTTAGGGTGCATCCGTGTAGGGTCAATACCTTTATGTTTCTTTTGTTAATTAGCTCTTACGACGCCACTCTAAATAAACTAAATTAAAGATTGCTCAATGCAAAAATTGGTGTGAATTTTTTTTATAAATAACTGAATATCAACCAGGACAGAGACTAGATCATTCAATACCAATATTTTTTACACAATCAACATCGACAATACTGCTATTGCGACTGTTTAAAAACGGTATGGAATGTCCTCACTTTTATAGCACAACCAAAAGAAAATGCCATAACCTCTTTTTAAAATATGTTTTTGTTTCATGTAAAGAAGCTATTCAAAAATTTCACCAATGGCCAATCATCAATGGCAACAATTCCAATTTCTTTAGATCGGCAAATTAAAGAAATTTTATCATTGATAATTCTATTATTCTATTTTTCATGCAAATTTGAGCTTATACCGTTAGCAGGTTCTGGGAGGAAAAAATTCTCTTTAACGATAATTCCACTCGCAGTTTTGTCTATCAGCTTCTTCATGATCATTTTTATCATTCCGTTCTATATCCGAAACAATACACTAAGTACTGTTTACAATATCAGACACACAGGTACAAGATTTTGGTTAAAAAGATTAAAATTTAGCTTATCCCAAACGCTGTTCACTCGGCATGAATTGTATGAATTTACTTTCGTTCACTTTACTTAAATTCAAGCTTAATGATCTTTTAATTGCTTTTTGAAAATTAACATTTTGTAGTCGGGCAAATTACCCGGGTCGAGTATGTTGAAAAAGCCAAAAATACCCGGGTACTCGATAATCGGTATTGAATACTCTAAGCTAAACAACAAATAATATGTCCATAGCTGAGTGTGTAAGCGCTTTTTATTGTAAAACACAAATTTCCAATTAATATTAATCACCTCTCCACTTTATATAATTCAAAACAAACAACTCAAACCCTCAAAGCTATTTATGTATTTTTCTAAATAAAAAATGTGAAGAAAATTCAATCTGTTTACACTTAACCTTTTCTCACACCTTCAAATTCGAATAAAATTTGTGGAAGAGGGAAACGATAAGAAACTACAAATAAATCAAAATTCTTTAATCGGTTTACTTACATAATATATTTTTTTTGGCTTATGTTTTCTTATAATGACGTAGCTTTATTGTTTACAATTATACGACATCACTTTCAAAATAGATTTTAAGTGGATTATCCATTAATTAAATTAGTATTACACTTAAATGATATACATATACATAAACAAGCTAGACTGTTTAATAATTATAGGTAAGTTTGGTTTCAAACCTTAACACCGAAAATTCGGCAAAATGGTAACAGCGCCAGAACCACCGAAGATAAATGGAAGTTTAGTGCAAATTAAAAAAAGGGATGAAAATGCATATTGGTGATAATTCGTCTACGTGGAGGTTTCCGTTTTTTGATCATCAGATAAATTTTTAGTTATATTTTGATAATATGTACATACATTCAATGTCAAAAACTTTCAAAAGTCTCTGACCTAGACCTAGACAAATTAGTAGATTTGTATACCTTCTATTTTTATTCTGTTCGTTATGTATTATCAAAACTTTTTATCTTTTCATTAAATCAACCTCCTTACACATACATTTTTTTGACACCTTCAAACCTATAAAACAAGGAAACATTATGCAAATATAAATAAAACTCAAAACCTTAAAGTATTTTGCGATACGATATTTTTTGGCACACGTTTTCTTTAATGACGCAGTTTTATTGCGTTAGTTATTTTTATGAATTTGAAGACTAACAATTAATTACGACAAATGTCATTAAAATTTAAAAATAGAGTTTAAGTAGTCATAATAGTACAATAATATTGTTTCAGGATTGTAACAACCCTGGGAAGCTTGAATTTTGTTGTCACTCTTTCTAATTTAAATTTTGTATTATTACAAATTAAAGTGCAACTACAACATAATGGTGACAATTATAATATTGTAATCACCAGGAATTTCTACAATTACTTAGTTTTGATAAATTATTTTGCATTTTCTTACAACTTTTCTTCATTTTCCTATTTTAATTTTTTAAGGGTAAAATTAAGTTGGATTCAATAAACGAAACATGAAAACAAATAAGCGACATGAAATAAATTATAAAAAATATGAGTAACGGAAAATAAAAAGAAAACTTCAGAAGACCAGTACTAAAACTATGAGACTTTGTGTTAAAATTATTACATGTACTTTCTCTCAAATAAACGCATCAAATTTTTGCCTACATTGGTCGACGACGGTTTGACATAAATTTATACTACACCTAATTTTATTTTCAAAGCTACCAGTTTTCAACGTATTTTGTTGGTTGGAAATTAGCAATGTCGCATTTGTTTAAGATGACGCAAGAGCTAAGTCTACGTCATTTTGAGATCAAATTGATACCAGAATTAACCTCACAAGGAACAGTTCGTCCTAAGGCATCTAAGAAAAAAAATTCTCAAGTCTCGTTATTGACAGTTCGAATTACTAGATCTTAAATGTCATTTTACTGAAAAGTTTAAAATTTGATTGCATATGACAAAAAGTGACCCATGTTGTAATTTTTTTGATGAAACAATAATTCTCCTTCACACGAAACAGCAGCAGCTGTTCCAAATTAATTAAGAACTGTGTTTGCGATTTCTAAGCAAATCTTTCTAATCATTATCAACACTTAGTTAAGTGAAGTGAATGGTGTGCTTGCAACCGTTTATTAAATCTGGTTGCTCGTCACTCTTGTGGGGATGTATAACGGCACCTCTGATGGTTAGAGCTACCGGCTACACCAATTGTGGAGGTTCTAAAACTACCTGTTTCTTCAGTTCTTGGTGAAAAAGGGTGTCGTTGGGTCAAATGTTGTGCACGCGATGTTGATTTTTTCCCTAGTTATTTAATTTGTTAGACTGAAAACTCTTACCTGGTGATAACTCCTGTTTTACCCTGAATTTCTCAAATCACCACACGATTTTCACTAAAGGAAAACACTTTTTTTCACAGTTTAAGCACAGTTTTTTTTTGGTAAGCTTTTATTCAATATAAATTATCTTAGATTCTTAAATTTGGAACATAAATTTTGTAATGAAATTATTTTTGAATGATCACTTTTGCATTGAAATATAATTTTCGTAAGTAAATTTATTTTCTTTATGATGAATTCTTGAGAATTCTTTAATTTGAAAAATATATTATTTTATTTAACGCAAGCTTTTGTAATTAATTTATTTTTGATGAATTCTTGTGAATTCTTTAATTTGAACACTAATTTTTGTAATAAAAAGATTTTCTTTTATTTAACACTTTTCTCGTAACTAAATTATTTTTTAATGAATTCATGTGAATTCTCTAATTTGAACACCAATTTTTGTAATAAAAAGATTTTCTTTTATTTAACACTTTTTTCTTTTGACAATGAATTTTATTTTGGAAAAACTACTTTCACGATCTTACTGCGACGGACAGTAAGTAATTCAACGTTTTAAAACTCGGACTTCAGACTAATTAATTTGGGGCCCATCGACGCTGGACCCCGCGGCTCGCGGTGCAGTTGAAGACTGCCTTCCACTAAGTTTTAATTATTACTACTGATTGACTTTTTTCATTCAATTTTCTATTTTATTTATAGAAAATTGTGAATGAAAAATTGACCAATCATGAAATAGCACGTTTCACTATTTTATTAATGAACTTTTTATGAATAGAATAACTAGAAGGAAAATGCAAGTCCGCACTTTCGATGGAGAATTTAATTAAAATTTTATGTTTTTTGTCCATGTTATTGGATTCGTAGCTTCCGTTAGTCGAATTTTAGTTTAATTGTTGTTGTTATATTAAATTGGTTTTTGGTTTATACTATAAGAATTATTGTGAATAAGATATTTCAGAACGGAAAGTTTTTGGATGGTTTTTCCATATATTATTTGTATAGACTATTTTAATTGGAATTTGATTTTATAGAAAAAATAGCTGAGAATGGATTTTTGATGTGAACGGAAAAATTATTAGATATTCGAATATTAATTAGAACATGTTTTAACATGTTGGTTTGGTGAAAATGCTTAGCTTAGGCTTTTTTGAATTATATTCAAGAATTTGTTTATTAATTTCATAAGATTATGAAATTAGTTTTTAGGGAAAATGTTTATAGATGAAAATGTTTGATTAAGCAAAATGTTGTATGGTTCGGAAATGGTTGTCACATCTTATGATGAAATAGGGTTTTGGGTTAGAAATGGGTTTTGTGTGATTTGTTTTAATTATATTAAACTACTTTGTGTAGTTTTTAGGGGTTCATTAGCCTATTATGTATATTCCTATTTAGGAATACTACACTCTCTGGCTCACTCGGAATGTTTTTGAAATATTCGTTGTGTGTTTTTCTTTTGTTCGTTGATGCTATCTCAGTTTTATTTGCAATTATTTGTAACACTGCTTCCACTTTACGAGTGCGATACCCTAAGTGTGAAGCAACACTGAAAAAAAATAAATTTATAACACAAATATATAAAAGTGAAAAATATTAGATAAGGAAAACACACGAGCTAAAACCCAAAAATAAAATAAAAAATACAATTGTCGATCGATCTAGTTTCGAACCCAATAAGAATACTTTTAATATTCAAAAGTTTATCCATTCTCATCTGGGCTAGCCGACTAGATAAACTATCAAAAAAAAAGAAACTAGACCGATCGACAATTGTATGGATAGCAAAAAAATTTCATAAATTGCACACCATATATTGTTAGATTCAATCTTATTATTTATGATGGGATAACTTCCATCGGAGCAATGTCATATCACAAATAATTCATTGAATTAATTGAAAACAAAAAATGCTAACCAAAAATTTCAATTTAAACGCAGATCAATCGACGCAGCTCAATTCCACCGCCAATTACACATATAAATGAGGAAAACAGTCAAAAACGAAAGGCAAAACTATGAAAAATATAAGACATAATCAGAGGAATGGTATGGTAAATGTTATAGCTAACTTCAATCCATATATCACACGAAATAATTAAATGAAAATATATCGAAATTTATCCAAAATCAATTTAAAAATGCAATCGGAAACATAGGTGCGACACGTTGGCATCGGAAAAGGGAGAGGGAGAAGATTGACACTTGCTTCCCCTATTTTTTGGTTTTTGAGTCAAAAATTCATTATTATATTAATGGTTCGTCCAAAATGTAGGGTTGTCTCTAAAATATTTATTTCGTTTGCTAATTTATATAATTTTATAGAGCTAAGTAGCAGCACTTCAAGCATCTCAGTAGTCAAGAAAATATTGGTTTTAAGGCAAACATCTTTTATAAACTTTAGTTATTTTTGTGCTTATTTTTGTCAATTATAAATAATCTTAGACGAAAATTAAGTAAGTCATTTGCATACCACGTTTCAACCGCAACGATAAAGCGATTCTCTAGTACTTTATGAAGGGTTAGGAGATGGTTACGCTTACGAATGACGGATTCTGAAATTAGTGAACTGTGTATGTTAAATGAGCCTAGAAAGCTGATTTCGAATGATGAAATATTTTACAAATAAAGTTATAAATAAGTTTGGAGAGATAGAAAGGCGACCAGTTTTTCGTTTTGAAAGAGCAAATAATTAAAATAATAGAGTTTCATTTACTAAATTTTTTATTATCATCTCATTTAAATAAATATTTAAAATAAGCAAAAATGAATTGAATTAAAAAATGAAACAGGGGAATAATAATAAAAAGCTTATTTAGCTATTTAGTCATTTTTTTGCTTTATCAAAGGCAATAAAAAACAATATTTCGGCGCATCGCCATTTTCAAGTTTAAAATTAAAAATTGAAATATTTTTTATTTTTATAAAAACAAAAAAAAATGCAGAAATTATAATATTCGAAAAATTTTTATTAAACGAAATTCTAAAAGAAATTCATTATTAGGAAAAAAAACAAAAAAAAAAAAATAATTTACAGTCTAAAATAATTAAAAAGTATAAAAAAAATTATAAAAGAAATTTAAAATACCAAAAAAACAGAGAAAACTTATTAATAAAGGGTGTAGCAAAAAATAATTCTGAATTTGCAAGCCCAACCCCCTTCCCAGTCAAAATTTTAAAGCAATCGGTTAAGAACTTTCGGAAATTTTAAATTTAGGACAAACGAACATTTACAATTTTATTTATAGAGATAGTAATTATGTTGATAAGAGAATCTAGGAGATGAAGTCACAAGTGAATGGGGGCATAAAAAATTAAGTAAAATTTAAATTTCATTACAAATGACATTAACGTATCCTGCCATACCATCGAAAAATCATACCATCCAATAAATTATTAATATAATATTGAATATTTTTGACAATTCAACTCACTAAATAAAGTTTCGATAAGGTCCAATAAAAACGCTTCATTTACTATTTTTTAACAAATCAAAACTAATTATATCGATTATTTTTCTCTGGTGGGAAGGAACAGCGAATTATAGTGACTATTTTCGGCCTGCTTAATATATTAATTTAAAACTAGAGATATTGAGATAATTTTTTTTGCTTAATGAGATAATTTTTTTTTATTTATAATTTTGTTTAAAAGATAATTATTAGTTTCTAAATAAATTTTTTTCTACAAATTATTCAATTATACAAAATTATGTAAAAATGCAATTTGCAAATAGTAAAAATGTCCGTTTTCATTCATAAATCATAAATGATTGCATGTTTATGTTTATTTGTCAAAAATAAATTACAAATTTATAACATTTATGCGCCTACTAAGATGAAATAATATTTAATTTTGTTTCACAACAAAGGATTATGTTGTATGAAATAATATTACTATTTCTGTTCGTTAAATTGTCTGCTAAATACAACTCATCATCAAATTATTAGTCGATTATTTTTCAACATTACCACTCATGCCATTTGAGGTTAAAAATTTACCCTCGTGCGCTACGCGCACTCGAGACCTCAAATAACATTCGTAATAATGATTATGAAAAATAATCGACTATTATTTGACGACTCGTGATATCTATATATATAAAATTCTCGTGTCACAGTGTTTGTAATTAAACTCCTCCGAAACGGCTTGACTGATTTCCATGAAATTTTATGTGTATATACGGTAGGTCTGAGAATCGGTCGTAAACTACTTTTTATACCCTTAAGTGTTAAGGGGGGCCCTCCCCCCAAAATTTTTTTGTATTTTTCAGACAAAATTTTTTATTTTTATTTTTTTATGATTTGACATTAAAAAATACATATAATCCCTAATTTTCCCCCTTCTACCACCAACCCCCATTTTTTAATTGCGATATTAGTACTGAAATACTCTTCAATTACTCCTCCGAAACGGCTTGACTGATTTCCATGAAATTTTATGTGTATATACGGTAGGTCTGAGAGTCAGTTGTAAACTATTTTTTATACCCTTAAGTGATAAGGGGGGCCCTCCCCCCAAAAATTTTTTGTATTTTTGAGACAAAATTTTTTATTTTTATTTTTTTATGATTTGACATTAAAAAATACATATAATCCTTCATTTTCTCCCTTCTACCACCAACGCCCATTTTTTAATTGCGATATTAGTACTGAAATACTCTTCAATTACTCCTCCGAAACGGCCTGACTGATTTCCATGAAATTTTATGTGTATATTCGGTAGGTCTGAGAATCGGTTATAAACTATGTTTTATAGCCTTAAGTGATAAGGGGGGCCCTCCCCCCAAACATTTTTTGTATTTTTCAGACAAAATTTTTTATTTTTATTTTTTTATGATTTGACATTAAAAAATACATATAATCCCTAATTTTCCCTCTTCTACCACCAACCTCCATTTTTTAATTGCGATATTAGTAGGTACTGGAATACTCTTCAATTACTCCTTCGAAACGGCCTGATCGATTTCCATGAAATTTTATGTGTATATACGGTAGGTCTGAGAATCGGTCGTTAACTATTTTTTATACACATAAGTGATAAGGGGGGCCCTCCCCCCCAAAATGTTTTGTATTTTTCAGAAAAAATTTTTTAATTTTTATTTTTTTATGATTTGTCTTTACAAAATACATATAATCCCTTATTTTCTCCCTTCTACCACCAACCTCCATTTTTTAATTGGGATATTAGTACTGGAATACTCTTCAATTCTCAGTAGTCAACAACTGATCAATCTATTAATCTATCTATCTATTTTCTATCTACATATCTATATATGATAAATACAAATGCAAATGTTCGTTGGTTCAAAATAGGCAATCTAGGAATGTAATGGATCGATTCTCTTGAAATTTGGACACAATGTTGCATTCAGAAAGGTTATTATATAGTTTTTTTTAGCGATATGCGTTTCATATAGGAATGTAAGCTGTCGACAAGCGCCCCTCACCTGCATTAATCTCAATTTAATCTTTTTATGGTCGAGTTTCACTTAAAGACTTAATTTAATCGATTAGTTATGTATGGGTGATCTGATCACCCATATATAGTTTTGTCCAATTTATCAACCATATTTGCTGATTACCGGTTAATTGTATAACCACTCCAGTGTCCAGTGTTATTGTGTAACCAGTGTGTTTATGTTTGTTAATGACTTTGTATAACAACACTTTGACCTAAATGGAAGTAGTGCTAACCACTAGACCATTCAACACATGTGTACATACATTTATATACATACGGTCATAAAAATGTTCTATTTCATTTTTGCTCATTGCATGGAAATTGGCTCTATTGTATATTTTACCAAATACTTCTACACGGAATGGCATTTTGATAAGTTTTTTGAAAACCAGATTTCAAAAAACGATTTTGTGCATTTGTTCAAAACAGCAGTTGACATGATGTATGTGATACATATATAAGTTTCAATAGGTCAGGTTGACAAAACGCCTGCTTGAGAACATATGAGAAGATTCAATGCTCGGACAATAAACGAAGTGACAATTAATAAAGTCGGCAATAAATTTCAACCGGGATATAATTTTTGTCAATAAAAGAGGGATTAATGATTCGAGGCGAAGATTTCCACATTTGGAAATGCCGTCAATTGTTTCACCAGAACGTTTAATATTCATTCGATTAAATCAAACCAAGCTTTTCTCTGAA
This sequence comes from Diogma glabrata, assembly GCA_963693315.1. NCBI lineage: Eukaryota > Metazoa > Arthropoda > Insecta > Diptera > Cylindrotomidae > Diogma > Diogma glabrata. The sequence continues at coordinate 123,698,686 of OY856187.1, forward strand.
GTACCAGTATATTTGCGAGAGCCAATTTAATATGACGGTTATTCACAACTAACGCACACACACAAAATCATCTCAAATGCACACGGCAAATATCCGATGCCAGCTTCGATAAAGATTTGTAGGAAGTTGTGACAAAAAATATGTAACATGAGCTTTCCAGAACACTGAATCCACTGAATCCAAAGTACGCAAAGTGATATCACCAAGGATTCAGTCAGTTACACGAAATTCAGTTACATGAAACGATGATCCTTTATATAAAAGAAGAGCCGCAGCAGATGGCGGTAAGGTAACAATATATAGATATGCGAAACGGGAACATGGAAATAGTTCCATAAACATGGATGGTTGTTCCATATTAATCTTTTGCTACAAAGAACATACAGATCGCACATAAACTTGGAATACGGTATATACGTCAAATCAGTCAAATACGTAAGTTAGAAAGTACTTTAATAAAGGCAACATTTCAGTTTTAGCGTGCTACAATGAAGCAGCACTGGGATGTATGTATCATTCATCAATGACACGTGCAGCACTTCACCTCCAAACTGAGTTCGAGCTATGTTTAAAATCATGCTGACCGCTTACTGTTCTTCATCTACAAGAACGTTATGGGAAAAAATATAAATCGCACATGGTTGATGATATTTCCTGTCCTATATAGCAAAATGATTGAAGATCTGTGCGTAGTATTTGCGAACTTAGTTCTCAATCAATTATTAATGCTACCGTCGAATCGATCTGCTCCGTCGGTCAATGTGAAATTACGTCGTTAATATAAATACAATACTGATGATTAGGTTTAATATAAGTACAATACGGGTGATTAGCGATTCAATTCAAAAGAACACAATTGTCAATTAAATTGATGTTTGCAATCACCATAAAAAAAGATCACACTCAATCATTAAAAGTGCGCGCTTTAGATGTAGAACGGATTGATTTTCGTATGGACAATTATGTTGCGTAGATAGAATAGAGGCATAAAACTAGATAACCTCTATATCTGAACCAACAATGGAGCCACAACAAATAATGTATAACCTGCAGAAGCATCGGGAAATTGAACATTAGAAACCTGTAGGTTCTCTTTTCTTAGTGAGCAATCAGCACATTGAACATATGGGTACTGCGAACATTTGTAAATCTATTTATGTTCTATATTATGTTATATATAGAGATGACACACCTCTACTAATTCAACAAGTTGCTTAAATTTTTTTTTGCTTACTTGAAAACTTATTTGATCGCTAATTTTTCATATATCCGAACTGATCAGTAAGAGTGCTGATTATTTTTCATCCATATTTTTAAAAAGATAAATTAAAAATTATGCGATCATTCTCATTACCACTTTTTGTAATCATTGCTACTACGTCAACAAAATGTCTGTGCACAAGCTTTATTTATAAGCGTAGCAAAGCACGCCGGGTCCTGCTAGTTATATATAATTATTTTTTATTCTATTTATGAATTTCATCGTCTGATTTTTCGAATTTATGAATTAAATTTTCGATTATATGATTTTCGGTGAAGTGAGGTTTCGGTGCAATGGCTTTTCGATGATGGCGATGTCTGCCACTAATACTTCATGCTGAAAGTTTGTATTCCTTATATTCTTATATCAGCAATCTTGCTTCCCCTGATTTGGTTGTAATTCCCCTTTTATTAAATCTGTACGTACTATTGTGCGAGTCTCTCCAGTATGTTGTGTAATGGTACAGTTTTTGTCATAAATTTCAGCTCTAATCGTTAAGCTGTCACCATTCCTTGCGATTCTTGAAATAGGGATGGAAGCCAGCTTACGCCCCTTAAAGCTGACTCGTTTTAGTTTGACTGTTTCGATACTTTTTAATCTTCTTCTCTCGCTTGAGCTTCTTCTTCAGATGATCTTCGTATAATTGAGGATGATGAGCTTCCTCGTTTTCTTCTGATCTCTCTGCACTCTCGTGATATGTGACCAAGCTTATTACATACCCATCATCTGATTCTACTATTGAATTCGCTAGATCTTCTCTGTGGCTTAAAACAATCCTCTTCCTCCAACCCTCAAGCTAATGTTTCAGCAAATGTAGCTTTAGGTGTCATCATAGGTGACTTCCGTGTTTAAGATGTCTAATATCGTCGATTGTGGTCACTATTATACTTGTGATCAAGGTTTTCATAACTTCATTGTTGCTCCTGCGATCTTGTTCTAGAACTGCTTGGATTGTTTCTGCTACTTCACCCTTTAGCGCCACTATAAAAGCTACCACACGATGCGTTTTATTCCAGTTATTTTGATCAGCTGCCGTTTCAAATTGGAATTTGAAAATGCCAAACGATGATTTTCCGTCGTATGGTGAACGTTTTAGCTTCATAATTTGCATTTCCAAATGAATTCCATTATTCTAATTCCACTTTAAAGTCATTCACTTTTGATTTTACCTTTCGAATTTCGTCGAGAACTTTCTGCTCAAATTGCTCCTGTACTTTCTCGACTCATCTACAATTGTCTGTACTACAATACGTAGATTTACTATTATTTGTAGAAGCTTCTCGTCTTTATGGGCCCAAGTTTTTGCCATATGTTGCTTTAATTTTTCTCGACTTGTAGCAATGTTTTCAGACTGATGATTGATGGTTATATAGATTGTTGCAAAATTTCTTCTCGATTGGCAGCTAATTATTGATCGATGTTGACATCTCACTTTTTCATTACTTGGCTCATGCTGTGACTTTGTAGATCTAACTTTTTATTAATGGCCTCCATATTTGCCTTAACATCTGATATAATATTGAAACTCATTTGCTCCATCACAGACATAACTGTGCAAAGTCGTTTTGTGCTGCTACGACATGCCTCTTTGCTTCAACAGCACCGTCTTTATCATCACTACTTCCTGCTTCTGGATTTTCATCTGCTTCTACTTTACTAAAAGGATGTTTCTTTGGATCGAATCTGGCTGCTTCCTTAGCTTTTATTTATCATTCTTTCATTTCATTCTTGGTTCCCGTTCTTGAAAAATGCCTTTTCTTCATTTCTTTCTTCAGATCTTGAACTTTTAATCCATTCAAATCCATCTTGTTTCCCAATTTCACTTCTGACACTAATTGTAACTTTTCTTGGCCGAGTTACTAACATTTGATTCGATCACTAGATCAGGAAATTAAAACAATGAATGTTCTATAAGTTATAATTTTTTATTAGTTCAAGATTTTATTTCTTGAGACAATATTTCTCCTACTAGTATTCCCCTTCCCTTTTTCTAGTATTCCCATTCCCCTTCCCTTTTTCCTATATTCAAAATAACTCCATACTTATAATAACTCTATTAAACTTAAAATAATCTTTTAAAATGATTTTGACGAACTGGGTGGTTATTTTGTAGCGTTATCTCACTAGGTGAGATAAATAGTGAGATAAAATTATGTTTAAATGATTTCTTTTATCTAATACAATCGATCAAAGACAAATATTTTATCTCATTTTTTATCTCACCTAGTGAGATAACGCTACAAAATAACCACCCTGGTCACCGCTAATTTCCAATCGCTTATATCACTGCTAAATTTATACTGTGGTGGTATGATTGAATAAAAATCCGACTCGGAAATAATATAACTATTCGGAAATTTAAAATGGCATATGATTGAAATTATTTTTCGAACATTTCTGTCGGAAAAATTTTCGAATCCATTTTGCTTGTCGGAAATTTATATTTGACGTTTTGTTGTAAATTATATTAAGTTATACGTTGTTTTTTTTATATATCATTTTTACATTTGTTGAATAAACATTTTACAACGGAAAAGCTATTTATAATAATAAAAAATACTAAACTCGCCATTTAAACTATATATTCTATCAATATCAACACAAAACAAATAATAAATACGAATATTAAAAGGTTTTGACATTTTTAAATTCTGTACTAAATGGGTGCGTTTATATGAGAATCGAAAATATTATGAAACATTTCAATCATACGTCGGAAAAAATTTGTTGTAGTATTTTCGATTCGTATAAAAATTTCCGATCAAATTCAATCATACCATACCTGAATTTGTTTTTGTTATATTTGTTCAGGTATTTTAAAATTCGTTTAGTGTAACTATTTTCTCTAATATATATTTATAACAAATTTTAAAAGCAATTTCGCTAAAAAAATTTAATCTTAAACTAAGAAAATTATTAGTAAGGCAAAATTCTATGTTTTAATTTTATTTTGAATTTGTTAAATTTAAGAAAATTAAAAATATTAAAAAATTAAATTGAATACAAGAAAACAATAAATACATCAGATCGAACATTAGGGCTAAGAATTTGAAAATTTATAAACATTTGTGCAAATATATTAGAAATTAATCTTGTAGTCAACAAACACTCTGGGGTGAAGAGATGAGTATTGTGTGCGATATGATTAACTTGAAAACAGAATTTAGTACAAAGTATAGGGAAATCTTGTAAATTGAACACCCGTTACTTTTAAGTAAATTTGCTACCCGAACCAAATTTTAAATAGAACGACAAAAAATTATTTTATTTTTGTCTTAGTACACTTCTACGGCACTTTTTTGACAAATTATAAAAACAATAATCATATTATAAAATATCACACGCAAGAATATCACATCGAAAATGTCACAGCGAAAAAATTACACTAAAAAATATTACATGATAAATGCCCACGAGAAAGATATATCACATCCTAAAATGACTCGAAAAAATATAACATCTTAAAATCACACGCGGAAATATATATCACATTGTAATCCTACGAGAAAAAATAGCACATCCTAAATCACACGCAAAAAATTTCATATTCTAAAATCATACGCGAAAAAATATCACATGGTAAAATCTCACGAGAAAAAATATCATATCCTAAATTACACCGAAAAAATATCATATATAAAATTTGTATCACAAAATATTTTCCTAAAATATGATGTGAGATTTTCGCGTGGGTCTTTATCATATGATTGATATTTTTTCGTGTGTGATTTTAGAAGATGATATTTTCATAAAGTGTAATTTTCTCGCTGTGATATTTTCCACTTGATATTCTTCCATGTGTGATTTTTTTGAGTGGTATTTTATCATAGAACTAACAATATTGCCAAAAAGTTTAAACCGATAACGCGAAGGGAAATATTTGTTAGGGCTAGTTTGGACAGGCATTTTAGAAATTATTCTCTTTTCTGATAAAAACTCTGGTGGTTAATGAAGGTAAATGTTTGCTATGTAGCTTTACCATCCTTCGATATGGTTACTTTAACACAAAATTTGCATGGTTAACAGATGCTTTCTTGAATAAAAAATATTTTGTTTTCCATATATGCCTTTTCTCTTTGATATAAAACCTGTATACATAAAACTATTATCATGGATATTTAAAGGCAGTTTAAATCCCTTCTCTCTTTCCTGGGGCCTGGGACATATTTGTCAATCGACAATATTGTCAATTTCACCAAAATGCTTAACAACTTTGTATAAAAATGGTATTCTGTAACTCAAATTTGTGTATCCTTAGACACAAACCAATTATAAGAAATTTTTACAAAATTATAACAGATTTTTGGTACTAAATTCGTACTTTTGACAACTAACTTTTTTAATCGTAAAACATGCAAAATAAAATAAAAATATATTTAATTAATAAATATGTTTTAACGATATTTATATAAAAATATGATTATTTAATATTATTAAAGACTTAATTTTGAGCTATAAATTAATTTTTACGCCAATCGATGAAAATTATATAAAAAAGTCAACACACAAAACATAAAGCAAAATTGTGATTTTGACAGTAACTACATTGTTCTTGTCAGATTCACAATATTGTGTTGAATTTTCACCAAATTGGTGTTACATAATACGAAATTCACAATATTGTGTGAATTTACAATATTGTGATGACATTTATGTGTTCGGGAATAGGGCCCATGGTAGATTCATATTTAAAAACTATATTTATTAACTATAACTTTTGTTTGGGATGTTATGTATTAATCCTTCTTAGAATTTTTTGAATTATCAACTAAAAATTTTGAGAAGTAACAAAAATAAATTCTTGGTTGGATATACCTGCATTTTGCCATCCAAAAAGTTGACCCAACTTACCACCATACAACAAAATATATTCACAACACTTTCTTCCCAACGAGTTGGCTAGAAAGTAAAAATCGTGAAAATTCATTTTCTTTTAATTTGATTTTTATTTCATTTTTTTTTTTTGGTTAGTCTAAATCGTGACTTTTAATCACTACGTACGCATAATTCGTGTCTTAACAGTTTTTGTTTTAACCGAAATTCCCCTTTTTGTAAAAATTTTTTTTGTTTGAATATTTTATTTTTATATTTAAAAATTTGGTTTTACACCATTAATTAATAAATGATTATGGAGTTTTAAAAAATTAAATTTCCTTTTAAGTATTCATATTAACAGCTAGTATAAAATAACGTTTTTTTATATATAACTCGATGTACATAGTTGTATATAGTAGAACAATAAATATTTGAGTTTATCAATATTAAAGTATTTTTTCGTCAATATCTTATGTATCAATAATAAACATAAAACCATCTAATAACAAAAAAAAGTGTTTTAATCATAATAAAAAAAACGGATTTTTGAAAATAATTTTAAAAAATTAAAATTTGAAAAAAATATGCATTCACTGTTTCTTTCAAAATATTTTAAAACCGTAAAAGTTGAAGTAAAATAATAATTTGAAAATAATTTTTTATTATTTGGCGACAAAAATTTTTAATCTTTTGGTTTTTATTTTTAAAGAAAGAAATATAAAAAAAATTTAAAATGTGTTGTTTTGCTCGTGTGAAAATTTTTGTGACAAAAATATAAGAAAAAAATAAATAAATTATTTTGATTGGGAGAAAATAATATTAAATAAAAATACATTTTTAAATATTTTATATTTTTTAATTTAAAAATAAAACTGAAAAACTAAATTTAAATTTAAAAAAAAAACGAAAGTCAAGGAAAATGGAATTCGGAAGTGATTTGATAAGTAGTTGAATATAGGTACGATTATAGCCAAATTTAATAATATTTCAAATATTGACATGAAAAACTGACGTGTTCATTTGAGTGATAGATTTTCAATATATGATTTTTTTAAAATACATATATTGAAAAAATAAGAATCCCAGGAATTTCGCTGTTTGAAAGGAAACAATAGTGTTTTCTTGAGAAATAGTTCTATAACCAAACAACGGAGATTAACTACTTATCAACTCATTTTGATTTTGAGCTAATTAAAGACTTACTTGATGATTGGTTTGAGTTAAAGTTTTCCCGCGATTTTCAGTAAAATAAGTTTATAGTTTTGTTGTGGTTTATTTTTTTTTACTGAAAGGCAGACAAGTTGTAACAATGGTAATTTAAATATTGATTTATTGTGTGGACTTAGTAATTGTTTTGTAGTAAGAACATTTAAAATCTATGTTTTTGTGAAGTAATTCATTTTAGAAGATCCTAATTCCCAATAGAAGCTATTGAATGAACCACGTCACTTAAAAGCTGTAAATAAATATTTATATGGGTTATATGTAAAATAACAATTCCGTTTACAAACAATTAATTTTAAAAAGTTCCAGAAAAATCATAACATTTAAAATTCGTTTTTCCACGTAGATGTTTTGCTTCTGAGTGATAAAAAATTACCTCTCCTTTGTAGTTCTGAAATCAGATCAACGAAATTTATCATGGAAATTGGTTCGAATCAGTTTTATTCATAGATAAATTACAAATATGAAAAGTCGAAAACCGCAACGACAAAATGTTGAAATCAGGATGACGAGGACATCAAGTCCCCTTAAAGGATTATTTAATTTCGTCGTTGATTATCATTTCAAAATAAACAAAAAAAAACTGCAAAATTCCCATTTTATTTTCTAAGTTTCTTTTAAATTTACCATAATTTGCTATAACCATTACATAAATTCATCTATCGATATACATTCATATTTAATACGATTACGAAATAAATTATGCGTATGGTTTCATTTCATTGTATCGTTATGAATTGTATTGTAATGTTAATGTAATATAAAAATATCTACTGTTTGTTTTGTTCACCCAAAACTATAATTAAATTTTTCGCGGATTTACATACTACAAAAAACACACGCTACTACAAAAAAACCACAACAATAAAATAAAAAAAATAAATTCCTAGTCACTTTTACACACGAAAACTAAACACTCAAACTAAATGTCAAAAACTTTTTTTTTCGCTCTTAATAAAAAAAAATAATTACATTCATAATAATACATAAAAAAATGAATACTGCTATATCCTCTGTATGCCATTCATTTCTCCAAGTCAAATATATACATAGTACCTATAACATATAGTTGTTCATATAGTTAGTTTTAACATGTTAAGATTTATAAAAAAAACTTAAAGAAACTCGAAACAAAACAAAAACATAACTTGAAAAAGTTCAGCAAACATATCTTTTGGGAGTTTTATTGGGGTTGACGCATGAGCAGGTTCGTAACGTTTTAATTCAAATGAAATATGTATTTATTTCTGTGAATTGAAAATTAAATTAAACGTTAAAATGAACCTTAATGAAAAATTTAAGCAATTGCAAGTTAAATAGTTTTTTTTAATTTCAAAAACAGCCGGAAACTTTTTGTAAAACAAATGTTATGTCTGTTATGTCTGTTTGTTACAACAATCAGAACAAATTAAAAAGGGTGAAAATGGATTTAAATTTGCAATTCTGAAGTATCACGATTTGGAACCTGGAGGCAATTAATGATCGGCCTATATCAACGAAGTAAATTTTCTCTCCGTTCCCTTCTTCATCATCCTTCTCCAACCCTCCCCTCTCTCACCTCTGGCTATTTTATGTTTTTTCTTATATTTCCCTTTCTTAGTATCTTTCGGTAACTGTCATTTACATTCCTTTAAAAGATTTTCTATCTATTGAATGAGGTTCTTATTATCTCATTTGTCCACTAAACTCGGCAATGGTACATTTTCCTTCCGATAAGCGTCGCTGTTTGTTGCTTTGACACTTTTTATCATTCGTTTTAAAGAAAACTTTTATAAAAAAGCAAATCATGAATTTTCAATTTTCAGTTTTTTGAAATATTATCTCGTTATTTTTATAGTGATTTTGGTATGCAATTAAACGCAAGCAAGTAGGAAAATAATTTGAATCAATTCGAATTTTTTCATTTTCGAATTAGCCATCGCCTAAATGGCGTACCCAATAGCGTGTCTGCCAATAGATTGAAACATGGTACTGTTTAGTAAGATTTAAATCCATCCGAAAAACGTAAATGAGAAATGGAGATTTTTATGAGATATTACCAAACATGCCTTCAAGGTATGGTTGAAAATTTCTCATAAAAACTCCATTTCTCATTTGAGTGTTTCAAGTGGATTTGAGCCTTCCTCAACAGTGCCATATTCGAATTCATTGGCAGACACGCTATCATTTACATTTTACACCACAGAAACGATGAATATTTGAATACCGAGTTGAATACCGAGACGATGAATACCGAGTTTTATTTATTTATATTCCATGAAATCGCCAAAACATGTTAATTTTACTGTCCAATTTTTGAGAATATTGGGAGATCCCTTTCAATAAAATTTCTCTAAAGAGCAATTCCACCTCACCACAACATCGATGTGCCCGACCCCCTCTGATTTTGATGAAATTTCATACACAGACGGCCAATGACAAAAAAAAATACTATTTCTTTCGAAAAATGAAATTTCGCTCTGGGGATGACACAGGGTAGTGGCAAAGGTTTACGGGTTGGCCTAAACATTAGTATCTTTGGCTACCGATTGCTAACGATTGAATAAACCGATTTAATTTATTTATAGCTCATTAGAAAGGTAATTGATAGACCTTATAAAAAAATTATTTAAAATTTTGTAGTCATTTTTAAAACTGTCTTAAACTTAAATAATATTTTCACTATGCTATCTGTGTATGAAGTTTTATCGAAATCAAAAGGTCAGTCCGGATGCTAGAACAAATGCTGTTGCGGTGACGTGGAATTGCTCTATACTATTTATCTTTGACTGAAAACTATTCGGGCAACTTTTGACGGAAGGTTAAACACGTCCAAAACCCACCATTTTTTTAGAAATTATATTCTAAGCTAATAATCGTAAAACAAAAACCTAAGAATCAAGTGACAAATTGTTATTGACCTTTATGAAACAAGTTCCCACTTCTCTCTTTTCAATCCCTAATAAAGGTAAAATAAGAACCATGCACCAAAATAATGTTGTGTAGATCATGGTATTTGTTTAATTTCTTTTTTAAATGGTGGTGGTGTTGTGGGTGCTTTATAAATAATTGTCACAGGAAACGCTTATGTGGCCATACATATTTGATTTATTAAAAAACAAAATTCAATCCCTATATAAAATGTAAGTTTCCATAATTTGATGCGGCCTAGTTCTAACTGACAACTGCTTGCTTGTATTTTACTCATATTTCAAACGCTAAAAATAAAGTGGCGTTTTTGTATTTTTCCGAAGAATGTTTCATAAATGGAACGGGTGCAACTTATAAAACCTCCGCTTTGAACCATCGCCAGAGGTGGTCACCCTAACTAGATGATAAGCAAAAAATGTTATTTTAATATTTAATAATTTAATTGGGATTCGTCACATGGCCATTCCCAAGGCTGTTAATGGTGACACTCACTGATTTTTTAACACAATTTTTCCATAACTGGTGCAGCTTTTTTTTGTTTTAATTGCTCGAAATCGCATTACCCCGAAAATTCTTTGAAAGATCGAGATGGAAGGTTTCGTTCAGATTAAGACAAATTATTATAATAATTATTTGGAATTTTCCTATTTTATCCCCGTTAATAAAAAGTTGATTTTTTTATATAAATAGAAAGATTAGGTCCTCTGCATCCTTATTCTTAAGAAAAAAGTTTGCGGAAATGAAAGGATCAAAAGTTATTAAGGATCAAACTTTCAATTTTACCTTGGTCCCCCCTTTGATTATTTTTAGTTTTTTATAATAAATATTATAAATTTGTTTATAAAGATTATAAATTTGTTGAAAAAAAAAACTCGGGGTTGAGTCGGTGGGCGGTGTAGGGGGGGCGGTGGCTATTTTTGATCGAAAGTCTGCAAGGTCACAGAAGCGAGTCAAATAAAATAAAAATAAAAACGAATAATTATATAACCCTGTTCACCAAGGTAAAATTGAAAGTTTGATCCTTAATAACTTTTGATCCTTTCATTTCAGCAAATTTTTTTTCTTAATAAGGATGCAGTGGACCTAATCTTTCTATTTATCTAAAAAAAATCAACTTTTTACTAACGGGGATAAAATAGGATTGTACCAATTATTTTTGTCAAGTTAATTGGTTGTTCTTTTTCCAGTTTCTGATCTGCATCTAATTTAGATTTTAGATTCCTTTTTTTCTTCCATTGGAGAACGTAGGCTGTCATTTTACAAAACATAGTGACTGAATATCGGTTAGTTAAAATGCTGTGTTAATAATTTTAAAGTTTCGCTTTAAAACATTTTGACCCGAGAATCGTATTTGAGTCCTACAAATTTAAGTGCAGCTTGACCTAGGGCATTTAGCACTAATTTAAAGTTGTGAAGTGTAACACTTTTTCGATAACCACTTAAACAAGTTGCTTTCTTCCGTGAACGTAAAATTAACGTTTAATGTGATTTAAAAGTATAAGATACTTAGATAGATATATAGTTATGGCAAGGCCGAGTCAGAAAACCATACAGATCTGTAATGGCATCACTCCGCGAAATTAGTACGTTACACCAATTTCAATAACGACAACACAAATTAAAGGCAGATCATAAAAAATTATCTTTGGAAAAAATTAATATTATGAGTTAAAAATTAATTAGATTCTTGCACTATAATTCTCTGTTATTCAAAAAAAAATGTTTATTTATTTAGTTGCAAAGTGAGTTTGGCCTACTGGTGGAGATATATGTACATTAATTATATTCCATAATATACTGATCTTATTTTGATTAAATTTGATTTTTTACTTTCGTTTTTTACATTTACATATTTGGTTTCGCATTATTTTTTATTTAAATTCGAAATTGTTTCAAAACGTTCGAAATACGGCATTCGAAAAAGAAATTAATTAAAGTCAACTTTACCAAAAGAACGATATTAATTTTTTTAATTTTGAAATTTTTGGGATTTGGTCGCTTGTTAAGTGAAACAACTAACTAAGTTTATCTAAATAAAAAAAATATGTCATCTTCCGACGAGAAAAATGTTACAAAAGAAAAGAAATTGTCGATCAAATTTGGGAAGTAGCTCAACCTATTTATTCCTCAATTGCTGCCAAATCGCAGTTAACACTCTATAGCAAGGCAACGCTATGTGATAGGGATTACGACCTTGCTAATCTCGAAGCTCGACTCAAACAACAGCTCACGAACGCATCGATGACCTTTGTAGCCGACTGTCTCGTCAAGACAAAGGTTACAAAAGTCGACCATCAACTTGAAGAGCGAGTTACAGTTTTAGACGCGCTTCCAGATCTCATCACCAATTTTCTTCTAGATCGAAAGATCTGTGCTATATGCTCACCGTGGAATTACAAAAATCAAGACGCAACCGTTTCGCAATCTCAAAACTCGGGAAACTATTAAGTCCCGCTGTTATTACCGCTAACAGTGGGATCACGCCGTCTTTTTGTTAGGACGATGAAAATTTATAACAGTTTTTGATCGATAGTGGTACTGAAGTCTCAGTACTACCCCATACTACCTTTGCACATGGCAATGAAGATCCCATCAAAACAGTAACTGATGCTAACGGTACAACTATTCCCACATGTAGTACCAAGCTGTTGAAATTGAAATTGAACATCGGACTTCGGTGTATATTCACACACACTTTCATACCGACAGCTGTTAAAAGGCCTATAATAGATGCTGATTTCCTCTCAAAGTATGACATTTTGGTCGACTTTAAAAATCGAAAGTTAATTGATTCTAAAAAATCCCTACATATGAATGCAATTATCACTAACTGTAATACGCCTACTCCTAAACATTTCAGCGTCGACAATCAATCAATTATATTATGAATAACGGAAGGTTTCCATCAATTAATCTTAGACGATTAGACCCGATGAAACCTTTACACATGGTTCAGAAAAAGGACAAAGACTGGCAACCTTGTGAAACTATAGACAGCTTAATACAAAAGTCTTCCTTGCAAATAGAAGCATGCAAATTCTTTTTCAAAATAGATCTGGTAGAATCTTATCACCAGATCCCAATGTCAGATGAGGATATCCACAAATCTGTTATAACCACACCTTTTGGATTGTTCGGGTTGTTCAGTATGCCTTATGGCATACGAAACTTAGCACAGACATTCCAGCGCTTCATTAATCGAGTAAAAAAGAAATTGGATTTCGTCTCTATCTATACAGATGATATCCTCATATCTAGCCGCTCTGAGACGGAACATCTCCTGCACTTGGAGAAACTTTTCACCCTCTTAACCGAATATGACATGAATATAAAACATTCCAAATGCATCTTTGGTCGAAATCCCTTGATTTTTTTCGCCATTCGAGTTAGAAAAACGGAATACTGCCATCGAAAGATAGAGTCACTGCCATCCACAATTTTCCTGCTCCAACATTGATCTACCAATTACAGCAATTCATAGGTATGGTGGATTACTATCACCGCTTCATACTACGGTTAGCCGAATTATTAGCGCCTATTCAGGGGCGGCATCACTGATAAAAAATTTGCAAGAAAAAATCGAATGTCTCTTGGCCAGAAGACTGAAACGAGTCTTTCATCAAATTTAAAGAACTTCTTGCCACCACTACTGTTTTAGCACATTCGTTGGATAATATTGCGCTGTGCTACAACAGTACAACAAAGAATGTTGGGAGCCACTTGCATTTTTCTGTAGGACACTCATTCCTCCTGAAGCTAAATACTTCACGTTTGATAGAGAGCTATCAACAATCTATCTAGCTATTAAATATATCCGCTATTTTGCCGAAGGATAAAGTTCAGTGTAGATAAACTGATCACAGCAAAATCCTCGAAAACTTTTTAAAATTCGCAACAACTACGTCTTTCAGATTTCATTGCACAGTTCACTACAGACAAACAACACATAAAAGATAAAGACAACGTCGTCAGCGATTGCTTATCATGTTCTACACTTCTACTTTCAACTTAAACGATCTATAGAAATTGCAACAGGAGAACGATGAACTTAAGAAATTGATTAGTCCTGACAAACCGTCAAGATCATCAAAAGATAAATCTGGAGCGAGACATCATCTGTTTATAATAACTTACATACGTGCATGCTAAAATTAGTCACATCTAAATATTTTTGACCATGGATGAATGTCAACACTGGGGCATGGGCTAAATTTTGTGAATCGTGTTAATGTAATTTGAAATACCAAATTGGATATTTGATCATATCATCAGTGGCGGATTTCTAAATAGGCTAGCTAGGATGTAGCCTACGGTGTCAAATTTTCTTGTAGACGGCAAATTTTTGTGCGGAAAATTTTAAAAATATACAAATTTTTCAAAACAGAAATTTTTTGCGGTGGCGAGAGCCGCCCGCCACTACAAATAGAGTATCCAGATTAATTCAATCAAATTCGCAAAATTTCATATCTCTATACTCGAAACATAGCGGCGGCGTGCTCTACAGTTTTTTCATTAAATAAACAAACACTACTTATTTTGTATTTTATTAATTATTTTTGCCGCGTAATTGTAAAATACTTGTAAATAACGTGACCTTGATATTTCCAAAAAAAAAACTTTTTTTGGTCGCTGCGCTCACATTTGATAATTTTTAAAATATATTAGACGGCAATATAAATATAATCCAATATAAATCAGCCACTGTATATCATCATTGAAATCGTTTGACCATTTCCGCAATCAAACAGTTTCAGTTACATTTTGACTACATAAGATCGCTCCACACGTTGTCCAGAAGCATACCATATAAATGACATGACATCAAGAACCATTGCAATAACTGTTACAAGAATACATTTCTGGATTTGGTGTACCTTCCAATCTGCTCACCAAGTTCACTAAGTTTGTAGGATCTTATTGAATCCGCTCAACTACTCACAATCCAAAAGCAAACGGTATTGTCGAACGCGTTCATCGTCAACTTAAAGTATCTCTTAAAGCGAGATTCAATACCGTTTATTGGAGCTCTGAACTCCAACTGCTTTTACTTAGCATTAGAACTTCATTCAAAGAAGAACCGCACACCTACAGAACTAGTAAGTCGTCAAACCCTTAAATTCCCCGGCAAATTCTTTTTCGACTCTTCAACAGCCAATAATTTCGATATGTTTGAGTCCTTAAGAGATTGAAAAGTAATATGCAAACGCTAATTCTTACATCCCAAGGCAACTCAATCAGACAGACATCTCCATCCCCGAAGATCCCCAAAGACAACTGCACACACGTTTTTGTTTCAGTGGACAAAGTAAAAAAGCCAACCAAAATTTGCAAATTTTGATCTGGTTGCGAAGTACTTGTAGTGCAACACTCTTCAAAATTTCAAATTACAAATTTCAATAACGACAACACAAATCAACGGAAGTCAATAAAAAAAATTATCTTTGGAAAAAATTAATATTATAAGTTAAAAATTAATTAGATTTTTGCACACAGGCGTTTAAACTCACGTTTAAATTTATAATATTAATTGTAAATCAAAATAAAGTTAAATTACATATTGAAATACAAATCTATTTCGTTATTTTTATTTTAATAATCGAAATCAATGTGTGTGTTTGGTAGCTTAGTGGTAGCACGCTAGACGTCGATCTCGGAGGACTAGGGTTCGACTCCCATCTAGGTCAAAGTGTTTTTAGGCAAAACATTAACAACCATCGTCCATCAACACGCCGGTTTTCCAATTAACCGATAGTCACCTACTATAGTTGGTAAATTGGAAAAAAACTAATGATCACATATAAAACTGGATAAAAATAAAAATTTAGTCTGCAAGTGAAACTCGATCAGTGATAAAACTATGTGAAGTGATGAATTGATACGGGTGAGGGATTGATATGAAATAGAACATATAAGGTACAAAAACAATCAAATAAAAAATCGAAATCGATTTATTGGGTGTTCTCCTTTTTTTTGCTCCTTTTTGGTTTCATATTAAATTTAAAATGTTGGTACGAACTTTCATTTTTCCTGCATTTCCATTCAGTGCATTAAAAAAATATTTGGAAACAATTTAATTATTATGTGGATCTTTTAATTAGTGTCATCTGAGCGATTATTTTTCTCTGTGAACGCAGATAGCAAGAAAAACCACAGTGTTTTCTGTTTTCTGCGACAATATATTTACTCATTGAGTTTCTTCTTCCATTTGAAACTCTTAAATTTTTAAAACCCTGCCCGAAACCAACCCTGCCTACCGTCAAGTCCAAAAGGTCCCATATTACTAATGTCAAACACACAAAGGTATTTTTATGATATAATATAACATTCGAATGGAATCCTAAGTCCTAACTCATCTCTCTTGTCTATTTCCCTATTTTTCATGTTTTTCATTGTGAGCAATTATGTCATCTAACCGATACTAAAACTATTTTCCATAAACTTTGGGTGAGTTTCCACTACTGTCCCAAACTATCTTTGCAGTCATTTGTTATCACTCCTAGGGAGCAAGATTGATATCTCAAAAAATCGAGCTAGTTGAGTATCTGCTCATCTTCAAGTGAAACTCTTTAAATTAAATTGTATGGTCCCTTAACTCGAGAGCCTCGTTTTTTATTCTTTCGGTGTAAACTCTGTCGCAGAAATTTTAGGCCCCATCTTGTACCTGTAATGCAGAGTCCAAATTTTATTTTGATGTATTTTGATTTGACTGTGCTCGCGCATCCCTACACTTATTTTATCGACACCTTGCTAAGTGTGATCTGTAGAGGAAGTGTAGTTTTAAATGACACCACCGGTTACACCTGAGTGTTTAATTATATCATTACTTAGGATGACATGATAATGTACACTTTGAGATTTTTAGGTACTCAAGTAGTTTCGTTGAAGGTTGAACTGTTTAAATAAACTGCAGGTCCATTCTGATCCTCGGCCAGAGACCCCTTGATTTGCCCCACATTTGCTAACCTTTAGAGTAACCCAAACCGCTTGTCTACCACCAATTATAAAACACATAGATTCGAAGGTGGATTTCTTATGAGTTCTTTACACTCAAAAGTTAAAGTATCATAATACCTAATTCAACTATATTATTGCAAAACGATAAGGTGATACTCATAGTCATCAAATTATCATAAACATTTCCTTGATTCAGTGTTCAACTAAAACTCAACTAAGCACTCACCAATGTATAAGCAATATATTACTAACATTAACTAAAATCGAAAATTTACTTGCATTTAAAAAAAATTACATTTAATCAAATAAATTTCCCATATGTTTGAAGATTTTAAGTTTAATTAATTAATTTAATTAAAACCCTCGCAAAACAAAAATTGTGACAAATAATAAAATATAAAAGGTAGAAAAAAAAAACATTAAAACTAAAGAAAAAATAAAAGATGTATTATTAATTGTTTTTGTTTTTCATTGTAATATTTTTGTTCCTTGTTTTAATTGTTGTTGTATTGCTCTTGTAATTGTTATTATTATTACTATTATTACTTTCAATTTTATTTATTTATAAAACAAAAATAAAACAACAAAAAGCAAAAACAAAGTAATAATAATACTAATAACAATAAGCAAAGTGAAAAAAATAAATTAACAAACAAAATGAATTTAATGTTTCGTAAAAATTTTCGTGAGGGTGGAAAATCAGGTGGAGGCGGTGGTGCAACAAAATTAGGAAAAACAAATCCAAATCGTAATCCAGGAAAACGTTCTCGTGATATGAGCTATGGTGTATCGGTCGATGAGGTCCATTATCGAACACATTTGTTTTTTGGACCAGCTCGAACCAATTTTCAAGGGGATGAAGGTGTGAAATTTTTAATTTATATTTTAATTAACCAAAAATTATTAACAATCAGTTAATATATATTTTGTTTTTTTATTAATTCATAATTAAGTGAAAAATTAAATTAAAAATGAAACTAGTTTTAATTTAAAAACTATTAATATTTTTTGTTCTATTGTAGGGCTAGATTAAACTTCAGGTTGTTCGGAAAGTAATTTCGTTTTTTTTTGTTCGGTTTAATTTTTGGTTTTTCATTTATTTTAACAGCAAAATCTTCTGATTAATAAACTTTTGATTAATTAGAACAAAATGCGAAGTTGAAAGAAACATTAATGTGAAAAATGAAGTTCCTCTTCAAATAACCTACATAATACACAAAAATCTTAATTTTGCACACTAAAATGTTTAGTTTTTGTTTTCTTTTATGTCATGAAATAAAAATTGATGGTGCTAATATGTGATTTAAAATTATTATATGTTAAGTGATTGTCAATTATTTAAGTTGTAAAATTTTTTTTTTGTTTAATATTTCATTAACTTTGAGAGATAATTGAATATAAACTTATTTATATTATTGCCACGTGAGAATGAATTTATGTAGCAGGTCAATGAAATTTAGGAAAACGTCATGTGAGTTGAAAAACCCCCATAGTTTAAAATTTAATTACCCACAGTTTAAATTTTATAAAATTTTTTGTTGTATAAAAAATTCAAGATATCAAAATGCTTCAAAATACTAACGAAATAATGTAATACTTTTAGTTTTAGTAAAGAATTAATAAACATTGCCTCTCAATAAGGGTTGCTACGAGAGCCACTTCAGAAGAACAGTGGTAATTTATAATGGGCAAGTCCTGCGTCATTCTTTATAAAGGTAAAATCGTGCTTCAAATGATACGTTATAATACAATAACATTCGTTATTATTTTATGAGAAGTCATTTGTTTAAAAAAAAATGATGATTCAGGAATTGAAATGTTTCAGCTCAGAACGAAATATATCTTCTGTTTGCGAATCTTTACCGTTCGAAGAGACTTATAATACAATCTTTGTTTTGTTCTGCATAACACTGTTCAGTTTTACGACATCAATTAAGAGCGTAAATAATTAATCACGCCGCTGGAAATAGCCCCCATCTATAAAATAATATTTTGTATTTTTAAATTATACATATCAATTTATTACAATGTTTTTTGTAGTAATCCATTATAAATATTTTTGTTCATAACACATGTACAATAAATATTCAATTTTGTTCTAAAATAAAATAACCAAACAATATTTATGTGACCTAAAAAATATTTGTTAATCATCGAAATCGTAGATTTCTCAAGCGAAAATATTTTTTGCACGCGAAAAATAAATGTTGCACATCAAAATATTTATAAAAAAAAATTTGAGTTGAAAAAATGTTTTAATGATAAACTAAGCCCGCCATCTTTATGTGAGGTTTGTACTAAAGTATATTTACTAAATTGCTTATTTTCATAGTACTAGACTGTCAAAAACTATTCGCCAAATGTTATTAGTTTCCAAAATAGTCACATTAAAATACAAAATTGATCTTGATAGGAATTAATTTAGCTGATTGCTAATTATTTAGCTAAAATAATTCTAAATAATCTTAAGGACATTTGCCTGTGTGTCAATATCGGACAATTCAAATTGAAATTGATCCATTTTATGAAATTAAATTAAGATTCAGCAATTTAGTACAATTTAGCAGCGAAATGCAATCTAGTATATTAGTAATAATTTTGAACACGAAGCTTACAATGAAGATGGCGTGCTTTAGTTTATATTTAAATTTTTTTAAATTTGTTAAACAAATTATATAATCAACAAATTATATTCATTACATTTAGAATATTTGTTACAAAAATTATTCTGTAGAATTAGCGAGAACTGCTTTTCCAAAAGTAAATGTTTGGAGCTACAACTACACTCTTGTTTGGAAAATGCGTTCGCTCTAGTTATACAATATACTATTTCGTACTTACTGTTTACGTTTTTTTACGCATATATTGCATGAAGATAAGGCATTCACTTCCAGGCCCAAATTTCAATATCATTACTGCGGTACTGAAATGTGACAAAACCGGATATCTTTATTGGGACCGGTATTGAAATATTTTAAAATGAGAAAATGAAATCAAACAATGATTTTGTTTTTTCAGGCAGTCAATCTGAATCACTAAACTAACTGTGAAATTCTGAGTCTCTGAGGAGAGCTGTCGGTACCGATAATTCCTTTCTAACGACGATATTCGCAAGCTACCGAAGGCTAATTTATTAATTATATTTAAATTTTCTAACTTACTTGTCACTCTAAAAGTTGAATCAAGAGACGTAGAATGTTCATTGTTATACCATTAACTTCATACGCGGTGAAGATAAATAAATAATGAAACATCTCATTAAATAACTTATTAATTATTAAATTTATTAATTATATTTAAATTTTATAACTTACTTGTCACTCTAAAAGTTGAATCAAGAGACGTAGAATGTTCATTGTTATACCATTAACTTCATACGCGGTGAAGATAAATAAATAATGAAACATCTCATGACTGTCAATAATAATAATCTAAAGGGAAATAAGATTGCATGATTACTACCAACCTGCCAAGTGGTAAATGGACACTTCACTACCTTCACTACCTACCTTCACTACCTACCTTCAGCTTGCTCAATCCAACTCGTCTTTCTTAGCGTCAAAATTACGTAAAAATTTACAAATGACTTTAATTTAATTATCTTTAATTATCAATTGTGTTTTTTTAAAAGCGAAAATAAACTAATGGAACCTTGGCAATCAACTAAAAACCTTTTTCATAAAACGAAAAATTAGAATTTCAAAAATAGTACATTATTTAATTAGGAGCTAAAGTGATACTTTTTGTGCTGAGTTTATGGTTTGACGAAATACATACATACATTATACATACATTATAGACGAAACACAAAAAGTCACTTTAGCTCCGAATTAAATACACTATTTTTTCGGCAAACGTTTAAATTTTTTATAAATATGAAATTAATACATCAAACGTTTTATAAATATGAATTTGTATCGTCATAATTACTTCCAAAAAAGAGAAAAAAACATTTAAATTTGTATGAATAAAATTTTTTTATCAAAGCAGCCTTTTCAAATTTCATAATATCAGAATCAACTTATTTTTTGTTGTCAATATGTTTGAAAAAATAACAAACTAACTAATAACAAATGCTACTTTACAGCCTCCGTAATATAAAATAAAAATGGCGTTACTTTTGCTGTCGCTAGACGTTACTTTTGCTGTCTGGCTAAAAAGTAAGACTTTAGACCCTAGCGGCAGTAAAGTTAAACTTTACAGCCGTTCGCCGAAAAAAACTATTTTGTTTTTCGTTAATTTTAACGAATAAAACATCGCATGCTAAATTTAAATTTTAAAACTTTTAATTTAAATATTCGCAACAACACTCCCCCGTTTCAGAAAAATTCAAATTTGGTATATGTAAATTTTTGCTTGTCCGAGCCCAACGAACTGTATACAAAAATGTTAAAAATGTGTAGTAGATTCCAAATCTATCCAGATTATGTTTGTTGGTGGAGAAACTATTCAGAACTAGAACAAATTTTGTATATGTATTAAGATTACATTGTACCAGTCCATCCAGCTTATATTCTACATCTATAATGACTTTCACAAATTTTGGTAAATATTCATCATCTTGGTCGGCTCTACAAAAATACGTTTGTGGTTGACAAAATAGCCAAAATAAAATAACGTTTGCATGCTCAAACCAAATCATATTCCACATTAATTGAATGTCGTTAAAATTTGAAAACATCTTGGAAATGTTGGACACATCAAAGAGACATATTTCATATCTAACGATTTTCTCCAAATTTTACAAATCTTAAACAGATATTTGCACGTTTAGGCAGAGAAAGTATTCCAAACCAGAACAACGTTTACATATTCACTACGAAAAATTCTGTCTTAGCAATTCATGCTGCACATCCAAAGGATTGTAATAAATATTTCAATACTCACGATGGTTTCAAATTCATTCAAGTTCTGCAAATATTAAAATGTTGATTGCTCTAATATTTCCTAGAACTATGTAGTAAAATAGAAAAATGAGTGCAAAATTTGATACCTTCGCCATCATCAGATGTTTTGATTAAGATATCAGACCCATTTCACAGTTCAAATAGTATTTTTCAGAAAACTACTACCAGCTTCTATATCAAAATTGCTAATTCGAATAACTACTAAGGATAAATTAAAACTTTATATACAATCGCTCACCCATAAACCCTTACGTCGTTTTGTGAAGGAAGTTTAAAAGTTTTTGGATAAAAATACTAATCCAAGCATCGGATTTGAAAAATGCTACGGTCGGTATTAACGGAATGCTGTTTTGAGATTTGACTGCAAACGATGTTCAATTATTTTCTTTTTCTGCGCACAATAATCTGCGCGAAAATATCTGCATGAAAATATTTTACACCCGAAAAACTTAATGATACACATCAAAATTTTATAAAAAACTTCACATTTTAACAAATAAGGCCATCTCGTTGTAATATTTGTATTAAAATATATTACACTGTGCTCCAATTTATTTTAAATTATATTTAACTTGTTAAATCAAATTAGTCAATTTTTTAATGTTATAAGTTTAAGTACAGAGCTTACAATGCAAATGCCGTGATTTTGCTAAGATTAAAATTTCCTAAAAGTTTTTAAAAATTCATTAAATAAATTATATAATCACTACGCTCGTGCTTGATACATTAATCATGTTTAAATTAGGTTTTGTTTTTAACTTAGTTCTACATTTAAGGAGAACAAGCTGTGGGTGGGTGTATCATTATTTTAATGGCATTTGCTGTTTACCAATTTATTGATTATATTCATCTTTGGTATTGCCTCCAATATCTAATCCATATTTTCTTGTTCCTTCTCGAGATTTTTAAATTAATGCAAATCATTTGTCATTATTATTTAATGACGATTCATCATGAAATATCTTAAAACACTTATCATACTTGAGTGGTAAATGAATTTTACCGTGTGCTTTTCAGCTTAATGGTGTTTACGACAACTTGAGCAACAAAATAACATAAAACAAATAATACAAAGAACATCTTTTGGTAAACCCGTTTCACGTTTGTTCATTCATTTTCTATTTATTTTTTCAATTTAAAAACCACAGAATTACAAAAACGAACTCCACAATGAATCCTATTTGATTTAAATTTACATTATGCTCTCAAACAAATTGAGCATCGTTTTATAGCGAGGATTACTTATATTTTGTTTCTTTTTCATATACATTGGTCACACACAAACCATTTAATTTACCATTTCGCCATATCATCTCAATATACAATTCTAGTCAAAAAAGAAAATATCTACAACTACAGACCTCCATTCTAGTGTTTATAAATTTGAGCAATCGTATATGTTATCTACACATAATATTATAACGAAAGCCTTACATAATTAAATTTTTATTATCTATTTAGATACAAATATGTGTTGTAATCGCTTGACAAAGCAATTAACTGAGAAAATGTTAAAAATTGGTTGACCGACCTGTAGCACCTATAAATGTTTTAATGTTTGTTGACATGAATTATAATATAATGAATTGTTTTCATGATGTTGTGTTGTAGGTAGTTTGATTCTTATTTTATGAAAAGAATTGAACCAGACCGTCGTTACAGCCTTCTTTTGTACAATTTAATGCAAAATGGGCCAAACTGGTTTAATTTTGATAATGGTTTTGTTGAATTTTGCTAGTATCATACAAGTTAACGTGAGATATCACATACTACTGGTAATAGCTGTGAGATATGATTAGCCAGAGTTATATTTTAGGGGTGTTGTCAAATGAACTATATTAAGTGAACGGTAGCACTTTGAATCTTTGATTAATCAACAGATTTTGCGTTCATCAATACTTGCGAACGCATGTTGTTGTAGGATATAGGTTATGCACTTATGTACTGTAGGGAAAAGCACTTATGTACTGTAGGGACATGTATTGTAATTCCCTTAACACATGTTTTTTTTTAAATGTAGCTGAGGAATAATTTGAGGCGATTTTGTTGCCTAGCATAGATTGGTTTGTATATTTATGTATCCATGTAAGGCCTTAAACATAAACCAAGGCTAATGTGTTGTAAAACATCATCAGTTGTTCCTTTGAAACATCAGTAGGTGTTTGAGAAAACATTCATTCAAATCGATTAGTAACTGGGGGCTACTACTGACGAAGAAGTTTATAAAAAAATGAGGAACAGGGTCTTTCCTACCCAAGCATGAGTTGAAGTGGGTAAACCATGCCTGTTGGCTATCAATTTAGTTGTTTCAGATATTCAAAATATGAGAAAGCCAGTGAACTGAGATTCATGTCGAGGCTGGGTTTGCTGTTGGAAATGATTGTGTCCATACAGTGTACGCGAGAACGGTATTGAGGGATCCTTTTCTATATTTTCTATCGAAGACGAAGTTTGAGACTCGGTTTAGCTTAACAACCAGATAAGTTACGTTGACTTTGACAGCTTTTACAGAAATGCATCGTCAGTGACGATCGTAAATAAGTATTCTAAGTATTGAAATTTAGGTAGTGAAACCTTTTTTTTCTATATTAATTGTGAGAATCAAATGTAGGGACAAACTAGAAGTAAGTCATCTAATCAAGTGAATACCTTGTTTTTAGGTTCAGGTGGTTGAGCAGCGTTATAGAGTACAAAAGGCATGTGAACGAGATGATACAGAGGATGACCTGGAATAGTAAACGGGGGTTTGTTTCAAGACATTACTTCCATGGGGATTTGTCAGAACGTATCCTTTAGATCGAAACTTGAAATGAATTGTAATTTAGGCAATGAACCTAAAGTTCCTCCAATTTGTGGTAGAGCGGGAGCTACCAGTTTGGCGTTCACTTTACGTAAGTCTAACCAAAACCTTACCTTACTCGGTTTTCTCAATAATGAGGAGCTTTAGGAACCCTAAGAAGTTTCAATTATCACCAAAGCCAATATACAGTCCAACACCACCCCCATTAATTTCTCGACAGCCTGATATATGGGATAATGTCTCTGTTTTATTGGACTTGTAGTGAAGGCTGATATAAGTTGTAAAGTTTAAAAATTTGTCAGTTTTAGTTGTTTATTTAGCTCCAAAGTTGTTATTTTATCTTTAAACTCGTTGTTTTGAGAGCTACCCGAATGGTACCAGTAACCGTTATGCGGTATCGTTAGGGAGAAGAGACTTTGACCCCTCATCCAAGATTATCTTTTCCTCATCCTTGAGCACAACATCTGTGATCTCAATTGCTGCCATATCCTTTGTTGAGATGGATCACGATGAAACTTTCCTGTGTTTCTTCTCCCTTACCCCCCGTGGTTTATAAACGGTGGCCTCCCTGCCCAACTCTTAACTTATAACCACAAATTCTGGGCTCCTAACAACGCGAAAAAAATTTCAGTCCACTCCTGATGAGATAAAACTGCCTCGAACCAGTTGACTGATTGATCTTCATCGCAGTCTACAATCAAAATGGCCCAGTTTAAAGTGAATACATCCAAACCTGGTTTTGTGGTTTAACTGGTTTTAAACAATAGGTTCATCAAAAATTTTTCGATCCTTTTCAAATTTTCTGCGCTTAGCATGGCCCTGGGATAGTTTTCCCAGGTTCGTTAGTTCTGCTTTAGGGAGACACACTTTCCGTTAAGTTTTCGAGTTTATCGCCCTGTCAACTGTTCGCATTGATAAAATATTAAAATTATTTATTAATCTCTAATAAAAATTTTTGTTAACCGGCTGGTCGACAGACAGACGGACATTTTTTGCTAATTTAGACTCGTTATGATCCAAAACGTCGAAAAATGTAAAGGGAGGAAAGTCGAGATATTTCGAAACGTGAAGTAATTCGTGTTATTTTCTGGAAAATCTCAAAATATCAGACTGATTTTTAATTTTAATTGTTTTTTTTACTAACTTGTTCATATACATAAAATCATAAATTTAAACAAAAACATTCAAATTGTGATACAAAGTTTTTAGTACTGGTTTTAATATTAGATAAAAAATTTATAAGTTAAAAAGTTTTTTTCCAACTTTCTAATTGGAGTTGCAAATGGATCATAAAAATAAAAGAAATTTTTTCCGTATAAAAAGTTGTGCTTACCATTGAAGTTACAATTAAATGAAAGCTTTTAAATTTTTTTTTATTTTTGGAACATATCCAACACAAAGATTGTTTTGCTTTAGTTATGTTGATTCCATTACCAAAGCTGGTAAACAAGAAAGATTAGGGATGTTCGAACAACAGGTTGTCTTATAATTTTGATAAGTTTGCATTATAATTGATATTCGTGGCTTAAGAGATCAAATTGATATTAATTTATTTGATAAAACAGAACAATTTGAATAATGCGTATAGGTTTTTTGAGAAGCTACCTAAATTTTCCTCGTTTCATTTCATTTCATGGATTTTGTTAATTTGTGCTCTGTTATAAAACGACGACAACGTATTAATTTCGTATCAGTTTTGTAATACATTTCTAAGCACAAATAAAATGCTTTCATCCTCCCTGTAACAATATGTTTATTTTTGTTAATTTGATTCTTTTGTACGAATCAGCGCAACACAATAAACCTATTTATTTGATTGAATTGAACTCTGAAATTTATTTTTTTTATTGTATTTTATAAATATTTGTAATGTATTTTATGTAAAAACATCAACAAAAAATTTTATTCTTATTTTATTATTTAAAATACAAAACATTGAAATTGGTATTGAAATTCAATTAAATTTGTTTTGTTTTATTTGTTTTATTTTTTATCTACGAGTTTTAAAATAATTCAATTTAAATTTCAATGTTACTCTTTCAGAAGGATAAAAAAAAGCTGTATTGGGTTCATGTTTAATGAATTCTCTCAAAAATTCGAAATGTTCACTTGTGCTCGCTAAACTTTTGCTTGAAAAATAAAATATATCATTAAACACTTACACAATAAATTACTATTGCTTTGTCTGTTGCTCTACAATTAGTTTAATTTTACTATGCACATCTGTCCAAAGTTTTCCCATAAAATACAGAACAAAGTCTTGACGCCTTCTAGCCTCAAAGCTATAAGGTTTCAGCCACTTCGCCTTTTTCAATTGTATTGAATTAAAAAATTTTTGACAACAACAACAGATTCTTAAACGAATTTTCATTAAAAATTGATTAAATAATGAAATTCAGTTATACTTGCCTAATTGAAAGATTGATGAATGTTGATTAAAATTAATTTATATATTCCATTAACTTAAGCCTGGGGTAACTTAAGCAATTATCAGAGTTTTATAATTCATAATATTATTATTTGCTTGTACCTGGAAATTTTAATGCCTGGTTTAGACGATGTTAGTAAAAATTTTAAAGTGGATTTCATTTTTTCATTGAAATAAAAATTAATTTTTTCAATTAGAAAACTATTTTCAAACTACGCTGAATAAAATTGTGTTAACATTTATGTATAAAGAAAAAGTTAATTAGTTGAACAAAAAAATGAACAAAATGTAATCGATTTCTAGTCTTGCCAGTTTAAAATAATAGTACATTATGATGCTAGGACGTAAAGCTAAAGATTTTGGACGGATGTGGAGTTTGCAAATCGAGGCGCTAGCTGAGATTTGCACCCACATTAAGTCCAAAATAGCTTACGTCTGTGCATCATATACTATTTTTTATTCGCCGCAAGCAAAATATTGTAAGAAAAGTTGTTTATTCTAAATTAAAATTACAAATTTTCATAAATTTTAAAATCAAAATATGTGGAACAAGTAACCTTTGAAAAAATATTTATTATTTTTTCCAAATTCTATGACAACAAATGATAACAACTATTTTAATTGGATAATGAAATTTTGAATTTGCGGGTTGCTTTGATAAAAAAATTTATTTTTCATAGAATTTAAACAAATACAAATGCTTTTTACTTTTTTGGACGTAGCTATGACGACAAAATAAATAGCTGAAAAGTGATACTTTAAAGCCGCAAATCACAGTAATAAAGTAACACTTTAATATATAGGCGAATAAAAAAATTATTTTATTAAACGTTAGAATCATAGCTCTGAAGTAGTGAGCAATTTGTAAAATAAGTTGAAAATGTAAAAGCTGAGGTAGACTAACAACCCAGATCAAAGCAGATGGAATGTCCCAAGCTTGGCAACAATACGTCATACAGGAACGATTATAGCACTTTTAAATTTAAATTAGTTAATATATGGAGTAAAATATCTATTTCATCTATTGAGCAGGCCAAGTTTTCTAACCACGCTCTTATTCAGTACGAATGCTTTTACATTCATATGTTTGTTCATCATATACAGTATAGTAATGGATATATTGAACTAAGAAAATTTTAAGAGTTTTGAGAGTTTGTCGGTAGGGTACAGTTGAATACTTTTACATCTAAATTTGTAAAAAATCTGCACTTGTATAAATGCGTACTGTTGTGTGGTCCTATATTACAATTAGGACAAACCCCAATGTTGTTGAGAATTTTATATTTTTCATTGTTTGGTCCTGCGAATGATACCAAATCTTCAACCTCAGCACTGTAAGACCTTTTTAAGCAGTTTATTAGATTTTTTGCGACATTTTCCCGGGCTTGATTTATTTTTCGCGCATTTATTTCTTTGAGACAAGAGAAACGAATAACTTATGCAATGTATTGTATCGTTTATATTTTTAACAATTTATTGGACTTCTTGAAATTTTCAACGGTTCAACGGTTGATGTAGAATATAAAAAGGGTAGAAACAAAACTGAGTATGTAAGTACGCTAGCTTTAATAAATTTAGACTTGAGATCCACATCCATCATGTAGATTAAATCTATCGATCTGCCCAAATTTTTAATAAACTTTACTACAGCGTCAGTATGTAACATCGCCATTCTGCTGTCCCACAGGTGCCCGTGCCAACATCAGCTACCTGCTCTCCTTCGGTGACATGAATGCTCATCATTCAAAGTGACACTCTACCTTGGCTGATGATCCACCAGGGATCGATTTGTGTGAACACATAAATCAATCAAATGTCGGTATTATTAACGATCCACTGCAAACACATCACTTCTTACAGTAGAAGCTCTTTTAACAGATCACATTTCATCAGTTCGGCCAAATTAAGAACAAGATATCAAAAACTAACTACACGGACACCCTTACTCCATTTCAAGTTCGGAAGACATCATCTAAAATATATATTTAAGAACAATAGACAACAAGCTTTATAGATTGCAACTGTTTTTGCTAGTTTTAATACGTCAGCATAGACGAATTATGTGTTGCATGAAAACAACAAAATAATATGGAGGGGCTGAAATCTCACAGCTCTGAGATATCAAGACTTCGGTCTGGGTTAAGGATTTTGATATAGTTATCGGCAAAAAACTTTTATGAGGACATG
The DNA here is from genome assembly GCA_963693315.1 of Diogma glabrata. Lineage (NCBI taxonomy): Eukaryota > Metazoa > Arthropoda > Insecta > Diptera > Cylindrotomidae > Diogma > Diogma glabrata. The sequence continues at coordinate 123,728,172 of OY856187.1, forward strand.
GTTTTTAGTTTTGGGCGGCGATGAACATCAAACATAACTCTTTGTTAAAAAACAAGTATTTTTTTATCTCTGTTTAGAAATTTATTACAAAACTAACAAGAAACATCAATACGATGCCGGAAAATTATAACAGATCATAAATTAACATAATTTAGTGAAAAGATGATACACTCAGCAAACTACCTACTCAAAAACCTCTCCATTTAGCTTTTCGAGAAAATATTACAAAATCATAAATTCAAATTTTTTTCAAAATTTCAAAAATATTGTAAAAATTAAATGAAATCAAACTTTTTTCAATATTCCAAAAATATTCCAAAAATTAGAATAAAATCAAATATTTAAACTTTTCCAAAATTCTAAAAATATTGCAAAAATCATTACAAAATCAAAAATTGAAACTTTTTTCAATATTCCAAAAATTATAATAAAATCAAAAATTTTAAATTTTTCAAAATTCTAAAAATATTCCAAAAATTCTTACAAAATCAAAAATACAAACTTTTTCAAAATTCCAAAAATATTTCAAAAACTAACAAATTTAAAAATTTCCATGTCCACTTTCATTTTCAATTACATTTACGTCATAAAAACAGCTACATTTTTTTCCAAAAAATTGGCTAAAAAAATAAATGAAATCATTTTTTGACACACTTGACATTATTTTTTTGACAAACTTATAATGCCATAATTCTCAATAATAATAATAAAATTTCATTTCAAACAAATAGTTGATTTTATTTTTTTCCAAAAAATTGGGTAAAAAACTAATCACAGATATGTTAATACACATTTTACGATGAAGATGGCGTACTTTAGTATAGAATTAAATGTTTTTTACACATTTTTGAAGCTTATCATTTGGTTTTTCACGTGCAATAAATATTGTATTTCGTAGTTCTACTTTGAAAGTCCTATTTGGTAGGTGTATGTGTAACATTTAAATTTTTTGGTTATTTTATTTTAGAACAATAGTAGATTGTATAACTATAGTGCAAACGAGTTTTGAAAATATATCCTCTTGTTTGCAGCACAAGTGTAGCGAGTGTTGCCATCACTCGCGTTTGAAAACATTATTTAACAAATATATAAACAAATTTGTTTAAATTTAAACTAAAGCGCGCCATCTTCATTGAAAGATTTGTTGATTCAATATTATTACTAATACTAGGTAGACTCCAGCTCACTGTTAAATCGCACTACACTGATAAATCTGAATTTGAGTTAATAAAATCGACCAATTTTAATTTGAATTGTCGCTCTATTGACAAACTTGTAAAGTGTCACAAAATTCAAACCAATAGTTTAAATAATAGTTATTTATTTATCTAGAACAGGGTTCGCAACTGAATTTTATTGGCGTGCCGAAACAATTTTTTTTCTAATGATCGCTATTTTCACGTGCCAATCTAATTATGAAATAGTATGTTTTGCTACAAGAGATAAAAACCAAAAACGTTGCTTTTTTGTTAGTGACACTTTTGTTCATGAGACGCGTTAGCGTCGAGGGAGACAATTTCACTAACGTTAAAATCATGTGTAGATAAAAATTCGTTCCTGCAAAGTTTCTAGTTTTGGGAGTTTGTCGTATTTTCCCAACTGTAGCACAATGAAAAGAAATTTCCAGTCTGGCATTGGAGTTAATATCTGTACTCTCATCAACTGCTAATACAATCACTTTAACCGCATGAAGATCAGATTTTAACTGTTTAGAAATATTTTCACGTATTTTTATAAAAATTTTATATTCTCTTACGGTATTTGCACTTAACTGCATACTTCTTACTTTGCACTTAACTGCATACATACAACTTAAAAGAGTTGATTTAATAAATCCGTAAATACTTTGCCATGTTTGGCAATATCTCTTGGTACTTTAAAACTTGCGGCGGCAATATTATTAGAAGATTTAATATATTTAGTAATTTTATTTGATTGCGTTTCATGTTAATAAACATTTTTTGAGATATGCTTTTGTATAAAATTAAATGGCACATTTACAGCAGTTTTTTTAGGAATACATCTATTATTTGAGTAGAAATTTCAATAATAATATTACTGATATTTGATAGTTATTATGAACAAAGTATGAAGGTGGAAGAAATAAACCGTCGTTCACAAAAGTTGACCTCATAAGAATACATACGAATTATCTTTGCAACCCATCAGAATTCAAAAAATTTCTGCGAAAAACCTTTTAAAAATGATTTTCTGTTGTAAAACAGGATGTGGTGCATTATGTATCTGTCGAAAAGTTGGACTTTTTTGCAACGCAACTTGTAGTGGATGCTTCGGCAAAATCTGTCATAATATTGCTCCGATTTTAGATCAAGAAAAGGAGGAGATTGACATTATTAGTTCTCATGAGGAATCCATGTGCTAAATGTTAATGAAAAAACATTTAAATTTAATGTAGTTAAATTAAAAAAAGAAAATAAATTTGTCGTCCGTCATAACTTTTTTTAATGTAATCATAATAGTTTGTGGTTTTTAAGGGTTCAGATATGGTTGGTGGTGGTTGTGATCTTTATTTCGATCTGTTAAGATTTAATTTGTAGCTTAATAAGTTTTGAAAATAAAGGCTAGTTTTTGCCACTAAAAATAAAAGCACGTAGGGTAGATTTTAAAATGGAAGTTGTGTTGAATTTTCTGAATTTTAAATTTTCAGGCAAATCGATTCAGGTATTTCAGACAAATCGATGCTGATTCAAAGAATTCGGAGGTTCCCTACTATTTTTACCGTCTTTTACTGGACTAACAGTAATATTTACCTTATTACAAAGTATCTGAAAAAATCTTTTCTTTATTATGATTCCTAAAATGCGAATTTAAGGACAATTTTTAACACAATTTCAGAATGTTTGCCGTGCCAGACAAATTTTCAAACGTGCCAAGTCTGGCACGCGTGCCACGTATTTGCGATCACTGATCTAGAACGAAAAGTGAAACTTTAAAGTACGAGCTAGTTGTTTACGAAATTACTAGTGAGTACCTTTAAAAACACTTTTCGTTTGAGGTAAATACAAAATTTTATTTCATACTGGAAATTTATTAAAATAAAAAGAAATGAGTTTTAAATTTTGCTCAAAAAGTTAAACTTTAACGTCCTAGGACTTTATAAAATTTTATAAAGTCCTAGGACGTTAAAGTTCAACTTTTTGTACCATAAATAATCCGAAAAATGTCGTTTTAGATATCAGTATGAAATAAATAATATTATAATGTAAATAAAATTTATAAACATAAACATAGCATTCCAACTACAAATAATCTATCAACGGCATATAATCTATTATTCGGAATTAAAAAATATAAACAAAGTCATTCTTGCAAGTCAAATTACATTTACATAGTTAAATTTTTATTATTATTACAATCAATAAATTATTGATTTCTCCTTTTCATTGCTGTAAGTAAAGTGTCTTTATCATACAGCCTTATAACTATTTAAGGTTTCAAATCTCATATAAAAATGGCGTTCTTAGCTTATAATTAAAATATAATGACAGCTCAAATATATTTTTTATTATTTGGTGGTCACAAATTTTTATTCGCGTACAACAAATAATTTCGCATGCGAAAACTACTATTTAGAAGAATGAAACATATTTTTTATTCGCCTACATATTAAAGTGTTACTTTATTACTGTGATTTGCGGCTTTAAAGTATCACTTTTCAACTATTTATTTTGTTGTCATAGCTACGTCCAAAAAAGTAAAAAGCATTTGTATTCGTTTAAATTCTATGAAAAATAAAAATTTTTATCAAAGCAACCCTCAAATTCAATTCATTTCATTATCCAATTAAAATAGTTGTTATCATTTGTTGTCATAGCTACACAATAATTTGGAAAAAATAATAAATATTTTGTCAAAGGTTACTTGTTCCACATATTTTTATTTTAAAATTTATGAAAATTTATAATTTTAATTTAGAATAAACAATTTTTCTTAAAATATTTTGCTTGCGGCGAATAAAAAATAGTATATGATGCACGGACATAAGCTATTTTGGACTTAATGTGGGTGCAAATCTCGGCTAGCGCCTCGATTTGCAAACTCCACATCCGTCCAAAATCTTTAGCTTTACGTCCTAGCATTATAATGTACTATTTAAGGTCTATGTGTAACATATATATTTTTTGGTTATTTTATTTCAGAACAAAATTGGATATTTTTTGTGCATGTGTTACAAAAAATAGAATATTTTTTGTGCATGTTTTAAGAAACTAAGTTTTAATAGAAAAATTATGACAAATTGATAGCTTTGCTGTTTCTCTGTGACCGTATAAATAGATAAAATAGCATGTGTTTAAATTTAGATAATAAGCCAACAGTAAATACAGTAAAACATCCCAAAACAAAAATTAGCTTTCTGGGCGTTAGATAGAAGCTCCATATCGCCTTCGGTACATAAGTAGTAATGATATAATTTTCCCAAATACAGTACCTCACTTTCATTTGAATTAATCCAGTGATTAGACCAACTATCGGTTTATCTTACATACTTGTACGTTCTTATAACGAAGAAGGCCGATAAGAAGATAAAAAATGTCATCAACTAAATAAATGATCAAATACCACTTACAAGTTACAATTTTCATTATTGTAATAAATTTTCCGAATCGGAAACATTGTTCAGGGAATTTTAAGTTCGCGTGAGAAATAAAACATGTGAACAAAACTTTTCTTTTTAATTTTGTTGCATTTTTCTTTTAATTTAATTCTTATCTTGTTCATACTTCGTTCTACGTAATACGTTTAGTTTAAATGATTAGAGGCTATTGTTTAACTAAAAATTTATCGAGTAGGCGGAAAACGGAAAATTTATTAAAAGTGTTTAGTTGCATTATATAATGGTTTTGAAATAAAGTTGTTCATTTAAGTGGGAGATGGTTGAGTATGATTGTTCCTGATAACATAATTGATAATTATTGGAAAACAATTGGTTTTGGTTTTTGTCGTGAGAGATGAATTGTTTTCGTATAGAAGAAGCTTGCTGTGTGAAATTTTTTGATTGGGATTTTATTGAAAATTGGCTTTACGGTTGAAAATTGGCTTGCTTATATGCAAAGTGTATAATTTGTTCTTCCTTTTTAAGCAAACGTTAAAGCTTGTTTTCATTCACAGATTGACATCTCTACTAAAAACTCGACCAACTGCCTTTTGTGCAGCATTAGTTTCAGTTCTAATTTAAAATTTTATTTCAATTTAATAGAATCGAGCTACATAAGTTTTTTTTATTGAATTCAATATATTTGAATGAATGTTGTTATGTTCGTGCCTGATATATCACACCGTGAATTTAGTGTATTATAATAATTAATTTATATAAACAATTTTATGATTTATTTTTTTTTTTTAAATATAAAAAAAAATAAATGAAAATGTAAAATGAAGAATAAAACCAAATTGCTTTTTAAAAAAATAAAATCTAATTAAATAATTAAATATTAAAAGACTCTCACTTGTTTCGTAGCGTAATAGCAGAAAAATTATCACTTGTTTTTGTCATAACCGTTTTTAATTATTTAAATAGATTAATTTTTGTTTGTCTATCATAAACTAATTTTATTTTATAAATAACATAATCAAATTAAAACAAAAAATTAAAAAAATGATGTATGTGTCATAGTATAATATTACAGAGCCTCGTTGTGGCCCCTTATCGGGTGCTGCGAATTCCCTTCTTCCATTGCCTCCTTCTAGTGATGTGGATGCACCCCAACCTTTAATAGATCGTAGACCATCATTATTAAAATGGGGCTCACAAAAACGGAACGAAGTGTGTACGCCTACTGCTGCCGCCAGGCAAGGTTTGAGTTTGGCATTTTTAATAAAAAAAAAATTACTTTATTTTATTTTTATTTATGAGATTTTTTTTTCTTAATATATTAATCAATAAAAATGTCAATATAAAACATTTTAATTAAAGTGTCCTTCTTTGTGTTTGTTGAGTTAGTTTTTGTTAATTTTTTTTCTTTTAACCAACAAAAAAAATTAAATCATAAAATTATTTGTTCATTTATACTTCTTTGATTAAATAAAATACGAAATAAATAGCGAAAGCGATGCTTAAAAATTATATTATAGTTAAACATTTTTTGTTTATTTATTTTATTATTTTTATTATATTTTGGTTTTTGAGTTTTGATTGAAACTTTTTTTAAAATTTATTGATATATGAAGTTTTTGATTTTAATTACAGATGGTGAGGTTTTGTTTATTCAGAATTCGAATAGTTGTAAGTAGTAGGTGAAAAATTTCTCAAACTATCCAAAATGTACCATTTTTGGTAGTTATTGAATTTCATATATTTTCACATGAAGTATGCTAACTAGGGGATTATAAATAAAGTTTTTTTGAGTCATTTTCGTTGAAGTTTTAGAGATTAAAATTATCCTGAAAACCCCACGCAGGTAAGGAGCCTCCGTTCTCCCAACAACACAACAAAAAACAAATTTGAGGTTCCAAATAAAAATAATGAAATAAAATATTTTTTTGTATCCACTAAAATTCGTAATAAATACAAAGCAAACAATTGCATATAAAATTAAGATTTATGATTATAAAAAGAGCTTTTCTACAGCTTTCTATTTGTCTTATCTTTACAACAGGTTATCTTTACAACAGGTTTTGTTTACAACAAAAGCATTTTTTTCTTATTCAAAAAGAAATACAAGACTTTATTAATGACTAAATGACTCAAAGTTGTAGGTAAAGCAAAGTTAAAGTTTCAAATAAAAAATTGTTCGACTCGACTTTCTCTCCAATGCTTTGTTAAATCTTTTCAAAAATATTTTACACCACACCGGTTTTCATCAAAATCAAATTACAGAAGTTACATTTATTAAAGTTTCAAATAATTATTTGGTTGGTAAACTCCACCGCAATCCTCACACCACTTGTTTTTTTTTTAATTCTGGAGAAAATTAAAATAAAGTTAGTTCAGAAACCAGCCGCATAAATAAGGTGCTTTATCTAGCTTTGTTAAAAAGCAATCACTTTGAGAAACCGCACTAACGGCTTTTGTACTGAGTTTATAATCAAAATCAAGTGACAATTCGGGCACTTTAAATTGTTTTAATTAAATAATATGAATTTTTTGGAAAAATACTAGTATGTATAGTTATAATAATCGGGTCTCGACTAAACTAAAATATAATGTCGATATTGAACTTTGAGTTTGTGTTTCATCTATAAGATCGGCATTTAGCTTTTTATTCGGCTAAAATTGTGTACTAAAAGAAGAAAAAAAACATGACACGTTAATTGTACTGTCGATTACTGTTTTTACAATATATTTACAAGAGGTACAATATATTTAGTTAGATCAGATTTATGATAATATAAATATCATAAACGCCATCACCAAGTAAATGACACGTTAAGTTTGTGTCTCAACTGATCGAAGTTCTGAGCTTTTTATAAAATAAAATTTTAAAACTAAAACAAAGAGAAGAAAAAACAAAAAGGATAAAAAATGGTCAGAAAGAAAAAGCAAAAAGAACAAAAATAAATAAAAAAATGTTTGGTAAAAATTGCGTTAGGTTCGGGTCTCAACAAAATTATCAAAAAAGGACGCTAAACTATCGGTATGAAGCTTTGATCTTCGTCTAAAAGGCGAAGCAAAGGAAACAAATATAAAGTTTTGAGTTTGAGTCTCAGCTAAACGATATTAATCTCTGGGCTTGGTGTTAAATTATGTACTAAAACGAAAAAATAAAAGTTGCCTAAAATTAGTGTGCTAAATCTTTTAGAGTCATTTTTTAAAGTCTTTAGAGTCATCGAAACAATAGTTATCAAATCCTAGCTTAAAACATTTTTATAGGTGGCTCTAAAAGATTAAGCGCACTAATTTTAAGCAACTTTAATTTTTTCTTTTCTTTTCGTTTTGGTGCATGATTTTAGGCCAAACTGAGATATTAATATCAATTAGTTGAGACTCAAACTTATAGTTTAATGTTATTTGTATCTTTTCTTCGGCTTGGTACACACATGCCAAGGCCCAAACCAGCCAAGACACAAACCAACGCCGATGGTGACCATCTTGATCGCTAGCTCTGGACCAGGTCCGGCTTATTATACCTACTAATACTAAATTTTGATGTGGAGGGAACGAGCTTAAAATTGTTGACTAAACAAGCATCTGAAAAAGACAAAGATAATTTGGAGTGAATGAAACATTGTATTAGAGAAATTCTAACTCGGATGTTGGATATTTTCTGTGTCACAAATAACAAATTTGTATTGATCATTGAATCCGTAGAAGATGGCAAAATTGAATTAATAACAACGCACCTTTGAAAATTTGAAAGTTTCAACGCAAAGTTCAAATTTTTGGTCTGGCTTGATCATTTTGTTCACGAAAACTTTTGTCAAGATGTTTTTTTTTCTCAAAACAAAATTTTTAATGGAATCTGCACCATATAAATAATAGGAAAATTTACCACGATTCATTGAGGGTGGAACATGATCCGATTTTGTTAGAGCTTTTAAAGTAGACATCCAAATATTCTTTCGGGTTCCGTTTCAAACAAAAAACGTAGCTCGGTTTGTGAGTTTGTGGTTTTGTCTGTCTCTTTTATTGATTATCTCGTAAAAACTTTAACTCGACCTAAAATTCTAAACGCGCATAAAACACGGCTGCCTCACGAAACCGCGAGGTCCAAATAAAAACAATTAGTCTTAGCTTTTTAGAGGGCCTTTATGTAAAAGTCAGACAATCGAAAATATAAATTTTTTTAAGAGTCAAAATCAAATGAAAGGGAGCAAATTCAGGATTTTTAAAAAAAATTTTCCAATATTTTTAAAAATGTGAGCATTTTTCTTTGTTTTGATTTCCCACTAGGGATGCGGAGGTATTAACATACTATGTTTTGTGGAATGTCATTTGAAAGATAGGCTTGTTTCAGTAATATTATAGTTTTTATATAACATTTTACTGTTTTTGAAGTATTATTACACAGTTGAAAAAGTTACTGCAATTTTCAATACAAGCTTGGCAATATGGGCTATGTATAGCAAGTTATTATTAAATTGCAAAGCAAATGTTGCATTAAAACTAATTCTAATGTAAAACCACAAATTTTAGTACAACTCTACCATCATAAAAGTTTGAAAACAACTTGCTACGCTTGAAGTTTGAAAACAACTTGCTAATGCAAAGAGCCTTAAATTTATTTTTAAAGCAAGCTTTGCATTGTTTTATAATGGATACTTCCGTAGGAACTATATGTGTAGCAATTTGCATTACATATTCAGCTTATTTTTAACTGTGTAAAAACATTCGGTTTTTCTTTGAAGTCATCGAGCTCACATTTGGAACTATGTAAAGAAATATTTAACCAATCCAGAATTGTCTAGAAATTTGTTAAATTTGGCGCATATCTTTGTATCGATCATGTAAGTTGGCAAATTTACTCCATCTCAAAAGTTAACCTTGGATGAACTAATTTTTACACATTTTTAGAATTGGACGATATTCGTTAGATATGGAACAACAAACATGTAGTCCAAATGGATTATAGATTGGATGGATTATTAATATCTGTTGTATAATTTGACACAGGCAAAATTTGACATTTGTTACCAAACACCTGTCCACTATTGACAGAACTATTTGAAGAGAACAAGAAAAGAGTGTTTTCGATATTTTTCCCAACATACAAATTAATCTTGCTTGGATGGTTTAAAATCGTTTAAATAATTGTAAAATTTATGAAAATCCGTTTGATAGGGAACTTGTTTAAATTAGTTTGGAGCACATAAACATTATTTGATTTTTGTTGAAATATTGAATACATTTATAAAATTTAATAACATTATGTGATTATGTGGGACACCTAATTCATCTAGCTGATATTCTTTACCCCAACATGGAAATTCGGAAACGCCTTAATATTTGTAAAATTTATCGTAATCAATTGAAGGTTGACCATGAATTAGGATGGGCAGACCTCTATTAGTCATGATAACGTTATTCTCGTTACAAATTTTTATTAATTCGGAGCCACCTGAACTTATATAAGATTTAGTGTATTTCATTTAATGTGGCACATGAACCCAATTGACTGTTTGCCTTGCGAGTCGGACTTTATTCTGATGAAATCCGTATTCTGGAGTCTAAACGACCCAAAATTTGTGCCGTGCCGTTTTTGATCGACTTCATACTTAGCCTACAAGTACTATAGGCGAAATAAAAATAAGAGTTTTAGAAAAATTTAAAGTGTTTAATTTGAGAACAGGGAGGTCTGAATGTTTTCTGGAAATGGAAATTTACGATAACTTTGAAATCAAATTGCAATTGAAGAGCTAATCCGATATTAACTGTTTTATGTGCATTGGAATTGTAAAAGACTGTTTGAAAAACACATTCAATTGGTTGCTTACACTGTTAAAAAAAATTAAGAAACAACATGTTTAAAGATGACGCTAGGCTGACGCCGCAGGTCAAGTATTTTTGAGTTTTTTTAACGCTGGAACACGAACAATTGGAATTAGTTTCTATCTCAAGGAGATAAAACGTTAATTGATCATAAAATTATAGAATCACAGTTTGTTGGTAAAATGAAAATTTGCATATTTAAAGCATAGTTTTAGGTAGCATGCATTTATCCTAATTAGAAATGAATGAGGACTAACGTAATTTTTAGTTAAATTAAATTGGGTATTAGATCGCTTCCTGAGACAAATATGAAAATGTTGTAGGAATTTCCTCATTTTTAAAACTTTCCAATATGTGTCGTAATATTCGTTCACTGGGTTTTTTCGATTTAACGTAATATCGACAAAATCGCAGGATTATTTAGGTAAAGCTTTTATACGCAAGGAGAGGTCTGACTTGGCTCTGTTAATTTTTTTTTTTTTGCATATATTTATGTGAGGGCCCGATGGCGTAATCAAGCCCCTGCTATTAACAAGATATTACTTTACACTGATATATTGGAAGGTGCTGGCCATTTATTTTTCACCTCTTATTTTATTTTTATTTCCTACGTCTTATCATGAGATATTGATAAAAAGTTAAAGCCAGAAACAATGTTTGTATCGTCGGTACCCAAGCAGGGTTTGACGGACTCTGAAATATGGCCAAGCACTGACCTATTAATGGTTAACAGTACTTGGCTATTGTTATTGGGCCAGTACTAGAACCATTCATCGTCCGATCTATGGTTTACAGAAAAGAACCAGTTTATAGTAGTTACATTTGAATAATTAAGCACTGACCCATGAATGGTCAAAGGTACTTGGGTATTGTTATTGGGTCATTACTAGAACCATAAATCTCCTGATCTACGTTTTATAAAATATTGTCGGCACCCTTTACTTTAAATGGCCAAGCAATGGCTCATTAAAGGTTAACATTAATAGGATATGGTTATTGGGCCAATACTGCAACCACGAATTCGATTTATATCGATTTATATTTATATTGAGTTAAAATTCACCTATAGTTTAGTTATGGCTTCTTTACTGATAGGCTACGATAGTATTGATAAGGTTGGTATAAGTTTTAAATTTTTTTTTTATTAGACATTTTTATTTTATTTGAATGCTTTTGTATTTAATTTTTTTAAATTTACATATGATAATATTTTATATTTTATTATTGACCTAGTCATGGTTGCCAGTACTCGGCTACTACTCCAACATTGTTAGTCATTATTATTGGTTCATTGGTTCATCATTATTGGTTCAGTAAAATTATAATAATGGCCCAATCATGATTGCCAGTACCCGTCCATTTTTGCATTACTGGTCGCCAGTAATGGACCATTACCGGACCAGTTGTACAACCTTGTATGGGTAAAAGCAAGAACAAACAATGAAACTGCAACATCTACTATTGGACGAGAAAGGGGTCAATTTGATCACATTTTTTGGTCATCCTATATCTCAAAATAGAATGAACAAAATTTTTTTTGACGAAATAATTTTTTTCTTGATATTTTTACATGTTCTATATAAAAAATAAATTAAAATGTGACTGCTAATCTCAACAATTTGTCACTTCGACCCGTGACTGGATAGACAGGCTGACTCATACCTTATCTCACATTCTAAAAACGGTAAGGATGTCCCAATACAGTTATACTAAGGAAAAGACTGAACCTACAGCAGTGGGTCATATGATACACAAAAACAATGCAAGCTACTACTAATTTAATAAATTGCCAGATAAAAACAAAAGTTCAGCTCCTTTTCTGAACAAAAATCGTTGCCTAGCATGAAATCTGAATAAACATTGCCACTATGGTTAAATCGTTGTGATTAATCGAAAACTTCATAAACTACCCAAAAAAATGTTTTGTTTGTTTTTTGTTAAATTAAATAAATAAAATAATTTTTACGTTATTTCTTGATCAAAAATTAATAAAAATTATATAAAATTTCGATTTTAGTAAGCTTTGGAAGTAAAAATGGTGGACAAACAAATCAAGTAAATTCAAGAGCAGAACCAATTTCATTAGCCACACTTGATCGTGATTGTTTTATTATTCCAATAAACAGTATCGATCGATTTTTACCAGCAGGGATTCCGGTAAATATAAATACAAAATTGTTGATTAATAATTAAATGAAAAGAATATTAATTAATATTTTTATTGTTATTTAAAGCTTCCACAACCTAGTGATTCAGATTCATCTGTAACGGGACCGTTGAGTGTGTTAGAAGTGAATGATCCCAAACTAATAATATTAGCTCATTTAATGAGTCCATTAGAACCAATAGATCCGATAGTTGAATCACCGTTAGCGCATCCATTAATAAAACAAAGATCGGTTGCTTCGGAATTATTGAACGATGTACAACAGGCCAATACAGCGGTAGGAGGAATGTTGCTAGCGAATATGGAAAGAAATTGTATGTTGTATAAACTTATGTTATTTTGTTATAAACCTTATTTAATTTTATTGAATTTGTTTTAGCGGATTTTCCTTTTATATCTTACTATATAATAAACACAACTCAGACGGATCCGTCAAATTTTTATGCCGGAATTCGAAGTGCATCTCTATCCAAATTTGAACCAAAAAATTTAAGGCAAGTCGATTTAGTAAAATATTACAAAATATGAAGTGTTAAGAAGTTTAAAGTATACATGTTCTTGGCAGATATCCGCTAAATTGGTTATTATTTGGCAAAACTGGTCAGTTCTTGCACATAAATAAGGACTTGTATCAAAGATTCGCTAAAATGGCTCCGTTTAACAAAGAATGTAGTTTGCGAATCCATTCAAAATAATTTTAAAAAGATAGCTGTTATTTGGTAGTCCTTCCACCGCTATGTTCAAAACATTCGAAAAGCTAAATAATATCTTCTCATACTGACTCATAAATTTATGAAACTTTCATCAACATTAACTGAAACATGCAGGCTGCGTGTGGATAAAGACCGAAAAAATCCAAAGAAGAAAATTTAACCGAAAGTGACAAGGTGTGTGAGGCGTATCATTTTTATTTACAGAGAGTTTTCTCATTTCAAAAGTTACAACAAAACGCCGCCCATTTGTCGAATATTTTGTGTTTTCTTTTGCAAACATTTTTATTCTTAATTATACTATGTATTTTAGTAGAATTATATTTTGTCATAAATTGTACGTAGCGTTTAGAACTGATCTCTCCTAATTTGTGTTGTTTTGTTTTTCCTTTTACGTTTAAAAGCCTTGAGATTGTTAGAAATTAGATGTTCCAAAACTTAAAATTCTCAAACAATTGGACGGAGACTAATTTTAAATTTTGTAATGAGCAATACGTAAGATGGTTTACAGTGATCAACGTTTAAAATCTTTTGACAATTTATCAACCATATTGCTGACTGTTGGTTCATTGGAACCTAGTTTCCTGATAATTATAATGTAACTGCCCAACACATTTCATCCTACGATACAACTAATAGTCGATGGCAAAACACTAGGATTCCCAAGATTAGCATTAAAAAGAGGCCCAAACATACTTACAACGATGTGATAGCCCTGTATAACTATGACATCAGATCTTTAATAGGAATCATTAATGGTAACTGATTCCTCATAGCGCAAAACGAAATCCTTTGTCAAGCTACCAATGACTTGAAAGGAAACTGTTAAGATCCGAGGACGAGGAAACTGTGAATCTACTCTTTGATACCTTTGAATTTACAGACCCATGTTGGACAAACGTATTTTCAATCGCAAATACTATACACTTTTGAAGCGTTAAACGTTCTGACTTATTAGAAGCGTTAAACGTTCCGAATGGTAAAGAAGGATATCTATAGGTATCATAGCGGGCCTAATTGGGCTGAATGTGTTATCGAGATATTGCATCATTTTCTAAGTCACAGCAGCTTAGTCAAGTAGTACAAAAGTAAGTCAAAATCATTGGGTTAAAGCGTCAAACCATCAGCATCATATATACATAAAATAGATAAACCATTATGTTACAAATTTACAAAACTCATAAAATGAGGACTTGAATGTATAAGACTTAGTTTTATTGATTCTAGATTTTGTTTGAATATGTAAGTATATAGTAAGTATATACCAAAGACAGTGTATATGTAAATTAATTGGCTTCGGATTATATAATTCACTATAGATTGAATTTTTTGAATATTTATTTGAATTATTATGATTTTTTTTCTAATCAAAATTGTTCAAACTTTTCCGTCTTGCGAATTATAATTCTGAACCAGTCAAAGTAAATATATGCATTATGTTACATATATAAATTCAAATAAAATCTAGAATTAAAATCGGACCAGTCAATTCAATGCTAACATAGCTAGAGTATGAAAAACAGTGAAAAATTTGTTCGTAGAGTTAAATAGAACGAAATTACACTGGAATTGAAAATTGAATAAACTAACTGAAATTTTTAGCGATAGTTGAGAGACTCAGCTTAAGTAGGTAAATATAATGATGAAATATCAACTTCAATCATCATCATCTCGGTGGCGTAGTGAATATGATCTTACAATACGGAATCGAATCACGCTACTGATGAGGATGGTTCGGATTCTAATCCGAAACACCAAAAAGAGTCCACTTCTCTTTCTCTCGTTTTTCTCTGAGAAAAATCTAAATATACTTTCGGAATGAAAAAGTCGGATGACTTTAATTGCTCACAATAAATACCAAATAATTCAAATCTGTTCAAAAATTTCAATTTGAGTTATAACTCACAAACACAGAAGAAATTCGTAAGACAACCAACAAAAAATAACATCACAAAGATGGTTTTTGAGATCTCTGAATCCAAATGTTGAGTCAGAAAGAGTCTGCATCATAGCATCAAAAAATCAAATCATCGAATCGTGTTATAGAGCCGAAAATCAGTAGACCAAGAGTTCATATCACCGAATTTCAAATCATCGAATGGATTTGAAATTGAAAAATCATAAGATCGAAATATCATATCACCGAAAATTCATTTCATCATCGAAAATCATATAATACTATTCTTTTCATTACTGTGCTCTCATTTTATGGCAGGCATTATCATTAATAGGTAATAAAGTACGGTACTCGATTTGTCCATGCCTTTAAAATTAATTTCGGACAGGCAAATGGATGAAAAGATAAATTATGTTAAAAGCATCCACACCCTCAAATACTTAATTTGTATCCTTAAAATAATTAAATGGTCATTAAATTACTATAAAACAAGAATTCCGGTGGGTTTAGTTAAATATATGATTCGCATTGTTTAAAAAAAAAATTAAAAAAAAAAACGGAAATAAAAACTTTGTAAACATTTTATTTTTAAAACGAGAAATTATGCATGCCATCGGGAAATTTTTAGTTTGGATTAAGAATTAACGAAACATTTTTTTTCTGAGAAAAAAATGTGTAAAAAAAACCCTAACAACGTCATCTTTGTAAATATTTTTTAAGTTTAACACAGTTTTAAAAAATTATTACAAAATTTTAAGTAATTTTATAAGTCCTATCAATTACCTTTCTAATGAGCTTTAAATGAGTTAAATCGGTTTAGTCAACCGTTAGCAATCGATATTCAAAGATACTCATGTTTCGCAAACCCCTAAAACTTTGCAGCCATCCTGTGTCATCCCTAGAGCGAAATTTAATTTTTTGAAAAGAACGTTATTTTTATTTTATCATTGGCTATCTGTATATGAAATTTTATCGAAATCAGATTGAATCAGTCACATGCTAGAACAAATGCTGTTGCGGTGACGTGAAATAATGACGTGCTCATAATCGATAATTTAATTAATAAAATCGAAAAATCATTTGATCGTAATTAGTAAAAAGAATAAGAAAATCATATTATCGGAATATCATCAAATTTTCGATATGATTACATCGAAAAATCCTTTAATTGAAAAATAAGGTATACCCTACTCAGGGCTATGTAGGCATATTGTAAATTTAAATGTCAGATACCGACAGTATATATTAATTATTATATTGCTTTATATCATTATTATTCTACTAATTAATATTAGTATTATAATTTTTTTATGAAATTATTTTCGATTAATAAGATTTGAAATTCAAATTAGAAAATATGAAGGGCTGAAATCTCAAGGCTCTGAGATATCAAGACTTCGGTTTGGGTTAAGGATTTTTATATAGTTCTTGGCAAAAAGCTTTTATGGGGACTTGGTTTTTAGTTTTGGGCAGCGATGTATATTAAACAAAAAATTCATTGTAAAAGAAAAAGTATTTTATTTTATCTCTTATAGAAGTTTATTACAAAACTAACACGAAACATCGATACGTTGGCGGAAAATTATAACAGAAAAATGATACACTCAGCAAACTACTCAAAAACCTCTCCATTTAGCGAAAAGCAATTTTAACTGTTCGAAAACAAACAACCCATTATCTACCAATTTCAATTTGTGAAATTTCAATCACATTTCATGTCATACAAATAATTAATTCTGTTTTTTTTCACCAAAGCGTGCCTGATTTCAAAAAATTATAACAAAATCAAAAATAAAAACTTTTTTCAAAATTCTTAAAATATTACAAAAATTATTACAAAATCAAAAAATTAAACTTTTTTTAAAATATCACAAATTAAAATAAAATCAAAAATTTAAACTTTTGCAAAAATTCTTAAAATATTCCAAAAATTATACCAAAATCAAAAATACTAACTTTTTTCAGAATTCCAAAAATTATAATAAAATCAAAATTCAAGCTTATTTTGCTACTGTTCCTGTTATTCATAATCTGGAATCACACAAAAATTAATATTTTTGTTAAAAAACGACTTTTAATCTGCAACAACTTGATATTTTCCAACTGTTCCTATATGTTGAGATTCGGGAGGTGTTGAAGCTTGATAGAAACATATTCGATGTCCAATTTTATGTTCATGTCATACAAATAAGTAATTTTATGTGACAAATGATTCTAGCTTTGTATGGATTGCAAAAGGTTTCATAATTTGCACCATAATTTTTTAGATTCAGTTCTATATTATTCTTGATGGGAGATTTTCCGTCGGAGTGATTTTATATCACAAATAATTTACTGAATTAAATGATTCTAATCGAAAATATTTTTCCAAAAAATTGGTTAAATAAATAAAAGAATATCATTCTTTTGACACACTTAACGGTGTAATACAATAATCAAGCTCCTGGTCTCACATACCAATGCTAACCATCAATATTTCTCCTCCTTCAATGTTACTACTCGTTATCACTTAAAAAGAATTGTTGACAAGTGTCCCTCATGTGAGAGCTCGCCACATGATGCTAACCACCTTTTCAATTGTCCAGAGAAACTAACCGACCTGACGAAGGAAGATCTGTGGTACCGCCCAAAGGCAGTAGCCGAGCTCCTGAATCTGGACTTGGAACCGGAAGAATAGCACCATATTTCATCGCAACAACAACAAAAACTTAAAATGATCGTTTTTTAAAGAAAAATTGGCAAAAACAGGCAAACCAGGCATTTGCCGGTGACCTCGCGCTCAGGTGGCCTCGCATTTTTTTTTCTTAGTACAAGTAATACAAAAAATTTTTCTTAGTACAATAAATATAAACTACGAAACTCATTTATTAAAATTCAATATAATGTATGCGTAAGCAATCGTTTTTGCGTTATACATAATGCCTGGCAAACCATATGAAAGAGTATGCGGTTTCTAGTCATATACATAAACGAAATTTGAAATTTTTTCTAAGCCTACTAGATTTTTTTTTAACATTTCACAGTTATTATATTTTTGTGAATATATGATTGCTATAGCTGTAGTATGATTGTTATTGGTATAAAAAATGTTGTGTTATGATTGTGTGCGAGTTACAATTTTTTGGTATAATGTAAGTACTAATGAATGATGTAAAAATAGAGATTATTTGTTTTCCATTTCACTTCTAAATTATAATTCTTATAGTTCAGACGTTCTTTTTTGGTGTTCTTAGTAATTTATGCGATTTTAATATTGACGATTTTTGCTTTTCTCCTGGTTATTCTTCTTATTATACATTTTATATTGACGACTTCTGCTCTTTCCTTGGCTATTCTTCTGATTATTCGCTTTTATATTAATATTATATAAATTATATTATATATTTATAAATAAATATCAAACTTTAGAAAAAGTTTAAATTTATATTCATCTCTATTTAACTATGAATCCTCATCGTGATCGAGACACTGGAAGAAAATGGGCTTCGGTTGCCGAAAAAAAAAGAAATAAGAAAAAACATACAGATATGTTAAAGAAAATTAAACCATTGACAAGTTTTTTTAATATATCATCAGGTACTAACACAACTTTTGATGCAGGTGCTAGTACTTCGCAAGATGTTTTAGAAAAATTGGTAGATATTTTATCTGACCAGTCTGAAACATCTTTAGGGTCTTTATCTTTTGTTGTTTCAAATTCTGAAGTTTCTGCTGTCCTATTACCGGACACCCATGAAAAAGATTTTGAAATGAATTTGTCTCAAGAGTCGTTAGCTTCCAATGATTTTGTTTTAGCTTCGAATCCCAAATTGCATGAAGCACAACAAGACATAACTGATGTGGTTATTGTTTCCGACGACCCGGCGTTATGGCCCATTTCGTTTAATGAACGAGAAAGAGTCGATATTGTTAAAAAAGGACCGAGTCAGGTTAAACAAATAAATTTTAAAGCCGATAAATCGGGTCGCAGATTTAATACTAGTTTCTACACGAGAGTTCTTGCTAACGGTGAAGAAGTTTCTAGAAGCTGGCTAGTGTATTCTATACAAAATAATTCGGTATTTTGCTTTTGTTGCAAAATTTTTTCTACCCGAAAAATATGTTTATCGTCGGCTGAAGGTTATTCAGATTGGAAAAATATAGGTTCTAGCTTAAAACAACATGATAAATCTCAGGATCACATTAGCTGTATGCAAAAATGGATGAATATGTCAGTTAATTTAAAATCAAATGCAACAATTGATCAAAGTTTGCAGAGAATGATAGAAAATGAGAAGAAACATTGGCGCTTGGTACTTGAACGTCTTTTTGCTATAGTGCTAATGTTAGCTGAAAGATCATTACCTTTTCGTGGACAACGTGAGCAACTTTATCAGCCTAATAATGGACACTTCTTGGCACAAGTAGAAATTATTGCAAAATTTGATCCAGTTATGTTAGAGCATCTCAAACGAATAAAAAATAAAGAATGCTTTGACACTTATCTTGGAAAAGATGCGCAGAATGAAATAATTGGACTTATATCGAGAAGAATACTGAAAACTATCGTATCTTCTGTACAGTCATCAAAATATTTTTCTGTTATCATGGATTACACTCCTGATGTAAGTCATAAGGCACAGCTTTCAATTCTTTTGAGATGCGTTAAAATTAATCAGTAAGAAGTACAAATTGAAGAATTTTTTTGTGGTTTTTTTCACATAACTGATAGCACTGGTTCAGGTTTAGTTGAAATTTTTTTTAATTTATTAGCTGAGTATAATTTGGATCTAATGAATTGTCGCGGGTAATCGTATGATAATGGTGCTAACATGCGAGGGCAATACAAAGGGGTTCAAGCTTTAATCAAAGAAAAAAATCCCAGAGCTCTTTACGTTCCATGTGCTAACCACACATTTAATCTAATGGTATGTGATGCTGCGAAATCCGTAGCAATTGCAATTAACTTTTTTGGTACTGTTCAACGAATTTTTACATTTTTTGCTGCATCAACCGTTCGATGGGACATACTGCAAAGTGTTTGTAAAATAACTGTTAAATCATTATCAGATACGCGTTGGGAAAGCCGTATATATAGTATAAAAGTTGTAAAAGATAATTTGGTTCAAATTATAGAAGCTTTATACAAAGTTGCAGATTCAAGTTCAATTGGAGTTGCTGTTTCTGAAGCTAACGGTCTTGCGAATGAGATATCCTCATATCAGTTTATACTTTCACTTACAATTTGGCATGATATATTGTATGAAATTAACAAAGTAAGTAAAGTTATGCAGAATCCCTCGGCAGATATTTCTATTATGATAAAATTGGTGGAAACTACGAACAAATTTTTAGAATCATTCAGAAGTGATGAATCATTTGAAGCGATTATTAAAAAATCTGAAGAAATAGCTATAAAATTAGGTACTGAGCCAGTATTCCCTCAAGTGCGATACACCTCTAAATGGAAAGCCTAAATATAAAGTAGATTTTTTTAATCCAATAATTGATGTTGCATTAGTAAACTTAAATAAAAGATTCAAAATGCTTGATTCATACAACAAAATATTTGGTTTTTTAGCCCGTACCGAAAAAATGCGACGGTTAGATGCAAATGAATTGTTGAATGATTGTAAAAATTTAGAAATATCACTGAGAAATCCTAGTATAGAAGAATCGGACGTGAACTATGAAGAGTTATACTCGGAAATAAAAATATATTTTTAAGAATGGAAGCTTCGGCGAAATCGATAGATGCACTGGAAATTTTGAAGTATATTACGGCAAATTCTTTAATCGAAATTTTTCCAAATTTATTTATTGCCCTACGAATTTTACTAACTTCCCCTGTTTCAGTGGCAAGCGCAGAGAGCTCATTTTCCAAATTAAAACTCATAAAAAACTATTTACGTTCCACTATGGGTCAAGACCGCTTATCTGCATTAGCTTTAATTTCCATTGAAAATAAAATAAGTCGGTCCTTGGACTGTTCTGATTTAATTGATGAGTTTGCGTCTTTAAAAGTCCGAAAGGTTAAGTTTTAAGTCAATGTAATCGATCCGCCTAAAATCTGCGAAAAAAAATAAATGGTACCGCATTTTGAGTAGTCTTATTAGTGCATCTTCATCCAAAATAAAAAAAATACTTTATGTACATTTAAAACCTATGTGCGTTTTTTGTTTCGTTACGTTCTAATAAATATCCAAAACATAATAGAACACAAGAATTAAAAACTCAACTAATATAATAGAAAACTTGCCTATGGCCTCGCATATGGTAAATCCGCCACTGGGACGGTGGAAGCTATACTTCATTGGCCATTCGCTCACACACACTTCCGGTACAGCTATCGAGCAAAAAAATTTTGTTGAAATCGGTAAAGCCATTCTTGAGCAATTTAATTTCAAGGTTATTTCAGATTGGCAAAATGCATGTTGGGGCGCTCACTGTGATCTAACTATGCACTTTAATTCTAAAATGAGTGGTATTTTTTATTTTGTCCATACTACTTATATACCAAGTTTCAAGCAAATCAAAAATAGTCAAATTCATATTATAAACTTGTTTAGCCGGGTTTAAAATTTTATATTTTATTATTTTGTTTTTCCTCAATTTACCCCGTTTAATTGAATATAATTTTTATTATTAAATCTATATATTTCGGGCTAGGCCCATCTTCAGGATTATTAATAAAAATAATAAAATATTATATCACAATAAGAAAAATAAAATTTTTGACATAAATTATATAAACAAAAAACGATATACAATTTAACATGAGTTTAAAATAATTATTCGAAAAATCCTTCTTATCACTTTTAAAATTACAAATTGTTTCCTCATTTTTTATGATTTGGCACACCTCGTGTATCTGTAATTTAGTTTTATTTCTTTCCTTAGCCAAAATTTGAACATCATCGAATTTAAATTCATGTTTATTTTCTATAGAATGTTTAGCAAGTGCAGAACAATTATTAGTAACTGAAGTTTTTTTAGAATCATATTTATGTTGATCCATACGAACACCTAATTTTTGAATTGTTTCACCAATATATGTTGTGTTACAGTTATTACAATCAACCTTATAAACAACACCACTATGTTGTTCTTTAGGTATTTTTGATTTTGAATTTGTAAAACTATAACTATTTTTATTTTTAGGCCTCATAGCCATTTTAATATTAGGAACAAACTGTGAACAAGAGCGAGAAAGTGTTTCGCTTAGACCAGGAACATAAGTTAATGATGCATATTTATTTAAATTTTCATTATTTGATACCATATTATTAGCTGTTTGATCAAGTGATAGATAATTATAACTATGACCCAATTGATTTAAATTAGTATTACGAACCTGACTAATCATTTTATCAATTAAACTTTTAGGGAAGTTATTAGTACGAAGTATGTTATAAATTATTTTTAAATTATCATTCCAAAAGTTTATATGGCTATGTCGAAATATTTTTCGAATAAAAGATTTAGCTACATTTATCTTCATATTACGTGGATGTGTAGAATAGAAATTTAATAATCGATTAGAAGCAATCTCTTTATGATACCAATTAGTTATAATCTTTCCATTATCCAAATGATGAATACTTATATCCAAATAATTTAATATACTATTTTGTTCAACTTCATATGTGAATCTGATTTTAGGATCATACGAATGCAATGCATCAAGGACCATTTGTATTTTATTTTCAGGAATAGATGTAATATGGTCATCAACATATGAATACCAAAAAAGTGGAGTAAAATCAATTTTAAGTAATGCTTGATTTATGACATCATCAAGAACACATTGTACCAAAATTGGTGCTAAACTAGACCCCATAAATAAACCATTTAAGCTTTTCACTTGATTACCATTTTTTAAGTTAATTATAACATAGTAACTCATGTTAAATTGTATATCGTTTTTTGTTTATATAATTTATGTCAAAAATTTTATTTTTCTTATTGTGATATAATTTTTTATTATTTTTATTAATAATCCTGAAGATGGGCCTAGCCCGAAATATATAGATTTAATAATAAAAATTATATTCAATTAAACGGGGTAAATTGAGGAAAAACAAAATAATAAAATATAAAAAATAGTCAAGTTCAAATTTCAACTTTTCAGCTGTGTATATCACGTTTTTCATCACTTAGGTTTTTCAAACCGAAGTAATATGACTAACGTATTCTATCTGTCAAAGTAATTCTGAACGTTTTTACCACAAACAGGATAATCCAATTTTGTGGTATACAAACCCAATGTCTCAATAGTATAATAGTAAAAAACAGATCGTTCCATATTATCGAAAAATCTTACCATCGAAAATAGTTACATCGAAAAATATCAATAACTCGAAAAATAAAAAAAACGAAAATCACAACATAGAAAAACACTACACCGGTAGTTCACACTGTTAAAAACCCATTGCATCGAAAGATCGTGCTCCGAAGTTTTTTCTATGTGGATACTGGAATTATCATACAATCGAAAAATCAGATGATCGAAATTCATAAAACCGAATAAAATGTTATATTATCGTAATACCATAACACCGAAAACAATCGATATAATGAATAAATCGAAAGTTCATACTACCGAATTTCATATCGAAATATCATATCACCGAAAATTCATTTCGTCGAAACATCACATCACCAAAAATCATACAATCGAAAAATTGATTCATAAAATTGAAAAAATCAATTGATCGAAATTCGTAAAATAGAATAAAGAATAATTCTATTGAAATGTCATAACATTGAAAATATTTGATATAATGAATAATTACATCGAAATCACGTTCAATCGAAAAATAGGGTATGCCTTAAGGGTAAAACTAGAGTATGCCTAATATTGTAAATTTAAATGTCACAAGTCGCAGTATGTACTGCGGATATCTGACATAAATTGGGAATACCCTATTTAAACCCTTAGGGCATACCCTATTTTTCGATTTACCGAGATTTCGATCATTATTCACGGTAAATCGAATATTTCCGATGTCATGATAATATGATTTTTTATTCGATTTTAAGAATTTCGATCATCTGATTTTTCAATGATATGATATTTCCTTGACATCGAAAAAAAATTCGGTGTATTGACTTTTCGATAGTGTGTTGTGATTTTCGGTTGTTTGATTTTTCGATAGTCTGATTTTTTAGGGTTCCGTACTTTAAAAAAGGAAAATCGGTACCTATTTATAAGACTGTTGTATCTGTACGAATATCTGCACAATTAGTTTTCTCACATACTATAAGTGCTATCAACTTGAAATTTTCTTCAGTTATAATGTGTATTTGTCCGCTGGAAACAAAAAAAATTCAAATATTTGTTTTTATCTATATTTTATAGACATAGATAAGGAGATAGGAAAACAGAATGTTTTTTAAGAAATCGAGTTTGATTTAGAAAAATCGATAAAGATTGAAATATTTAAAAATAAATTCAATAAATTATCAAGAGCTTAGTTTTTGAGTTATTGCCAAAAACGTGAGTTTTTTTCCTGTCCCTATTGAATGAAAACTATAGCGATCGGTTCATCATTTAAAATGTTATTTGGAAAGGGTTGAGGCCTGAGGGTGGTAATTTTCAAATAAAAAATATGGAGGGGCTGAAATCTCACAGCTCTGAGATATCAAGACTTCGGTCTGGGTAAAGGATTTTGATATAGTTTTCGGCAAAAAACTTTCACGAGGACATGGTTTTTAGTTTTGGGCAGCGATGTATATCAAACATAACTCTTTGTTAAAGTACAAGTATTTTTTATATCTGTTTAAAAATTTATTACAAAACTAACACGAAACATCAATACGTTGCCGAAAAATTATAATCAAAATTTCAAAAATATTGTTAAATTAAATTAAATCAAACTTTTTCAAAATTCCAAAAATATTCTAAAAATTAGAATGAAATAAAATATTTAAACTTTTTCCAAATTCCGATAATATGCCAAAAATTCTTAAAAATTCGAACTTTTCCGAAATTCTAAAAATATTGCAAAAATTATTACAAAATCAAAAATTAAAACTTTTTTCGAAATTCCAAAAATTATAATAAAATCAAAAATTAAAAATTTTTCAAAATTCTAAAAATATTCCAAAAATTCTTACAAAATCAAAAATTAAAACTTTTTCCGAAATTCTAAAAATATTGCAAAAATTATTACAAAATCAAAAATTAAAACTTTTTTCGAAATTCCAAAAATTATAATAAAATCAAAAATTAAAAATTTTTCAAAATTCTGAAATATTCCAAAAATTCTTACAAAATCAAAAATTAAAACTTTTTCCGAAATTCTAAAAATATTGCAAAAATTATTACAAAATCAAAAATTAAAACTTTTTTCGAAATTCCAAAAATTATAATAAAATCAAAAATTAAAAATTTTTCAAAATTCTAAAAATATTCCAAAAATTCTTACAAAATCAAAAATTAAAACTTTTTCCGAAATTCTAAAAATATTGCAAAAATTATTACAAAATCAAAAATTAAAACTTTTTTCGAAATTCCAAAAATTATAATAAAATCAAAAATTAAAAATTTTTCAAAATTCTAAAAATATTCCAAAAATTCTTACAAAATCAAAAATTAAAACTTTTTCCGAAATTCTAAAAATATTGCAAAAATTATTACAAAATCAAAAATGCAAACTTTTTCAAAATTCCAAAAATATTTCAAAAACTATAACAAATTCAAAAATTTCCATGTTCAATTTCATTTTCAATTACATTTACGTCATAAAAACAGCAACATTTTTTTTTCCAAAAAATTGGCTAAAAATAAATGATTTGACATTTGTGTGACAACATTTTTTTTGACAAACTTATAATGCCATAATTCTCAATAATAATAATAATAAAATTTCAATTCAAACAAACAATTTTATTTTGTTCCAAAAATTTGGGTAAAAAAATAAATAAAAATCTTTCTTTTGACACACTTGACAACATTTTTTTGACAAACTTATAATACCATAATTCTCAATAATAATAATAAAACCGAAGCAGTTTCATTTCAAACAAACAATTTTTTTTTCCAAAAAATTGGGTAAAAAAATAAATAAAAATCTTTCTTTTGACACACTTGACAACATTTTTTTGACAAACTTATTATGCCATAATTCTCAATAATAATAATAAAATTTCATTTCCAACAAACAATTAATTTTATTTTTTTTCCAAAAAATTAGGTAAAAAAAAATAAAAATTTTTCTTTTGACACACTTGACAACATTTTTTTGACAAACTTATAATGCAATAATCTAGTTTTTGATCTCACATACCAATCCCGACCATCAAGATTCCCCCAAATTTAATGTTCCTACTCGTAATCACTTAAAATGAACGTTTTTTAAGCCAAAAATATGAAAATTTGCTATTTTTGACACACATAATGATTTTTTTGACACACTTCCGGTACAGTTATCAAACACAGCGTCCTTTCGGACCTGCATCTTGTGAATACCTATTTTTAGAAAAAAAAATTTTTGAAATCCCTCCAGCCGTTTTCCCTGCAGTGTAGGTAATGACGCCGGCCGTCAGACAGACATACATTTTTTTTTTTTTGCTTTTTTAGAATCAGGAGGTCCTAAAACGTCGAGAAATGTCAAAAAAAAAGGGGGTAAAAATTTCACTTTGAGCTCATGAATGTAATACTTAGGTCTTTCAGACCGAAGTAAAATCCTTTTTGAACTTGACGAGAGGATTGTCATATATGGAAGGTGAACTTTTTTCTAGCGCAAAATAATTAATTTAGTAATTTTCGAAAGCACAGTTTTCGAATTATTTTCAAAAATCTGAAAAATGTTTTCTGTTTCTCGTTTCTTAACTTCAAACATTACAAACAGGTTATAGGAAATGTTGTAAATAGTCAATGAAATCTATAGCGATTGGCTCATCATTTAAAATTTTATTTAGAAGGGTTTGAGATAGGAAATTTTGAAAAAATATTATTTTTGACAATTTTCGACTTATTTTCAAAAATGAGAAAATTTTTTCCTGTTCCCTTCCCCCAAACCTTCACTTTGAACATTACAAAAGCAAAAATTTGAAAAAATTCACGGTTAGATGAAATTAATTCACGGTTTGCTTTTTTAGAATCAGGAGGTCCTAAAACGTCGAGAAATGTCAAAAAAAAAGGGGGTAAAAATTTCACTTTGAGCTCATGAATGTAATACTTAGGTCTTTCAGACCGAAGTAAAATCCTTTTTGAACTTGACGAGAGGATTGTCATATATGGAAGGTGAACTTTTTTCTAGCCCAAAATAATTTATTTTGTAATTTTCGAGAGCACAGTTTTCAACTTATTTTCAAAAATGTGAAAAATTTTTTCTGTCTCTCCTTTCTTAACTTCAAACATTGCAAACAGGTTATAGAAAATGTTGTAAAGAGTGAATGAAAACTTTAGCGTTCTGTTCATCATTTAAATGTTATTTGGTAAGGGTTAAGGGTGGAAATTTTGAAAAACAAATTATTTTTGACCTTGACGAGTGCATATGAAAGGATTTTTTTCCCATACCAAAACAATTTTTTTGTAATATGCAAAAGCACCGTTTTTGATTTGTTTCTAAAATTGTGTTTTTGAGAATATTATACACGGAACCCTCGGCGAACGAGTTATATTCGCACTTGTCCAACTTTTTTATTATTCGAGTTATTTATATTTTTCGATTTTCGATGGTATAATTTTTAGATGATATGACACGATCCGAATCGGATGATCTTAAAAAAACAAGACGTGTTTATTTAATTTGCCTGTCGACTTCACTTAAAAACTTAATTCAACCAGAACGCATTATGCAATTAAGTAATCATATCGACTGACTATCGGTTAATTGGGAAACCTGAGTGTTAAGGTATTTGGCAAGAAGGTATCGGCAGAATATCCATGCTAAAACAAGACCAGAATTTGAAATAGTCAGTTGAACGGTTTTATACTTTATATTCCAACGCAAAGTTAAACGCAACAAATAAAGATCAAAATTCTTTTGAGAAAACAAAGAACTAACCCCGCTCAACTCTGTTTAGTCAATAATGAGTTGGCATTTTTAGTTTTTCACACATTTACCTGGCAAGGCATAGTTAAGTTTAATCACATTAGATTTTCCAGGTCATGGTTGCTTTAAAATCGTACTAAGGCTAAGGAAGGATAATGAAGACCGTGGCCGTTGTTGCCATAAATTTACTCTTCTAACTCTTTATTCTTTTCACAATTAAAGTTGTAATTAAAATAATAACGGCGTTTTATTTTTAGATACACAGCAGCACATACGTTAGATTTATACTCCGAAGTAGCAGCAATCTGCCGCCCACCCTTAGTATTAGCACCAATGGAACTAGGAAGTATAAAAAAAACACAAACGCCAACAACTGGATACATCATAAGTGTATATAAAGTGTTCGAAGGTGACGATGGAGAACGTTTTGAACGAAATTGGTTGTATTGGACTGGAGCCAGAATGTTATACAGGTACATCAATTAACAATAAAAAATCTTTCACTTAATAAAAAAAAATCTACATTTTTAGATACCTTCCACGTTCGGCTGGATTACGACGAATTGCCTTACACAAAAGCGTATCAACACGTGGTGATAAAATGTATTTACTTGTCTGTGAATGTTCAGATTTATTAAAAGATGTAACTGCGGCATCATTTTTAATTCCAGCACTAAGAGCACGATTGTGCGGTTATACAGGATTATATCGACCAATTCAAACGTTTTAATAGTTATAGATTTTTTCCTTTTCTTCTTTATAAATAATTTTTAATTTTTTTGTGCTGTGATTTTTTATTTATTTTTAGGAATTAAAATTAAAACTGATTTGCTAGAAACAAAATTATAATTAGAACAAACGTTTGAAAATAATAAAACAATGGCTGACAATTTTCTAAGACCAATTAAGGTTGGAGACTAGAAATTTAAACTTAAATTTTTTTTATATGGAATCGAATATTTTTTCATATGGTGTTAATTTAATATTTGGTGATAGCACAAAACCCGGATTAGAATTTGGTTCAAACGAATTGAATCTATTTACAAAATTACAACTATCGAGATATCGTTAATTGACCACACTATAATGTCATATTGTACAACAAATAGGATAAACCATATAATTTAAATGTACAAATTTTCTTCTAATATTAACACATCCCATATGGAAAGATATAAAATTCCAATATGACTCCCAAAAACGGTTCTATTTAGATGATTAGAGAATTTTTTCACTGAAAGTTAAATAAAATTTCGATAAACAACAAATCGAATGAAGTAATATTTATTCCTCATATTGAGATGATTAATTGATTTTAAAATCTTTAAAGCTTTAAAATAATATTTATAGATCTATGGCCTGATAATTTTTATATCCATGTTAAAGTTTTTAAATCTAGTCAATAAAAAAAATGTAGTTTCTTTGTTAAAAAACAAGTTCAGAACAGCATATTAAATTTTGATTATGAATTCAATGGTATGAACCACCTAGTCGTAGTGTTTTTTGTAGCATTTTTTCCAGTTACCTGGATAGTCTTCTCTTAAATAAGGTTTATTTTAAATTTTAATTGTTCACTTTGATGCGATACTCATCGATCAAATTTTTTTTTATTTTCAACATACGTTCCGTTCCATCTAATAAGACACATTCTTCATCTATAAGATTATTAGTTCTTCCTTTTTTCTTTCTGGTGAAATTCGTGATCTGGCCGACTGACGCTGAACCCGAACATTTTCGATCGAATTCATACTTGGCATACAAATAATAAAATGAAAAAACACACAGTAAACTATTTACTTACACTGTTAAAAATATTAAGAAATAAAACTTTTAAAGATGACACTTATGCCGTCGGACAAGCATTTTTAATTCTTTTATCCTAAAACATGCAAAATTTTAATTTGCGAAAAAAAAATCAAAAAATGCTTGACCCGGTGCATCAGCGCAATCTTTAAACATTTTATTTCTTAACATTTTTAACAGTGTAAGCAGGGTAGTTAGTTTTTTACCTTTCCAATGCACATAAAACATTTGATATCAAGTGAGCCGCTCTCTTGCAATTGGATTCCAAAGTTACCCTGAATATGAATATCCACAAATCACGTTTAAATTTGTCTAAAAACACATTCTATAATTCACCTATACTACATGCATGCCTAGTATTAAGTCGATCAAAAATGATCCGCCTTCAAATTTTGACTTTTTGGGTTGTCCAGAACACGAATTTCATATTCTGTAACTTGAATGCGTTAGTATTATAAATGACTCATTAAGCATGATTTTAAATTAATGAAAAAGTTTGAACTTAAAAAATTTTTTAATAAATTTCAGCCGCAGTTTAAAAAAATTACTACTTTTAAAATTAAATCAACAATAAATAATTTTAAATTATGTACTAGAACATCTTTAAATTAGAATTATACAAAAAAAATTTTAAATCATTTGTAGGACCACAACTTTCTTAAATTAAATAATTTAGTATTAATCAGTATATAAATAAAATTATGAATTTTAACTAATCTCAACTATTATAGTAAAAATTAATTTTTAAATCGAAAACCACAATAATAAATAATTATTATTACTTAGAACAATTAATTACAATAAAACAAATACGATTAATTAGGATTTTGAATTTAAAATTTTTGAAATTACATTTGAATTTAGTTTTAATGATATAATCAATGCTAGAAATTGTAAAGGGATTGTTTTGAGTTAGAGTTTGAAAAAGAGTCACTTAGAAAATGCAACTTTTTCAAAAACAAATACCTTCCCAGTAATAATACATTTAAGCTAGAGTACGAATAGGTTTTAAAATAGTTTATTTGCAGAGAAAAACACAATTTTTTTTCTAATAAAATACATATCCAAAAAAAACTATTCGAACAACCATATCTTCATAATACGTACAAAACATACAAACTCAAAATAAAATGGTTTCTTTTTACCGTTTTTATCAGAACTTATGTAACAAACAATAGAAACCAACAACCGAAAAGAGAACTTTTACACAATATATTAACAATAAAGAATAAATAACATAACAAAGCAATTTTAAAATTAAATTTTAAATTAAATTTTTTCGCCTTGTGCCAATAAAATTAAATAAACTAATGAACATGAAATTTAAAAAAAAAATTATAGTGGCCTTTGCATAATAATAATATTGATAAAATAAATGCAAAATATTCATTTAAATTAAATTTATAATTTATAAAAATTAAGAAAATAAATTCGAAATAAACTAAAATAATTTTCTGTTTTTAATGGCAAAGTGAAAACTAATCACAAACAATGAAAACAGTACGGTGTATCTGTCGAATTTTTCTGTTCCATAAACGTGAAACTTTTTTTTCAATAAATATAGTTGAAGGAAAAACAAACGATCTTGTATGTGACATGATGGTTTTCAAGAGGTTTGAGGTTGGGCTGAATCACTATTTAAAGAATGTTCAAGTTTAGTTTTTGAATCTCCTCCATTGCTCACAATCGAAAAACCTTTCGTAGCACAAACGGAACATGAAGTTCTAACTGGAACATTTTAACTCAACATTGACAATGGAGTTGTAACGAACGAACACACTCTGAATGTAAACTCATCTAAAATTAACTTAAAAATAACTAACTTCCTGTTATTACAAAATAACTTCGTGTTAAAATTAATTTAAAATTTTCCTGGCGTCTCATGGCCAGAGGTTGCGTCATGAAGACTGCCGAAAGATTAGATTAGATTATAAACGGTTGGACAGGTTGCATGAGGCAAACTTGTCCTGCCCGCAGACTCTACGGTCCAAAGCGCCGTGTCCGAGTTTGATCTCATAAACCTATTCCACAAACCTTTCTGTAAGTTAATGAAATCTAAAACCAACTGCATTGGCGACAGTTTGATAATGCCAGCTTCTAAAGTTTCAGAGCCAAAAATCCTAGCTCTGACACTAGAAAAGGCTGGACATACAGACAGAAAGTGTTCCGAGTCTTCCTCCTCTTCAAGACAAGACTAACAGACAGGACTTTTACTAAGTCCCATGGTAAAAAGGTGTTTATTTAGATGTCCATGTCCAGTAAGGACACTGACCACAGTGCTGAGAGTTTTTCTCTTCAGACTTAAAAGAAAATAAGGATTTTTTTCTGAAATGCTAAAAAACATTTTACTTTGTCTGCCTGTTGATGACGCATTCCACAAGGTCTTCATCTTGAGGTCAGCATCCACCTTTAATAATGACAAGGCAAACGTTTTGGATAACCCTAAGGCGGGTTCTGGACCTGAATATTTCATGTCCGCTGCAGCCCTTGCAAGCTCATCCGCTTTTATTTTGCCCGGAATGCCACTATGACCTGGAACCCACCGCAAAGTGATAGTGTTGTGTTGTGCTATCCTACAATAGTAGTTTGTGCTACAAGTTTTGAAATGAAGATTTTTTCAGCACTAGTCCTAAGTTTTCAATACGAGCGAAGCGAGTATTGAAAATTAGGACGTGTGCTGAAAAAAATTCATTTCAAAACGAGTTGCACACAACGTTTTCTGCACTTGAGTACCACAATAGACAAAAAATAAAAAATTACAAAAAATCACTACAAAAAAACTACGCGAAGTATTATTGATCGTTCAACATTGCCTTGACAATATGCAAGTTGGATTGTATGCAAGAAAAAAACGTCATTTGTTCTTGATTGTTCCCACACTACAAACGTGTTTTCATTTTGCGTGTATTTTATTGAGAAACTGCAAAAAATGAGCTCAGGGGAGGATTCCGATTTGGAATGAGCAGCAGAAAGAGCTTTGCAAGGTTTATTGTCGGTAATATCCAAAGATAAATACGAAAAAACGTATCGAGCGTTCAAATTTAGCCAAATATGTGTTGATTGATGGCGGCTTGCTGCTAGCGTTGCTCAGGTGCGTTTTGATGAGATGGTAATGTAGATGCGGTTAGTTTTATTGGACTTATCTGCAGTTTTACAAACAGTTTTTCTTCGTGTGAATTTGTAAATATTAGGTGCTATTTTTTGTCTCGTTGTCAATATAGCATTCAAATTAATTAATAAATTTCTTAAGAATCATCTCTTGGAAGAATATAAATGTTGCGCACAAGAGCCCTTGTTTATTGATTAATTTATAATTTAGCTTCAAGTTATCAAAATTTCTTTAGGTTGACTTTTACGCTACATGTAAAACTTTATTTTGCCAGGAATTAAATTTATTTATTTTAATATTCTGGCAAACAGTATATCAGCAAACAATTAACAATTTTGATTGACCAATACAAACTAATAATTTTAGTAATTTAAACTCACGCTTTCACAGAACTATTTATCTACATAACTTTAGTATATGAAGATTGTTAAAATATATTGTAATAAAATAGTTTACAAAAAATAGCGTGGAAAGTATATTTTTAATTTAACATGAAAAATAAAAACTCTAAAAACTAATTTGTTTTTTCTAATATGTCGTTATGTTAAAAACATCGCCAACTGAATTTTAATTTTTAAAATTTAATTTAAATGTTCGCCACACAAACAATGGTGCAGTGAAAAAAAATGAAAGTGATTGACGAAAATAAGTTGCTTGCTTATTTCGATACCGAGATGAAACAATTCCAATCGTCAACTACATGGAGCATTTACTCAATGTTAAAATCCACGTTGAACGGGAAGGACAACATCGATATCTCAAAATTAAACAATTTTCGAGTTCTTTTGAAGCGGAAAAATGACAATTATTTTGCGAAGAAATCAAGAATCTTCTCCATTGAAGAAATCTACAAATTCCTGAAGGACGCTCCCGACGATGTTTATGTTTATGTTATGCATAAGGGATGTCGAATACATACATGGACAATGGCATTAAAATTACCGTACCGAAAACGAAAACCAAAATCATTCGAAAATTTGTCATCAACGAAGGAAGTGATCGGGACGTAAATTTGGTTGACATTTTCAAGATGTATTCAGGACTACGTCCTCATGGCATTATCGCCGACAGATTCTTTTTGGGTTTTCGTAAAGGCAAGTGCATCAAACAGCCGATCGGCATTAATACGATTGGAGGCTATCCGAAAACAATTGCAGTTTTCTTGAATCTTTCGTCACCGGGTGAGTACACTGATCATTGCTTCCGTCGTTCGTCTGCATCCTTGTCGGCAGATTCAGGTGTGAATTTAACTATAATTAAGCAACATGGTGGTTGGGAGTCTGATAAGGTTACAGAAAAATACATTCAACATTCGCTCAACAATAAACGTAAAATTGCTGACAGCATCATTGAAAACAAATTGTTCCACGTTCCGATTCGGTAGTCTGGTCCTTTTTCACGTCCAGGTAAAATTCTGTTTTTTGTCCGGGTCTGTTATTCTCTTTCTGATAACCAAATTTAACATATTAGTTTTTTTTCGGGGTTAGGGTGTTAACCTTAGGCCCAACCCAAATTGTCGTGAATGGGTCGGTTCTGCATATTAAGGTCACCAGAAACAACCTTTTTACACGTTTATATAGCGAGCCGCTTGATTCAAGACAGACGCCCGCTCCAAGCAGCCTCTGACATGGAGAACAGACGCTTGAGTCGCATTGGTTGTAAGGCGCCAATTCGCCGTGACGTAGCGTCATTGACTAAGCAGTTTTTACTCTGCTTGTCTCCAATACACCAACCTAATTCTGTCAGCATTACCCAGGCAGCACGACGTGGACGTCGAATTTCAGATTTCGCTACCCTAAGAAAAACAGCACATTCAATAAAAAAGGAAAAAAATCAAATTATGAATCAAGAAAGCGAGAATAAGAAATAAGAAAATAATAAATGATTTCAATTTATCTCACTCTCTTTTAATTTATTTACCGTACTGATCACAGTGTGATGATCATGCGAATAAATAAAATGATCCCCATACAAAATTGCCCAACTCGCCCAAAAGAAGGTTCTACTTCAAAAAGTGCTTTATAAAAATTTAGCTTTAAAGCCGTGCATTCACATACAACAGAAACAGAAACCGAAACTAAATTTCATACAAATTTGACAGCACAGCAACTGAAACAGAAACCGAATTTAGAAACTGTAAATTCGTCTGTTTTGTCTGAAACAGAAACAATTAAATTTAATTGTTTCTGTTTCAGAAACTGTCACATAACCAGAAACTGTCACATAATATTAATTATTACTTTGGGCAGGCCGCAAGGTCTGTGTTTTCAGCCAATAGCAATCTGCTTGACTGGAATTGAAAGGGTGTAGTGTCAGCTTTAAATAGCATTTGTGTTGCCCGTACCCATATTCAATATTAACAACAATTACAGTGGTTTGAAAAACCCGCGAAAATTCCTTAGTTGCAAAATTAAATTTCTCAACGAATTTTTCACTTAACGAGATGCGGTTTTAAAATTTGCAAATTCCTTAGAAAACCGAAGATTTAAAAAGAAACCTCTCTAACATGATTTGGACCGAGTTATGGCCCAGTTTGTTTTTGAAACCACGATTGTACAATTGATTTTGTATGCCATATATTGACAGGAACCGAGAATTTCCCTCCAAAATGATACTGTTGTGCTCACAACATGCTGGTTCTGTTTCTACCCAACACGCGATTGGTTACTCTGACTCCTGCTTGTAACGTACTCTATGAAAAAGTAAAACGTACTGTACAGTATACGTAAAACGTACGTAGCGACACGATGTATAATTGAGTATTATTGTAATGACAAATAAATTTAATGAAAAAGTAATGAACTACTTATGTGTAATCATGTTCCAAATCATGTTAGGTCTATTTTCTAAAATCTGAGGTTTTCTAAGCACTTTGCAAATTTTAAAAACGCATCTCGTTAAGTTGAAAATTCGTTGAGAAATTTAATTTTGCAACTAAGAAACTTTCGCGGTTTTTTTAAACCACTGTAATTGTTGTTAATATTGAATATGGGTATGGGCAACACAAATGCTATTTAAAGCTGACACTACACCCTTTCAATTCCTGTCAAGCGAATTGCGATGGGCTGAAAACTCAGACCTTGCGGCCTGCCCAAAGTTAATAACTTTTTTAGGGGCATTAAGTGCAAAATAGAATTGTGCAAAAACTATCAGGCCGAATGAAATGTTCTGAAGCTTACTTTTTTTGTTGAGGTTTCAGCTACAAGATAAAGGGGTCAATTATGTTATAAACAATTATTTGCAATTAACTAAATTCAATTAAAAAATATCGATTTTTAGACATTTTTTCGCAATTTTTCGCAAAAATTTGCAACAAAACAAATTATTTTTATGTTTATTTTAATTTTAACTTACAGAAAAACATTTAAGGAACAAAAAAGTTCCATGGCACCAGTATCGTAAAGTGCACCATTTACGAGTTATATCGCTTACAAGGAAGCAAAAAAAAATTTCCAGCACACTTTGTTGCATAACTCCAGTCCCCAGGTGCCGGGCGAGTGAACTCGGCATGTCCATTATGTGAGTACCCTGCCCCAGAGATTAAAAAAATTTCTGACCTGTTACCGACAACAACACGTACAATCCGTAATTCTATTGGCCTATTTCTGTTGTATGTGAATGCCCGGCTTTAGTCATGAGGGAATTTTTTTTTTAATGAAACTTTTTCTTTATCGCTATATATACTAAATATGAATATAAAATAAATGGAGATATTAGTATTATTAGTGTTTACCGTATTAACGGCTGTTTCATTTGCTAACTCCCTAATTTACGTATTTAAAATTGTGAAAAGGTCTGCTGTTTTTGGATTATGTATTTTTATTTCTCTAATAACTATATCGAAGGGGAATTTGAAATTATAAGAGATACATGCTTACTGCATAAATCGAGGCGGAATCCAATACAACAAATTAAACGTGCAATGTAGTACAATGTACTACGAACCAGATAAAGTGGAACTCTCGTCAATGCGTGAACCATCAACAGATCTCAAGAAATTAATTAATATTTTTTAATCTCCACAACTGTTCATCAATTACTACAATACTTACACAACCATACACCAACTCTAACTACAGCCACTACGAACTCATCATTGGAACTAGTTAGTTGAAAATTTTGATCAACTCAACGCTGGAGCCTTTAATATGATTTATACTGGATACTTACTATTTACTTTATACCAACAATGATGGCTTATATATTAACCACCCCACGGAACAACTACCAAAAAA
The DNA here is from genome assembly GCA_963693315.1 of Diogma glabrata. Lineage (NCBI taxonomy): Eukaryota > Metazoa > Arthropoda > Insecta > Diptera > Cylindrotomidae > Diogma > Diogma glabrata. Next base: position 123,765,463 of record OY856187.1, read on the forward strand.
CTCTTACCTGTTTATATTGAAGAGAAAGAATTAATCCTGTTCAGGATTATATCAAAATTGTTGTTAAGATTCATTATATTAAAACTTATATTTGTTAATATTAAAACATCTGGCGTCAACCAATTTTCTGGAATTGATACTTTACTAGCACCAGATAAAAAGAATTCCGGATGGAAAAACGAACGCCTTCCAATATAATAACTATGACTCTCACAAGCACGAGTTAAGGTAAAAATATTTAAAAGAAGAAACTAGTCGAAAAACAGAGCCGTAGGATAGCGAATAGATAGGTTCCGAACGTATTTGATGGCTCTTTGAAGAATGAACAAATTATGTAATCAAAACTCTGAGGCACTACTCCAAACAGGGTTCAAGTAAACTAGATGAGGCAAAATGTAAGCATTATAAATTGATTTTAAGCATTTCAATGTAACAATACTCCGAATCTAAAGTGCACAAATATACGATATAATTTTACCTTTAATGTGACAAATATGATCATTCCTTGAAATTAGCATTTAATTGGAAGTCAAGATAGTTAAAACTATTAACATTAGCAATAATATTATCACAATAAGAAATAAAATTGTTGCTGAAAAAAATCAACATTACATTTTTTAAATACTTGCATATCTACATAGAGCTGTTGCCTTGTTACACAAGAATAGGCCAGCGCAGCATCATCAGTAGATGTAAATGTATCCCTTCTTTTAACGACAGGCAACAAATATCATTTATATAAATGTTGAACAGCTAAGGACCCAAAATGGAGCCCTGTGGAACACCTTTTCGCAACTCATTATTCTTGCTAGTACATAGACCAACAGTCCTGTTCTCTGTTTCTTAAATAACTTTCAAAGATCATTAACGCTTGTTAATTTAGTTTTAAATTTATTTGTTAACTTATTGTATCATGAATCCTTACTTGCAAGTTTTGAAAATATAAGATCGAATATACAACAGAGTCAAAAGCTTGTTTAATGTCCAGGAAAATACGAGAAACATTGAAATTTTTATCCAATTCCTTACTGCGTCATGAGATGCGTCAGACAAGCGCACGTTGTGTTAGTTTTTGCAAAATCCATATTGCATATCCGAAATAACACTCTCATCAAAAAGGAATACCTTTTTCAAATAACTTTGAAAAAACATTTAGTACTAAAGTTGGTTTATAGTTACTTAATAGAAACTGGCTGCCGTGACCAATTAGCTAACACAAAAAACCGCTAAGCTAGCACAAAGAGCAACATCCATGTAATGACATCCTATTAATGGCCTAACCATTTTAGAGCCATACGGAAGACTTCTAAGCTCTTCCAAACCGAAGTTAGAGCGGCTCCAAACACCAGGAATATCGATGAGCTTACATATAGAATTGGCATAAAAAGGCTTCACACCGAGGCTGCAGAAGAAACAATAAACAACTACATACATAATCGAGTCCTAAATGAAAAACCACCGCTAGTCGCTGCAGAAGAAAACCAACTGCCTCGTAACACTAGATGCATTTTAGCGCAACTAAGATCCGACTGGTCACGAATACTGTGGTGGTATTATGAAATCCGGTCGTCAATACCGGTCGGATTGTTATCGTTATCGATAATAAAAGACTATTAAATAGAAAATTATGAATAATTACAAACCAATGTTTTATGACGCCATTTAATAATACTAAACATCTACCGTTAGCTTAACATCTACCGGATGATTTTTGTCATAAAATTAACGTTAAAATAATGATTGAAATATTAGATTTTAGTACAACCGGAGGATTTCTGTCAAAAACTTACCGTTATCGGATTTCATGATACCACCACTGAACAACTACATGAATAGAATCAACCCCCAAATTATTGACAAGTGCCCTGCATGTGTAGATATGCCCCACATCAGACAATACAAAACAAAATGTTTCGCATTCAAAATGTAAATTTCAAATTGTAAGGTAAAGTTTATTTTATTTAGACAAATAAATGAATAAATAAGTCCTATTTTAAAATTAAGCATTCCTAACTTTCCGAAAATTAATTTAAACAAAACTAATTTTGTCAAATAAGCTAATCCCATTAAAAATTAAGTATAGTAACTTTTCGCAATCAATTTAAAAAATATGTCAATTTAAGTAAATAATATAAAAATTAAATTGAGTTTTTGAAATCAGTCAAGTCAAAGTCCAAGTGTTCATCAATACAAGCAGTCATTATTGTAGAAATAAACCGTAGTAGACCAAAATCAATCGTACTAAAATTATAGAATTTTTATTGTGTGAAAAATCTGGAAAATTATAAATAAAAGAAACCGTGTATAAATAAAACTTTAAACCATTTAAAAGCATTAGTGTTTAAAATATATGAAACGACAAAACCTCAAATACAACACATGTGAGGGCACACCACATGATGTTGATCACCTATTTACCTGATGAAGAAAGATCTATGGTACCGCTGTAGGGGGCTGTAGCAGAGTTTCTGAAACTGGAAATGGAATCGATCGAGAAGTACTTTATCAACGTCGCTACAACAACAACAACATCAAAGGTTCATGATTGGTAAGGATTTCTTTCTGTCTTCGACTCCATTGCATTGCAAGAGGCTTGTGATCCGCAAATATTGTGAAATTTCGGTCTCAAATGCTATACCACTGGCAATTTTCTTTCTAATGAAATATAGTTCCTTTCATCAGATAACTTCTTCGAAAAGTGGTTTGAAAGGTTCCCCTTTCAGAAAGTTATTTGGACAAACCTAAGAGCTATGTTCCAAAATACTACTTTAGTTGCACCAAAGTATATTAAAACCCATTCTATCATAAGTGGTCGAACAACAAACCAAACCAAATACCTGCGCATACATGACTAGCAACATCCTTCGATACTTGTTGTACTTCTTCCATTGCATCTACAAGTTGGAAGTTGGAAACTTGTTATGGCTGAATAAATTGATTAGTGTTGGTGCATTCGATGGACGAGAAACAAAAGCGAACGTAAACAAGTGTAAAAACTGACATCCTAAATCCTAGATCAAACAAAATAAAAAAAAAAATTCTAAGTCCACTCTCCGATTGGATAAACGATGAATAAACCGATTTATTCCAAAATGTTGAAATATAGCATATACGCTTCACAATTACAGAATTTGACTGTAGGTTTTATTCAAACAAACCAAAAGCTCTGAAACCTATATAAACATATCATATTAGAAGTAGGAAAAAAATTCGCAAACATCAAGAAACAACCTTCCTACTGTATGCATTGTCGACATTATTAGTAATGAATTTCTTGAAGGAAAGATATTGGGTTATTCGCTATCGAAGTTTAATATTACAAAAATATTGCAATTAAAAGCATTGTTTTGAATGAGGAGGACAGTCAACTTCCAAATGCATGTAACATCGTGGACCTACACTAAGGAGAAGATAATTTGGTGTGGGTCGTAACGCTGAAAACAAAAACTAATTTGCCTTAAAGATCAATTGAAAAGGCATTTGGTACCTCGGCTGTGAACCATTCCCCTAACGCCTTACTTAAAAGGTTTAATGTTATATTTAAATTGAGAAAATCAAGTACGTTTTCATTTGTTGAACTATGATACATCTTTTCATTGGAGATCTTAAAATAAAACATTTTAGTTTATAATTATAAATAATCATACCCAGACAATATATTTCATAACTGGTTTGACCGCACTATATTTAATTCTTTGAAAATAAATTCCAATTTCGTTGCTGATTCCATTTTGAGCTTCTCTTATTCTTCATTCGATTTAGTATATCCTTGAGCTTATCTCGAATTCTTTGATTGTATCTTTCCTATTTAATAAAATATTTAACAGTTAATTTTCTAAACTTCATTTGTGTAACATAACTTTTAAGCAACCTACCTACATCTTTATAAAATTAAAGCTACTAAACAATTATAAACTTATTTCAATATTTAAGAATCGAACTGATTATCCGTCATCACAAACCGAATGCAAATGACATCAAAAGTTAAACAATTATCAAAAAAACACAATAATTTTTTATGATAACTCAAGAAGATTTGTTAATCAGAAAGACACCTGCTGGCCAAAGTTTAATACAAATGTCATCCCACCTAGGCCTGTTACAAACATATTTAATTGTTTGGGTAGTGTTTGGTTTTTCACATCCTCCCCACTGTTCTTGAGCAAAAAGTTAGTTGAGCGACAATGTATGGCACAAAATGAAGACACAAATTGTTTTAATAGATAATTTATTTTAAATTAATTATTTATTTATTGTGCTTGTTAAAACATAAAATCGTTTTTACCATTTTAAACTTAAATTTTTTTTATTTTTTATTTATTTATAATAAAATTAAATAAAAAATTAATAAAAAATAAATGCCTTCATTATTTATGTTTTAATTTCTTATTATTAATTTTAATTTATTCATTTTTTTTGTGATTTTTTTTATTATTTTATTATATTTTTAGAAAATATAATTTTGGTGGTGTTTATGTTAACCGAGAAGTCTAGATTTTTACTTTTTTTGTTTGTTTGTTTTAATATTAAAATTAAGATTATTATTTTGTTTGTTTTATTAAGAAATTTTTTCACAAAAGATTTTTTTTTGTTTTGTTATTTACTTATTTTTAATAGTTTTTTTTTATATATATTTTTGTTTTAGTTTATATTTTCATATTATTTGTTACTTTAATAATATTATTTATAAGGTAAAATAGCACTTTATTGAAACTGAAAGGATTACTAAGAATTTATTCGAAAAAACTATTTACTAGAGTACTGCTTTAGTTGTAAAAAATGAAAATAATTGCAACTGTGATATGGAAATTTACTTGAAGTGGTCTGTTATTGATGACAGGAGTTAAAAAATACATAATCATTACGATGTTATTTAATTTTTAATTTAACACAGGGATACAGATTTGTATATTCTAATAAAAAAAGACAAGTATTGTGAGAACATGGTTGTAAGAATGAACCTGACTTTTGGCTATTCAAAATCAAAGTTGAAATTGGACGGATTTGAATTAGGGTAAAAAAATATTCATCCAGTTAACATAGTCTGTGTAAATTTTAAAATTCTGACCCGCAGAATAAAATTAATGATTTCAAAAATACACATATTTTTTGTAGCTCTCTAATTCAAATATTGACGCGTCGAGATAAATTTAACAAACGAAAAGCCCAACTTTGTTCCAGGAAATTTAAATGCCAAAAAATATGATACTACAAAACAATATACAAAAGCTAAATTTAAATATTGTTTTATTTCCAAAAAGTTAATTTTGTTAAACATAAAACCCGACTTTTCCGAGTACCTGATTATATTTCGTACTTTATGTGTTTGTACCTGACGATGTATTCGTTCAAAAATTTAAGACTTTATTGTAAACCAATCAACTAGCAACGAAATTTGTATCATATTTCGATATAAATCAAACTTATTCTTAAGAACTAGTTTATTTTTTTGGCTTAAACAGACACTAACAAGCCAACATTTAGGGAGGAAAGTCAATTAAGAATTATGAAAATAAATAAACTAAGATCGTCGTTCATTGGAAAGTTGGATAGCTGCAAACATGTTCTGATAATGAACAGGGTACACTACAATAAATAGGTTTGATGTGACTTCACAATGTTGTTACAACTAATAAACAACCGGATCATTCTTAATTTATTGCCAAAACCGAATTAACTTTAACAAATAGATATCTGCCTTTCTTGAATTTTGAATTAAACTTGCTCAAATATAAAAATTACTAAAACAAAAACTCTACTTTTTTTACAATCATTTCTAAACGTTAATCCATACGTGATAGTTACCTTTTAATTTATATTTTATTAATGGGGTTTTTCACTTTCTATATTACTATTTTTCGTTTCTTTTTAGTTTCATAAAATACATAATTTTATTGACTTGTATTAATCAAACATAAAAAAAAAATTAAATTTAATTCTTTTCATACATTAAATATTGGCACAATTTAAAGATTTTTTGTTTGTTTTCTTAATTAATTTTTAAAAAAAAAACTACTAATATTAAAGAAAAACATATATATTATAAAAGAAAAGAAAAAATAGCCACATATAAATTTTTAAAAAACGAAATAATTGTTATTATTTTTTCAATTTATATTATTTATTTGCGTTTTCATTTAAATAAAAATGTATGTATAAATATAAAATTTGTGTTGGGTTTTTATTTTGTGTGTCGATTATAGTAAAATAGAAATAGATATTAACATAATATAAGATTTAAAAACGAATAAAAAAACTCAAATTACAGAAGAATAAAAACACATAACTTTTTAAAAAATACAAAACTAATAAAGAAAAAAAAATTAATTTAGTTGTTGAAACGGGAACGGAGATAAAAAAAAGAAAAAAATTTATATAATAAAATATTAAAAGTTCTATTACGAGTGATAGGGTGTTACATAAGTTGCGGGAAATAGTCCTTTTCTATTTCCTATTTCACCATTCCACCAATGCTCATCGGTACGATCTGTAACTGTTATTACATCTCCTCGTCGAAAATCTAATTCACCAGATTCTTGGGGCACAAAATCGTAGAGAGCTTGCACCAACATCTAAAAATAATAAAAAAGTATTTTAAATAAAATGTTTTGAGTTACTTGATAAGACGATGTTTATTATGAAAACATATATGTAAATCCAAAAAAACTGTTCATTTTTTAACTCCACTTTTTTTTATGATGAAAAATTTTAAGACGTGTTGCAATAAAATTAATAAAAAAAAAACCAAAAATTTTCCCCTCCTGAATTTTTTATAAAATGTTAGTAACATATGTACCTTTTACATATTAAAAAATCAAAAATTTAAAAAATGCGCGTTTCTAGAAAATCGAATTTGAAATTTTTACCGTTATTTTTTAAAAAGAAAGTGTTCAAGGTCATATAATGTGAATTATTATTTTGATTAGCTCTGTTCAATACCTAGCTATATAACATTAAAATCAGTTCAGTAGTTTTGACTGTAGAGCTATTTCAATACACCAGGGTCGAGCAATTTTTTGATTTTGCAACACCCTGTATCTTAAGACAGGGTTAAAAAAAAAACTAAAAACGCAGAAAATTTTTTTTATTGGTGTCAACGAGTTCCAATGCGTCCCTGCTATTGACATATGAGCTAACGTGAGATATCACAAACCACTGGCAATGGCAGTGAGATATCACTAGTCAAGGTGATATCTTAGGGGAGCTGGCAGATGAACTCTATTCAGCCAACGGTAGCACCCCCCAATCTTAGCTATGGAGTATTCATTGATGATGCCTCGTTATTGCTTGCTCGAAGAATCGAGCCTTCATATAACTCTATGTATGGGCTTTAATCATTGAGGATGGAAGTGCGTCGCATGATCAAGTAGTATGCCACTAGCTAGATTATTGGCAACCACATTTTAGTTTTGTTCCTGCAAATTTTTAATACAAATTTGCTGTTTGCCTTTTATTTATTTTTTCTATCCTATCATGAAATGTTGGCCTATGTCATATTTTATATGCGACAGGATTTATTGGTTAGTTAGTTATCTCTTCTATAAAAAATATAAAACAAAAAAAAACAAATTTGCGTCCAACAACACCTTAGAACGTATGTTGTTGTGGGATTGGCCTTAAAAGGTTTTTAATGTGTTATTATGATAAATATTGTAATTCCTACTACACAACACATTTCATTTAAAAAAAATATGTTGCTAAACTAATGCTATTAGGAATTGTTGTCAAATTAAACGATTCTGTAAAATGCTGAGCAAATTTATTGTTTTTTTATTTCCATGTATTTCAGGTTTCGAGTTCCCGGATCACAGTTTTTAACTGTTATACCAGTCATATTGCTTGACTTAGTCGCCTGGGTTGCGGTTCGATGCTATCTTACCAGCATCCTAAATCCGATACCTGTGCACCCCTAAGGATGGACGTGTGGGTTAAAACTATGCTAAGATTTTCAAAAATTGGTTTTCACTGTTTTATTATTATTTCTAACAAAATATCATAAAATAAAGGTTATTCTCATATTTATTACATTGATATGATTTATTGTTTAGTTACCCATTTTTCAAAATTTAAGTAACAGTAACAAAATATGTACAGAAATATGTAATTAATTATAAATAATGGACAATGCCGTTTCCAATGGTGGGCATTCTACGTCTAAAAGTCCACAGTCGTTAAGAAGGACTTTATAATAAATTGAGGAATGCATTACAACAGCATGTATGGGTTAGCATCGAGCTTTAGTTAGATGGACTTGCTATAATATAAACAGACAAAGAGCTTGTCAAATAAAATGTTAAGAAATAAGTGAGTTTTTCAATGAAAGTAAACAATAGTATTCCGTTTCATAAGTCAATAGATGATAGTAAGAAATTTCTTTAGATCTAAGATCTAATAAAATTGATAGACGAAATAAAAACTTTAATACACCAAGTGTTAGAAGGATTTTTAAGTAAACATAGGTTTTTAGCAGCTTTATTAAGGTAAAATTCTAGAATATCACTGTGTGATTTATTGCAAGGAGCTGTTTGTAAATTTCTTTCAGTGTGTTGTAAAAACCATCACACGACTGTTTGTAAGTTGTATTCTGCATGACTATTTATAAAACCCTATTTGATCACATAGAATTGAAGCGACTTGCACATGCAAGTGATTTGAATAAAATCTGCATAGAAATAAAAATAACACTTTGTGATGATCAAAAACAAGTGTTTGTATATCAGTTGCCACACTTGAAATAAAACTAAAAATCCATTAAACAAAAATCAACAAAAAATATTTTTCAGTCTAATTTAAATTACATTTAAGGAAAGCATATTGATACCAAAACGCCAAACACCATTTAGCATGACTTCTTTGTCCAAAATAGTTCATTTCTAGGTTGGTATGGTATCTTCGGATATTGAATGATTCTGTTTAATGAATATTACATATTTAGTGTGCTAAACATGTTTAAAATTATTAGTTTTAATGAATAAACATAGCAGTTAAATGTTTAATTTTACCGAACCTGGTAAAAAATAATTAATTTACCGGTTTTTAAGTAATGATTTGGTGGCCAATTTAACGGCTAACCGTCTAGTCACTAGGCCCTCGTCCCTTTCATTTGATGATATTATCCTTCTTGAGGCGCCTATCCTTGATGAGTCCGACAACTTTTCTATCTGCCGTTTTCCTCGATTCGATCGCTTTTTTGCTTGAAAAACTTCGAAACATGACGATTTCCTGGGGTTTTGTAAATTTACTACCACTACCATAAATTTTTTTTTTTTTTTTTTTTAATTAATTAGTTAGACATGTTTAGCACACTAAATATGAAATATTCGTTATTTAGACTCTTTGAATATCCGAAGATACCATGTCAACTATAAAGGAAGGAGATGAGGAAAATGGAAGGAATGGGGATATAGGGATAACTATACTAATTGTTTTAAATGACGATGGACATTTTCTTTAAATGCCTGAGGGGAAAATTCATCGGGAAATACAGAGGAAGGCAATGAGTTCCATAATTAGGCCACTCTATTAAAATAGTCGTTTTGGAAGGACACAGTTCTACAACGAGGTATTTGTACAACAAATGGATGGGATAACTCAGCAGCTCTTGTTTGTCGATTATACTGCGCACACGATGGAAGGATATTTTGAATTTCCTTAGAGGAGAATTCGCTAAAGTTATATTTATAGTAAATTGACAATTCAGCCACATTTCTTCTGTGCTGGAGTGAATCAAGCTGGTCCGTTAGTTCGGGATTACCAATCAACCGTATTGCTTTTCTCTGTACAGAGTCTAGACAATTTATTGTTGACTGACAAGCACCTCCCCAAACATGACAGCAGTACTCCATACATGGACGAATAAAGGACTTGAAGATTAGCAAAATTTGCTTGGGATTGAAATACTTTTTACATCGACTCAAGAATCCTAATTTTTGCATTGCAGATTTAGCGAGGTTGAACACATGTTTATTCCATTTCAGGTTATTTTGAATATCCACTCCAATTAGTCTAACTGATTCAACCTCACACAATTCCTCATCGTTTATTTTAATAGGAAAATTTTTATGTCGCTCGTATGTCGTGAAAGACGGCATAGTTTGGTTTTGGTTGGATTAAATGAAACAAGATTACGATCACCCCATTCCATTATACGCTCCAGATCTTTGTTGATAGAATCAATTAGCAACTCTCTATCAGTGGTAACTGCAGTATGAGATCGAAATTTTGGAGATGCATGTGATGCATGTAATGTGCTGTCATCAGCAAAACTATGGATTGGGTGCACTGTGGAAATAAGTAAGTCATTAATGTATAGAAGAAACAAGGTTGGTGAGAGTGCCGAACCTTGGGGAACCCCAGCATTGGTTGTGAAAATATTGGATGTGATACCATCTAAATTAACATGAAATTGGCGACCTGTGAGAAAACTATGAATCCATGAGACAGTAAGATGGTCTATGCCATAGGATTTTAATTTAGCTATAAGATTTTTATGCCACACTTTATCAAATGATTTAGAGATGTCAAGTGAAATACTGAATGTTTCACCGTGGTTTTCCAGCGATTTGTTCCAGAGATGGGATACGTAGGCTAATTTGTTTTATAAAACGAGTCTAGCAGTGTCAGAAAAATGGCAGATAAAACTAGCCAAGGACAGGCGCCTTACGAAGCATAAAATATTTGGTAAATATCAAATGGAAGGGGTGATGGCTTACAGACTAGTCAAACCGATTAACCAGTAATCAATGAAGAATTTTCATAGATGACCAACGACGACAACAATGGAATGCTGGCAGAAATATTTGCTGCCTCACAGGGTTTATCTCAAACTGTAAAAGGCCCGATTTTCTCTTCTTGGCGGTGATTGTGTTCTTCTAGAACTCTCACATATATCTCAGATATTACGACTGTTGATATCGACAAGGATAGTATTGAAAATTCTGACCACTATCTAATAATATCAGTTATCAAAACGGATTTACAAAAAACTAGAGTTCACAAATCCTGCAAAATATTTCACTTCTCAAAAATGGCTACCAATGGTCTGTGAAGTTTTTTCCCAATGTTTTTCTTTCAATCGTCATTGGTTTAATACTGACAATGTAAATGTTTCCTTTGAAAGCATAGTCATGACACAACAGAGTGCAATGGAATTGGCAAAACCGCAGAACGTCTTACAAAAATAGAATGTCTTTAAAGACCATTTAGTCTAAGAGCTAGTGAACCCTTTGGGTAACGGTCTTTCTGTAAGGCTAGAAATTTTTTTAGTGATAAGTCATGGAATATTAAGTACGGCAACCACCACCTGGCAGGCATCAGCCCTGCACGTCATCAACTCCTATATTTTTGAAAGTGTAAATAAAATAAAAAAAAAACTTCTTACTGTAAGCTTGAAATTTTTACACGATTTAGTTCATTTATTGTAAAGTGCATCGAAAGGTGTGCAGTATATAAGTAACAATAAACTTTATTCTGTAAAGTTAAAATTTTTATATATGTTTGAGTAAGCGATTTGAAGAAAGTGGGTACAATGACAGGCTGGCTAGTATAGGTCCTTGACAGGCAACGGGAAAGATGCTATGGGAGTGCGAGTAAGGTGGGTAATGTGAACTCAATGGTGCAAGTAGCATTCCGTAAAGAGAGAATTCTTGGTTAAACACATTTTATTAATTATGATCCGATGTACATTAGTTCATTTCAATTACTGTGGCTACCGAAAAATCAATCGCCTCTTATTCGATATCGGAAATTTCTGTAAAAACTTAAAATATATACTAGAATATTCATATTGCAACGAATACTAGTACTTTATTTTATTTTTTTTAAACAAACTTTGTTGTGTAAATCTCGTGTTGTAAGAATTATAATATGTGTCACAACAACACATAAAAACCTTTAAAGACCAAAGTGTCGCACAATGCGATTTAACGAGTTGATGGTTGCAAAATCTTTATTTTTTAAAAAAAATTTGAAGAATGGACAGCTAAACAATAACTCCCATCACATACAAAATATGACATAGGCCAATATTCAGCCAATATAATAGAGAAAAATAAAATAAATTTTAAAATTTGTATAGGAACAAAATAAAAATAAGGTTGCCAATAATCCAACAAGTGGCACATACCTTGATTATGTAACGTCATGTCTTCATAAAGATGAAAACCCATATAGAGTTAGTTATACAAAGGCTCGTTGCCTCGAACAAGAAATGGCGTGCCATCATCAAAGAAATGGCTTGCCATCATCAAGGAATATTCCATAACTAAGACTGAGGATGCTACCGTTGCCTGAACAGTTAATCTGCCAGCAACCCTAAGATATCACCTTGGCTAGAGGCATCTCTCTGCTATTACCAGTGGTATGTGATATCTTCACACGAAGGTCATATATGTGTGTATGACCTTCATGTGATGTCATATTTATGTCATATATTCACTAGGTCGTTACTTGTTACATAAAGCTTATCAATGCACAGTGATTGTTGCACAATTAATATTAATTTATAGAATGTGTTTTTTTCTATATCAGAGATCGGAGAGATATTTTAAACGTCAACAAATTTATCTGTTTTTTTTTCATTCTCTGATATATCTCAGATCATATATTTTCTCTCTGAAAACTTTTACAGATATTTTTTACCGACTGGAAGTCATCGTACAAAGGATAAATATAAAAAACTGTAGGTAAATTTAAATAAATTATTTAATAGAATTTTAATTTATTTCATAAATTTTATTTTTATTTTTTCTGCCATAAAATTCAGAGAACTTTCCGACAGTTGATTTTATATCCGAAAGTTAATTATCAGAGGAAAAAATTATACGATATATCTGATAGATTTTATTTTATCGCTCCGATCTCTCCGATATAGAAAAAAAAACACACTCAAAGTCGAACTTTTAAACTTTAAAATAATTCACAATATAAAATGGAGAAATTTCTTGTAATATAAGGTGCGTTCGATTTGACTGAAACAACTGAAAAAACAACAACAATTGCATTTAATTTTTCAATTGCTTCAGTTGTTTCAGTCAAATCGAACACGGCTATAGCAAAACACTATTTCAAGTGAATTAATCGTTGGCGAAATTTAATTTTTCTTAAAGTACTTAAAGTCGTTATGACAACACTTTAGCGGATTCAAAATTTGTTTTCATTTTATAGGCTGTATTCTAAACCAAAACTTATTTGAAACTTATTTGTGGAGACTTACTTATTTGAATAAGTAACCTAAATAGGTGACTTAATTGAAATTTTTTTTCATAGAAAAATCTAATTCGATTTGACAGTGTCAAATATTTTTATGTTTGTTTATAAAATGATTTTAAGGAATAAAACTTCTTTTTCGATTTCTAATAAAATTAATGAAATACTTTAAAATGAAAAAAATAGTTTTGAAAACTCTTTTAATTGATCAAATTAAATAAATGTTTTTAATTAAATTTATTTTCGAATTTGCTTTTATGTTGCTGTCAAAATAAGTATGCTAAACCATTTAGAATAGCTTTAAAATACTTATTTAAAATGGCGGTGAATAAGTAAGTCTACATAAATAAGTTTCAAATAAGTCGTCGTTTAGAATACAGCCATATTATAATTATTTTCAAATTATAATCACAATTGCTTTGATAAGTTTTGTTCAAAAATCAAATTTTTAGGGTACGCAGGAATACAAATTAAGCAATAAATTAGAAAAAATAGTACATTATGATGCTAGGACGTAAAGCTAAAGATTTTGGACGGATGTGGAGTTTGCAAATCGAGGCGCTAGCCGAGATTTGCACCCACATTAAGTCCAAAATAGCTTACGTCCGTGCATCATATACTATTTTTTATTCGCCGCAAGCAAAATATTTTAAGAAAAGTTGTTTATTCTAAATTAAAATTATAAATTTTCACAAATTTTAAAATAAAAATATGTGGAACAAGTAACCCTTGAAAAAATATTTATTATTTTTTCCAAATTGTATGACAACAAATGATAACAACTATTTTAATTGGATAATGAAATTTTGAATTTAAGGGTTGCTTTGATAAAAAAATTTATTTTTCATAGAATTTAAACAAATACAAATGATTTTTACTTTTTTGGACGTAGCTATGACAACAAAATAAATAGTTGAAAAGTGATACTTTAAAGCCGCAAATCACAGTAATAAAGTAATACTTTAATATATAGGCGAATAAAAAAATCCTAAGAGCTAATACTAAAAAACGTTGTATGCAACACGTACGCAAATGGCTTTAGCAGACTCATCTTCATATTACAGACTCGGCTAGCGCTTCGTCCGGAAACATTACGATTCGTCCGCTAAAATCATATTTTGCGTACTTGTTACATAAACTACTATCAACGGTTCAGACATACGACCTTTAAATTTTCCCGTTGTTTTTTTCTTTTTGTGACTAAAATATGTTGCGTTTTTGTATTTTTTTATTGTTAGGCTAACATTTCTTCAAAATAGGACGGAGAATCTAAAAATATAACACCAAATTTTTTAAAAATATAGTATTTTTCCTCTTGCCTGGAAAGAACTTATGCTACACGGAACCGCCTGTCATTTTACCCACTTTTTTTAAATCGCTTACCCAAACATATACAATATTTTTTTCTTTAATAAAATGTGTTGTTTAGTAGGAATTACAATATATGTCACATCAACACATAAAAACCATTTAAGAACAAGGTCCCACAACAACATGCGTTCTAAGGTATTGACGGACGCAAATCTTTTTTTTTTTTTGTTTTTTTATATTTTTTTTTTTATAGAAGGGATAACTAAACAATAAATCCCATCAAATATAAAATATGACATCGGTCAATATTTCATAGGATAGCGAAAATAAAAATAAAATAAATGGTTAACAACAAATTTGTATTAAAAATTTGCAGAAACAAAACTAAAACGTTATTGCCAATAATCCAGCTGGTGGCATTCTCCTTGATCATGCGACGCACTTCCTTCCTCAATGATTAAAGCCCACACATAGTTATATGAAGGCTCGATTCTTCGATTAAGCAATAACGTGGAATCATCATACTCCATTGCTAAAACTGAGGATTCTACCGTTGACTTAATAGAGCTCATCCCCCAGCACCCCTAAGATATCACCTTGATTAGTGATATCTCACTGCTATTGCCAGTGGTATGTGATATCTCACGTTAGCTCGTATGTCAATAGCAGGGATTGGAGTACGCGGGATTGTCACACCCGTAGATCAAAAATAAAAAAATTTGCAAATAAAAAAAATTGATCCCTCCATGCGGACAGAATAAAGTTTATTGAACTTATATACTGCACATCTTTCAATTCCCTTTCAGATACTTATGCTCATCAAAATCGCCTGTCAATTTTTTTTTCTACTCTACAATAAATGAACTAAATCGTATAAAAATAAGAAGTTTTTTTTTAATTTTAATTTTATTTACATTATAATTTTAATATTTAATCATAATTTTATTTACACTTTCAAAAATATAAGGGTTGATTACGTGCAGGGATGATGCATGCCAGGTGGTGATTGCCGTACTTAACTTTCCATGATTTATCACTTTAAAAAATTTCTAACCTTAAGAAAGATCGTTACCCAGAGGGTTCACTAGCTCTCAGTCTAATTTGCAGGCAAATCATAACATTGAATTTTGCACTTCATCGATGAAAATATCAATTTCTAGTTTTTGTAAAAGAACGAGATAGATTTCACACGTGATTGTCTCCGACACCGCTTCAAAAATGTTCACACTTCCTGGAACTTAAACTTTCCATCATTTTATTTCTGTCGACATCAAAACCATTGAACCTCGGTGACTATCGTCTGATTCTTCACTTTATTCTTTTGGACTCTGTTTAAAAGCGTGCTATACGATTTGTGGGTGATGGAAATTTAACATCAAGCCTTGATCCTCTACAACATCGTTACACTGTTGTTGCTGATCTCGTTGTTTTTTTATAAATATCGTCACCAGCACTCAGCAGTCAAATTCTATAACTGTGAAGCGGTGAAGTGTTAAAAATTTCTTTGTTACTTTTCATTAAAAAACTTATCACTTCACCGCTTCACAATTAGAGAATTTGGCTGCAGCAGTGCTCGGATGAAATCGACACCATCATGCCTCAACTATATTCTTTTCCCCGTTTTACACGTCAATCGGTTTGTGCAAACAGAACTTTTGAGATCAGTCACTGTTATAGTGACAGAATGCAGAGAGATTTTTACAAATGGAATGCTCTGCCCAAATCAATAGCCTCGGGGACGTTTAATCCACAGAAGTATGAAAAAAGTTCATCAACACTTTAGAGCTTATGCTGTTGTGGGACCTAGGTCTTAAAAGGTATCTATGTGTTGTTCTGACACAAATTGTAATTCCTATAACACAACACTTTTTAGTTTTTATTAAAAAAAATTGAAGTAACAGATTTCAGAGAATTGGTTAATAGTTATAGTCCAGTCAATGACCATTTTCCCATATAATCCTTACAAACAGCATCGATTTGCACAAAAATTTGGATTTAGGTTCTAGTTACCCTCTTCTTCAAAGTTGACCCTGTGACGGTGGTGCTTTTACCCTGGAGGTGGATGCCACCCCTTCTCGGTGGTGCAAAATTATTCATTAAAACTAGGTCCGGGAAAAGATAGATTAACTAATTCTAAGCCACTTTTGCTATCTAAAGTTTTTGCTGAAAGTCAATACTTTCCGACTTATTCACGAGTGAACATTTCAATTTTTCAATAAAAAACACAACGTTTTCAAACGGTTTTTTACGTATAACTCGAAAATTAAGGATCATATCAAAAAACGTATTCTGATTCAAAACGTAGCTTACAAAATACAAAAAAATGCTGGGTTTATGGTGTCTGTAGACCCAATACAAACGGAGTAATAGCTTGTTGAAGGTTGGGCCTTATTCGTCAAATGTCAAAATTGAAAGTTTCAACGTAAAATAAACAAAAAAACAATGCATTTTTCGGGAAAAACTTGCAAAACATTTGTAAAGTGGTTAAAATATCTTTATATTTCTTTTTTATAAATGTTCATAGTATCAAAACTAAGCGAGTTATAGTGAAAATAAAGTGGGTTCCCAGTTTTTTCGGCGACAAAAAAACTGAAAATCATCCCTTAATTATCACCTAAATTGTAAATAATTGGTACCAGCTTTGCAATTCACTTTATTAATGTAATCGTAATAAGCTCTAGAAGTTTAATTAGTTTTCAGTGCTTAGTTTTTAAGCAAATTAAGCTTGAAGTAAAGAGAGCATTTTTGTAATTTTGAAAAAAATTGTCTTTTCTTCTAAATAACTTGAAAACTATTAATGATACGCAATATTTTGTTAAATACATAATTGCCGGTTCTAATTTTTTAAGAAATTTCGTTGTTTTGTTCTATAGGATAAAAATTGAGTAAGATATCGGCGTTTACACTTTGCATGTCGTTGTAAACAGTAACTAGTTCAAGAAGTTTCAGCTCTCAAAAATAAGAACTGAAAGAAAATTTAATTTAAATGAGCTTATAGCTCTTAAAAAACCCTACCATTTGAAAGGCGTGATAGCTTAAAAAATAAGCGAGTTAGGGGTAAACAACCATTCACATAGTTTTGCAGATATGAGAACACGTATAATGGCATTAATGTATTAATAATACTAGAATATGCAGAGTGAAATCATTAAATAAATAAAATCATAAATTTAAATTTATAAATATAAATACTAGGTCATTCAATAAGTCCGTAGGATGACACATAGATGGCGTTACTAGAATTTTTTCCATATGATTTTTATTTAGTACTAACCTTCAAACGATACGTGTATAAATTTGACAGCAATCTGACTATTTATTCGTGAGTTATAGCATTTTGTGTGAAGCAACTTTTGTTTTTGAAAAAAAATGGAAAAAAGTGAATTTCGAATTTTAATAAAGCATTGCTTTTTGATGAAAAAAAATACAGTGGAAACCAAACAATGGCTTGATAAACATTATCCAAACTCTGCTCCATCGAGACAAATGGTAGAGAAGTGGATGGCTGAATTTAAATGTGGTCGTACCAGCACAAAAGATGCAGAGCGCAGTGGACGCCCAAATGAGGCTGTTATTCCAGAAAACATAAAAAAAATCCACAAATTGGTTATGAACGATCGCAAATTGAAGGTGCACGAAATAGCTGACATTGTAAAGGTAGCAGATGGTAGTGTTTTTACCATTTTACATGAACATTTGGGTATGCGAAAGCTCTGTGCAAATTGGGTGCCGCGTGAGCTCACAGTCGACCAAAAACAACAACGAATCGATGCTTCGGAGGAGTCTTTGGCACTCTTAAACCGCAATAAAAGGGAATTCTATCGTAGATATGTGACAATGGATGAGACATGGCTTCACAATTACACACCAGAATCCAAAAGACAGTCAGCTGAGTGGACAGCAGTCGACGAACCGAATCCAAAGCGAGCAAAGACGCAACAGTCGGCCGGTAAGGTGATGGCGTCTGTATTTTGGAATACGAACGGAATAATATTCATCGACTATCTCCAAAAAGGAACCACCATCAACAGCGAGTATTACTGTGAACTTTTGGATCGATTGAAGGCTGAAATCGCAAAGAAACGGCCACATTTGCAAAAGAAAAAAGTGTTGTTTCACCAAGATAATGCACCGTGTCACAGATCGATGAAAACGATGGCAAAATTGAATGAATTGGGCTTTGAATTGCTTACCCACCCACCATATTCTCCAGATTTAGCCCCCAGCGACTTTTTCCTGTTTTCAGATCTCAAGAGAATGCGTGCTGAAAAGAAATTTAAGTCCAATGATGAAGTAATCGCTGAAACTGAGGCCTATTTTGACGAGAAAGAGAAATCGTACTATAAAAATGGTATAGAAAAGTTGGAAAATCGCTATACTCGTTGTATCGCCCTCGAAGGCAACTATGTTGAATAAAAAAATCGAGTTTTGTCAAGGTTAAAAATGATTTTTTGCTAATATAATATTTTCATTTTGGTCAGAGTCCGGGACCTTTTAAAAAGCCGGGTCCGGGGGAAACACTCCCCTCCCACCCCCCTCTTGTCGGACCTGGGTGGAATCCACCTCCTGGGTAAAAGCACCTTCCGACACAGGGTCAACTTTAAAGAAGAGGGTAATTAGAACCTAAATCCAAATTTTTGGGCGAATCGGTGCTGTTTGTAAGGATTATACAGTTTAGTCGTATTTCTCGTTGAATGACTGGACACTAATACGTGATGTGATTGTGTAAAAGTGGATTGAGGTAAGATTCCCCCATCTAACTAAACGGAGCTGCTTTCTTCTATTGGCCGCAAGGCAACAAAAATTAAAAATTGGATTTTCTTTTCTAAAGCCATCAAAGAAAACAAATATTTCTATTTCTGATTTATCCAGACGACCCCCACTTTTAAGAAAAATCTCATAAAGCCATAATTTAAAGTTGATCATACCCGAACATAGGACATAAAGTCCAAAAATTAATCAAAAAACTAAGAACTATGAAATCTAAGAAAATAAAACATAAAAAAGCGTAAAAACTTTGAAAAAAAAACACAAACAATTCCAAGTTTTTGTTTCAACATAAAGTTTATTATGTTTTTAAAATTAGAAATGGGAACCAGCGTATCTTTTACAGAACACAAAACATTTTTCTCTATTATTCTTACATAAGAAGAAATCCCAATTTTTAGAAAACATATAAAATAAGTTGTAGATAAAATTATGAAACGGTTGAATAATTTCACCCTTGAAATAATAAGTTTGAGTAATAACAAACAAATAACGATGGTGAGTTGATATATACTAAGTTTTTAGATATTTCAATTGAATACTTCAAAAAAAAAACAGTAGTATGCAATAACAAGAAAATCTTAAAATAAAAATATAACTACCTCTTCGGGTACCATATCTCGTAATTTAACATCCTGTGATCGTGATACACTTGCTGAACGGTGATATTCTACTAATTCATTTAATGAATTAAATTTAACAACCCATAAGAAAAATTTTCCTTGTGCATCACGTAATACTTTAAAATGCTGTACACCATCTGAACATTTAACTGATAATGAAAAATCACCAGGACTTGATTCGCTAATTCTTATTAAGAATGCACCTTCATGCTTATTTGATAATAGTTTTTCGGCGTCTGCTCTTGTTATACGTCCATAGTACCAACTAAAAATAGATAAAAAAAATCATTATTATTTGTATATAAACTTATCATTTATTCACTGAAACTAACAGTAAATGTTTACAACCATTTCCATCCTACAATTGTTATCTGGGGGTTATTTGTGTTAACTTTTTGTAGTGGTAGGACAAATAACAGTTTTGATAAATTTTATGTTATCAGTATTAGGTTATGGGGTTATTATAGTAGCAGTAGTTAAAATTAATTGATATCATTTTACGTTTGTATTATTAACGAAATGCGGTCAAAAATCGTAGCTCTCAAAAATTGAAAAATGTTATTAAGAGAATTAAGGTTAGAGTAACTAACGGAAAATGGGATGTTTGAGGTAGTACCATCCGACTGCTCCCATCTTACTAAAACTACGATATACTTTCAGTTTATTAGATACAGAGTAAAGTGTATTCAAATGTTTTGAAAAAACTGAGCAAATTCTTTGAATGGTAATTTGAGCGATGACTTTACATACAAAAAATAGTTAAGATGGCGATAGTTTGTGCAAACTATATTTATGGATTAATTGTACTAAAATAAAACAGTCATGCCACTTGAGTTTAATAACGTTTGGAAAGACGAAAGGTGGCCAAAACGTTAGCAGAAATAGATGAGCATCAATTGCAGATATTTCATAAAACAACTCTATATCTTGTCATAAATAGTTTTGCTCAATATTCACAGGAGTTACTGGTAAGACAACCGAGTTTGAAGTATGTAATTTTGACTTAATTATTTTTTCAACAGGAAGAATAGCAGAATTTTTCTATAAAAGATTTTACTGAATATATACCTTTATACTTTTTGCCGTAGGCTCTTGGCGTAATTCGTTGAATAACATTTTTGTTTTAAGGCTTGTTTTATGCGTGTTATAATAGTTTTTTCAAAAAAATAAAAAAGATTTAATTATCTCTTTGGTTACTTAATATGTCTCGTTTTTAGGACATCCACAGTAGTAAATTTTGTTACATTACTGCTGAGGATGCCTTTAATGGACGAATTATATTGTGTAGTCAATAAAAATTTAATTTAATTCTTTTGTTTAAAATTATATGATCATGCGTATGTAAAATCGTAAAATAAATAAAACAATCGTAAAATCAAATATGTTGTAGAAATATTCTCAACTTTTTTAACCGTAGACAAACACTTGACCAAACTAAAAAATCATTTTCTGCTATAATTTGGAGCACTGTTGTCCTGAGAAATTTGCTCTCTCTGGGATTTACATTTCATAGAGAAAACTTGCCGTCTGATCAATCATTTTTCATTTATCTCGCTCCATCGTGAATTGACCTCCATTCTGACATTCTATATCGTGAAATTCTTGAATGGCATCATCTCTCCATCATTGTCTGGGTCTTTCTTTCCAACGAATTCCATCTGGTTGCTATTGACACACATTTTTTATCATTTTTTCTAACGATCTAGATGACTAGCCTACCTAATCAGATTCGATTTATTATAAATCTGATTACATTACATCCTACAAAAAGTTGAGTAAGTTCGTGATTGATTACAACTTTTTGGTAGCACAGATCGTTATAATGCTTTGCAAAGCATGAGTTTACATTTAGTGCGTATGCAACTGTGTAGACTTCAGTATCACGTGCTTTGAAATTTACCTAAAAGTCATTTGACGATGTTATAACACATCTAAAATATTTGAAGTTTCCCACGCGTTGCGGGAGATAAGTTCGTAGATGTTGTTTTTGTTTTGTCGGTATTGATACATAATCGCATGGTTAATATCGCATGGTGTACGTTTGAGAAGCATATTTTTTTTTATTCAAAGATAAGCATGTTTAGTGTTAATTATAAAAAATTATAAATCAACGTTTCTACATAGCCATAGATACCATCCAGAGCAGAAATTTTGACAAGATCAATATTTATTTTTTTTATTTATATAATAGAATAACTGAGCTATGCTCATCTAGTAATTTACATATCATATTTATAACACAATCAAACTTTAATGCAAAGGTATTAGGTGTTTATAACCTAGTAAAATGACCCACTTGTGTTTTGCTCGTGCTAAATTTAACACAATTAGAAACAATGAAATCCAAAATTGTTTTTAGATCAATGTTTAAAGACTATCAAATTTGATCTAGTGCCATTAAGCGCAGTTGGTAAATGTAGAATTGGTATTTCAAAAGATGTACGGAGTGTGCTGAATTGTTGAATCCAACAAGTCATTAATACAGATGAGAAAAAAAATTGGGTAAGAGCGAAAAATTAGCAGCCAAGAGGAATGCCAGCGTTAGTAGAAAAGACATCCGATGAGATACCGTCAATTTTGACTTGAAATTTTCGATCAGTTATCAAGATTTTTACTCAAGATTTAGATTGCTCGTCTAAGTTATAGCATCTCAATTTGCATATCATATAAGATTGGAACAGGCTGCACGCTAGCAATTTTCCGCATTTCGACAATTTACGCACGCTAGCAATTTTCCGTATATGACAAATAAAAGATTTTAGTGAGGATTGATTCTCACGCATGACGCAAATTTGGAGGAATAATTGTAGGTATACGATCAGGTCCAGACCTTATTAGTATTTACTGTTAGAAGCATTTTTTAGATTGCTTTAGAAAAATAATGTACCTTATTTTATAAGATACTCTTGGAATTGGTTAAGGTTGAAAATTTACTTCTTTTATAGTGTAGAATTTTTAGAGAAATAATTACACAACAGTTTTTTCTTTTGGGTCAATAATAGCTATTTCTCTATCTAAAAAACTCGGCCTCGTAATTAGATGCAAAAAATTTTTCACTCCATACCAATTGCTCTATGTTTATAAGTCCTATATTCGAGATCCCACGGTCATACTGGCAGATCACAGAAAGACTTCTTTGTCCGAACTGCATACAAATTGAATAGTTTGCCTCAGGTGACTTCAACCCGCAGAGGTTTAAAAAAAGCGTTCATCATGATCTTAGAACGACAGTTGTTGTGGGACCTAGGTCTTAAAAGGCATTTATGTGTTTTTGTGGCACATATTGTAAACCCTATTACACAACACATTTTATTCAAAAAAAAAAAAATAAGAGGAATTAGAAAAAACTTACAAACATTACTTTGGATAGCCTTAGTGGCTTTAAAGAGCTTCGTTATTAAATAAATTTTTTTCCTACATATATTAGTTTTCTACATAAATTATACTGTCTAGGATTTTTATCAATTTTATTATGCATAAATTTATGGAAGGCATCTTTTTAATTTTAATTGCTTTTCTGATTTTATTTGGAAACCATAGATAGCTTTTGGAATTATTAATATGTTCGGAATATATTTGCGCATACCCTCGTGAATTATTCCGGAAAAAACTAATAGCCGCCAAGTACGAATTATCACCAGTAAACAATTTCGTTTCGAGGAAAACAATTTAAAAAAAAGTCCTTGCTAATCTGCAGGTTTATAATCCCATACTAGACGAGCATTTGCTTTAAATGGTTTAGGATTAGGAGTTTGTTTATTTTAATGTTGTGGAAAATAAAAAAAAAATCATTAAAATTATGGTCTGATTCACCAAGGGTCTGGTACTTTAAATTGTACCAAGCAAAAATCATTTGTCAAAAACAACTCAAGCAAGTTACTATTTTGTCCAAGAATGTCAGGACTTCTGGTAGGTTCATCAATTATCTGCGTGTAATTAACATAGTCAAGAATTTGACTTGATTTCTTAAAGATGCAGTTTTGTGTCTCTATTCTGGTTTATTTCATCGTAAACTAATAGCCAAAATCAATAGAACGGGCATAAATTTATCACCTTGTCGAACATTAGATCCCTCTAATGGATCGGAAACTGACCGTTCGATGCTTCTCTGCCGTTTGATCCCGATGTAGTGTTTGAACAGGAAAACAAGCTTCTTTGGGATACCGACCCAATATAAACGCAGACCAAAAGTTGTCTCGAATGATGCTATCATATTTGGAACGAACACCACTGCTAACACATACCAATCATCTTTTCAGTACTGGACCGTAATCTTTCATTTATGTTTACAAAATTCATTGAACTGGACAACTCGATAATTCGACATTGAACAGAGTGCATTAACCACTCAACACTATATTGTAAAAAGTAGGTTGGAGTGTCCATTTGTTGAAGTTGAAATGGTAGATTTCCAGAGAAGGTCTGAGAGTAGATCTCTAAAATGTTACTTTAATAGCCAACATTCCTTCAATTGACGAATTTCGAACTTCATGACAGCAGTTCGAAAGATTGTGGTCCGCACCGGTCCTAACCAGGACAACAACTTTGAGGATCAACAACCTTCAGCAGGTGGATGAACATTTTACTCAACCAGAGTCGTCTTCTTCCTTGAAAGTTTTCGATGATAAGCCGATGCGTGTGCTGCAATTTGCAAAGACCTATCATGCCATCAACATCTGCTCAACCTGGTCCTGGACATCTGTATGTCCAATAACTTGCTTTAAGTGTCGTTAAGTAGGACATCGTGCACCTGACTGTCCAAAAAAACAGATTTAATTATATTGCTGAAAGTGTAATAAACCGGACATAATATACCGTAATTGTCCAGAATGCCATTCAGAACTACAGGTGGAGAGTACTGGTGTCAGGAACGGTACCTCCGGTTCAATATACAGCAGCCCCGAGGTGATGAGAACCATATCTACAGAGATTGAATCAGACCTGCAAAGGCATAAGGTGGAATGAATGCAACTTGCAGCAGACTTATTCAATATAATAAAACTTATTCTCAGCGTCCCCAACGGTGTTATATGACTATTGGAGGATGCGTAAAAGCTTTGCGAAGGCGTGTATTTCATCAATTATTTTAGGTATCAAGTATCCTCGGCCGCCTTTATCGTTAAAGATTTTTAATAAAAATATTTCAGGACGGTTGGATAGTGGAACCACGACTTGTATTTTGGGACGAAATTCCCTAGAGTTGTTAAAATCAGTCGGTATATCTTATTGTAAGTTTACATCCGCACGGCGGACGGGACAATTAATAATATTTTAAGGTATGTCGATGTACCGATCACTCTGCATGGCTCAAATAAACAAATGCCCTTCCATATTGTTCCTGGTTTGCTTGAAGAGCTCTACCTCTGAATCGATTTCTAGGAGAGTTAGGCATGTTTAGTGTTAATAACGAGTGATAAATAAACGTCTCTAAATATCCGAAAATACCATGTCAACTAGAATTAGGATTCTAAATTATGTTTCCTTTAGGAATTTATTCACGTTGGTTTTTAAATTTTGTGGATTAAAATTATCAGGACACGCAGACAAGGAATTCCAAGAGTGTGAGACTCGATTAAATCACGCTGAAACGCTACAGTTCTACACTTTGTTATTTGAACCGCAAAAGGATGGGGTTGTTGCAGCTTTGGTATGACGCAAGAATAATGCAGGCCTCGGTAAAATCGATTTGATCTCTTCAGAAACCCTTTCACCCATAACGTATTCATAAAAAATCGTATTTATAAATCAGAGAAATGTTCTCCTGTGCCGGCTGTTCAGCTAAAGATCTATGCCGAACTATATCGAATGTTTCAAATGGGCGTGATCGAGGAGTCTAACAGTTCCTGGTGCTTGCAGTGGTGTTGGTTCAGAAGTTATGGTAAGAACAGATTGTGTTTGGATTCTCGTGGAGGAGAAAGGAGTCAGTAAAGGGAGAAACCGAAAAAAGATGTGTGAAAGGAGACATAAAAGAGAATAATAAAAAAACTACTTTCGTTCTTGAATTCAGTTTTTGAAGTGTGGTTAACTAAGAAAAATAAATCAATAAAACTTAACATAAATAAGACACTGGACCAACATGGAATCCGCACTCAAAACAAATTTATTTGAAATTTGAAATTACAAAAGTGAAAATGTTTAAGAAACTATATGGAACTATATGGAGGGAGCATAGCTTACTTTCAACACACTTCCACTTTCAACTGGTAACAACTAAAACTAATACATACTACATAACATTTTTTATTAGCAACTAAATAAAAACTTACTCGTGGTTTTTCATTTCAATATAATTACTTGGGATTAATCCTTCTTTACCATCCACTTCAGCTCTATACCAATTCATATCATCTTCCATATTTAGTATCTACAAAAAAAAACAAAAAAAAAATCAAATTAGATAAAAATTACACAAAAAACGTGAGAATTTTCCATATTCAACACATATTGGCATATTGTTGCTGAGTAATTATTTTAAGTGATTAATTATTGTAAGAATTAGAAACACAAATGTTCATTAGAATTGCATGTGACTGGTTGGATTTAATATTTCATTTTCTACATTTTTAATTGTTTTTCAATGGAAATATAAAATCAGTAGTAAAACGAAAACTATTAAATTTAATTTTATTTTTCTTCATTTTTTATATTTAAATCAGAATAAGAAAATATAACTTAAAATAAAAATAATAAATTAATGTGAACAAGAATTTTAAAAATAGATTTGGAATATAAATTATGCTAGAGCAATACGAAAAAAAATATAATTTTAGAAAACGAAAAAGAAAAACTTATGGAAAATGGATTTTTCTCAGCTAATTTAGAAAAAAAAATATAATTTTTTTTGTAATATAAATAGAATGAATGGTCAATTTGTGAATGAGGACAGTGAATGACTAGTTGAGCACATTGTGATGGTTTCCGATATATTTAAATTAATTATTATTTACATTTTTGGTTTTTGTAGGTTTACCTTGAATCAAGCTTAACCTGCAATTTGAACTAATTTCAAGGTGCTAGAGATGTTTAACACATGGAATACATAATCAAGGGATAACATTATTTAACACACAAGGATAACTTCAATCTTCAATAAAGCAGTTTTTTGTATAAACGTTAGATGGATGCGTTTTTTTTTTCAATCAATCGCTCCCACAAGTGAAGGCAAATTTTGTTACGAAGAAGTTGTCTCTACAATAAGAGGCTTCGATCTAATTCTTGTCGTTCGATTAATCCATAATAGAACAATTAGTTCAAGAGTTCTTGTCTTTCATTTTTTGTGTTTGCTTTCGTTAAAAAATTTGACATATAGACTTGTAAAAGTTAAGTTCGTATATATTTACGAGCTGTCAAGCTTTATAAGCTTGACAGTTCGTAAATATCGCCAAATGATTACAGAAAATAAGAAAAAATATATAATAATTAATTTTTTTTGTTGTAAAAAAAAACTCTAAGAAGTGTTGGGAATTTAATGTTCATTTGTGATTAAGTTAATAGATAAATTTTTAGCTTAATTAAATAAACAACAAATTAAAAAAATTGTAATTTATAGGGAGGTAAAACAAATAGTAAAATTTAATGTTAAGTTGAATTTATAGTATAATTAAATTAAAGATAATTTAAAAAAAATATGGCATCGAAGCATGTTGTTGAAATTCATGGTTAAATTTAACTAAATGTTTTTTTTTTAATTTTAATACTCCATCTTGAAGTGAGCGAATTTATTTTTTAAATTTATTAATTATATTGGATGTGGTGGTGGATCGTCTATTTTGAGGATTTGCAATGGGCTGAGGAGCTAGATCCGAACTCACAGGCTGCAGCAAGTCGGAATCATCTTTAGGCGCACGACTCCTCGACAGTTCCAGATTGTTTTTCAATTAACAGGCACTCACTGCTGGTCGTCACAATTTCCGCAAAGGTATTAAAAAAAGGAAGACCAACTTTTATCTCAGATATTTACGATCTAATAGTTGAAATATGAGACCAAGAAAAATTATCTATATGTATAACGAAAAACAGCCGTTTTACTTGAGTTACATGAAAGTTATAACCAGTAGTGTGCTGAATGCTGAATACTGCAAACAAAAAATTGGCTAATTTTGTAGTTGCTTAATTCATTTCATTCATTCGCCTCATCTGAGATCTTATAATAATGTTGCGAGTACAAGACCAACGGAGTCTTAAATTAATTTGGTGACAGAAGTCGTACACATAAGTGCACCATTTTTGAATGATAGGGAGGCACTGTTTTACTTTAATAAAATTTTTAGATTAAACGTTTATCTTTTCCCGCAAAATTTTGAATTTAATAATTTGGGGTAAATAGTTAGCTAATTATTTACTCCAAAGTGAACCAATTATTTACTCCAAATAAATAAAATTCAAAATTTCGCGAAAAAAAATTGGGTAACGAGAATACATTATATTGCGTTCCGAATACAACTATGGTCATGTTATGCAATCGTCCTTTTATTTTTTGAACTCAAGCCATTATTCATGGTTTATGGTGCTACACCTCAACTTTGCTGTATGGATCACACTATGCTGGCCGGTTCTATCAAAGATATGAACCCAACATCTCATTGTTATTCAAGTACAAATTTGGCCCATTTCTAATTTGATCAGCCTTTTCACATTAAAGCTAATTAACATCAGCTTTAAAATTCAATAAAAAAAGGTAAGCCGATTCATTAAAGAAAAAATACTCAGAAAACATTCGATGACATTCAACGTCACGTTGTGTTAATTAATATAATGTAATAATACCATATCATCAATTATTTGATTGTTTTAAATTATTTCGTATGTCTTTATAAACTGATTATCCATCAAATTAATGATTATTACACCAAAATCATTATATTTTTAATGAAAATGTTTTAAATGCATACCCATACCTATTTCTCTCACATTAAATTAAACCAAACAATTTGGTTTATAAATGAGTTTTATTAAAAAAAAATTATATAATCGTGTTTGCAACACAAATTGTGTTTGTTATTGTTATTTTACAAAAATATTTTCAACAGAAACTTAATTTTGTATTGAAAAAAAAAATAGTAATAATAATTAATTACAAATTCATTCATCTTTGAAATAATTACGCTGAAATATAGAAGTTGAGTGATAAGTAAGTAGTTGGGGTTTTGTTTTTAAAACATAATATAAACATATATGAAATGGTCATCACATCAGTGGCGTAATTAACAGAGTGTCTGCCAAAGGATTTGAACGTGGCACTGAAGAGGAAGGTTCGAATTTATCTGAAACACGTAAAATAAGAAATTGAGCTTTTATCTGAGAAATTTCCAACCATACCTTTGAATTGAAAAATTCCAATTACTTCCTTACTTATTCGAGCTTAATTGCTCTAAACAAATCCACAACAATTATAAATGTTGTTCTCTCCAAATAGATAAAAGATCTAAGTAAGATAAGAAAAGGGATCGATTTACAATCCTGATTTGTATTTGTATAACTAACTTATCACCCAACTCTCGTATGTATTCGATTTTGTTAATTTTGGATTAATGTGTATTAATACATACTGCATTATAATCCATTGACGGGTAGCAAAATATATAAAAAAAAAACAATTGTTCAGATAGAAGGGGTGGGTGGATTTTAAAATTGAAATTGGATTGTTAGCGCGAAACTGATAAGTTTATAAATCCTATTTTGTTGCTATTATTGAATTATAATTTTGAATGATTGCCATATTAATGTTTCATTATTTTTTTTTTTTTGGAAATAGAAATTGACGTAATCAAAAGAGATAATAATAAATTAAATAAGTTTTGAGCACCAAATTTTTTGTTTATTCCATTTTGTTTTTGGTGTATCGGACGGCTGGCAGATTTTAAGATTTGTATTTTAAAAAAAAATGGTAATTGAATTAAAATTAGCGACATTATTTGTATTTTTTAGTAATGGTCAATTGTAATTCTATTTGTTTAATTTATCAAAGAAAGAATAGTTAACTGTTTTTAAACGTTCTGCCGAGATGAACCAAACGAGCTCAAGTTATTCATATACGTAGTAGGTTATTTTCACATGCAACAAGGTCACTATAAAAAAGGAACTGGTTTATTTTGTCGAATGCTATGTTTGCCACTGATTCGATATTTGACACTGTTTTAAAACTTAGGAAAAGAAAATTTCTTAGAATCGGTGCTAGTCTATCATAATTTCTAAGAATTACGAGCGGAAAGTGATAGATATATGAAACATATTTGGTTTTATTTTATTTAAACTTTCTCACAAGATCCTCTTACGAGTCGGATATGGAAATGATATTTAGAAATTATGATGAAAAATAAAAGTGAAATTATTCTGGAGTAAAATTTAATTTTTGGTTTTGGAGTGCGGTAGAATCACTATTGACTATAGTATAACAAATTGGTTTTTGTATATAGTTGCAAGTTTCCTTTTAGATTTTACATTGAAAAACTATTTTTCAAAATTCAATCTAACTTCAATCTAACTTCTAAAACACAATTTTAATTTTCTTATTTCTCTTACACGTGTTTCAATCTTTCGATCATCCTCAGAGAGAAAATATTTACAACTGACAGTTGTAAATATTTTCTCTCTGAGGATGATCGAAAGATTGAAACACGTGTAAGAGAAATAAGAAAATTAAAATTGTTTTTTAGAAGTTGGATTGAATTTTGAAAAATAGTTTTTTAATGTAAAATCAAAAAGGAAACTTGAAACTGTATACAAAAACCAATTTGTTATATTATTCTGGATTGGTTAAACTTCTTAGGGTGGCCATCCATCCTTTTTATACCGTCGCTCTTTTTGTCCTGCTTCTTTTAAATACCATAATCTTTTTAGTCATATATGTATATGCAGTTTGTCTTTCAAATGTCGTCCTTTTGTCCTCTAAATTTTTTTTCAAATTTCATTGGGAAAAAACGAAAACACTTTAACTTTTAGATTTTTTTAAAATAAATACAAAACAAACTATCGAATTATTCTTAGTAGTCCAGTAACTTTATACATAGCAGTATGCGTCAAAACCGGTAGTTCTGATTTTTTGCAGACTTGTTTATGATGTTGGCCTAATGAATAATCCAAGTTTGTGACCTCGAGCGCCGAACGCAACTTCGTTAAAAATCGAAAAAACCACGGAAAAATCGTTATTTTTTCAAATTTTGGTGATTATAACCCTAAAGGACTAGTTTTTTCTTTAACCTTCCTAAGAACGTTTTTAAAGTACACTAAATTTGCTACAATATGATAGAAAAACTGTCTCTATAGACCCAATAGTTTCCGAGATTAAGCCTTTCAAAGTTTTAGTCCAGTAACTTTATACATCACAGTATGCGTCAAGTCCGGTAGTTCTGATTTTTTGCAGACTTGTTTATGATGTTGGTCTAATGAATAATCCAAGTTTGTGACCTCGAGTGCCGAACGCAACTTTGTTAAAAATCGAAAAAACCACGAAAAAATCGTTTTTTTTTTCAAATTTTTGGCGATTATAACCCTAAAGGAATAGTTTTTTCTTAAACCTTTCTTAGGACGTTAAAGTAGACTAAATGTGCTACAACATGATAAGAGAACTGTCTCTATAGGCCCAATTGTTTCCGAGATTAAGCCTTTCAAATTTTATCATTTTTTCGAAATTCGCTACTTTTTGCAATTCTTTCGTTCCAAATGAATTTTGAGCCTGAATATACTATCGAAGCCCTGTACTTTTATGATGGGATGTTAAAAAAGAAAATGGGAAGTGTGAACGATGATGTTCAAGCTAAACTACGAATAATGAAGTAAAAAAGATAAGTACAACAAAAGTTGTACTTATAAAAGTTTATTTGTTAGGAAATTGAGTAATATTCAACATCAAAAAACTAAATTAATTTAGCCCTCTTGGAAGGTCCCGCTTGAGGTTCGTCCGTATCTGGATCGACGTATTGGGATGGCATATCCCCATCAGGGGATGGTGATGAACTGTCGACGTTTTGTGCCCACAAGTCATCCTCGATTTCGACATCAGAGAGATCGTCACCTTTTGGGATATCTGCTACTGCAACCCCAAAAATGATCAGGTACAGTTACATAATCTTCTTTTCTAATCGGCCACCACACACATATATTTATTAATACAATTATTAGGACAGGGATGTAGAAAACTCTACAAAGGTATATTGCAAACAATTGCGAAATTGTTCGAAAAAAGTGATAAACTTTGAAAGGCTTAATCTCGGAAACTATTGGGTCTACAGAGACCGTTCTAGTATCATATTGTAGCAAATTTAGTCTACTTTAAAAACGTTCTAAGAAAGGTTAAAGAAAAAACTAGTCCTTTAGGGTTATTATCGCCAAAAATTGAAAAAATAACGATTTTTTCGTAGTTTTTTCGATTTTTAACGAAGTTGCGTTCGGCGCTCGAGGTCACAAACTTGGATTATTCATTAGGCCAACATCATAAACAAGTCTGCAAAAAATTAGAACTACCGGATTTGACGCATACTACCCCATACTCCCAGGCGACAAAGTTACTGGACTATAGTTCATCTAAGACACGATGGTTGTCACTTTTTCAATATATGATTTTTTCAAAATTTTTAAAACACGTTTTTCTTTGATATGAAAAAAAAAGTTTTCAAAGATTTTTAAAAATACAGTTAAAAAGTTACATAATCACCGTAGACGAGTCGCATATCAAATTAAAACTCATATTTAAAGAGGTCTAACGGCTCTCTAAGTTTTATACAACTTGAGATATTTGAAATTGAAACTATACAAACGAACCCCAAAATGATGAAATTTCAAGATTTTGAAAATTAATTTGAACATAATAACGATTTGAAGTTTAAGGAAAAGCTCTATTGCAAGTTCTGCAAATCAGCGCAGTACAATCGTTGCTAAATAAGTTCAGAGTTATCCCACCCGTTTGCTTCTACTTCGTTGTAGAATTATGTCTCGAACGATTATTTAAATAGAGTGGTCAAATTTTAGAACTCAATATCCCTATCCATTTCATCGCAATGAATTCTCTGCTGCTCAGACATTTAATGAAAATTGGTACATATATAAAACAATTAGTATAGTTATCTGCATTTGGTTATTTCTTTCATTTTGCCCATCTCCTTTTTTAGTTCAAATGGTATCTTGGGATATTCAAAGAGTCTAAATAATAAATATTTCATCTTTAGTGATGTGTGCAAGATGTGTGCTTATAACATGTATAATTAAAAAAAATTACTTATAAAACCAGAGTTACTAAAACCAAGAGTTTCCAAGTTTGAAGGAGTTTGACACAATGGTCTCCGAAGTTTTTTCTTAGGCCATATCTTTATTTAACATTTTTTTATACTGGCGTATAAAGGTTCGGGATTAATAAACTCGTTCTTCTATTGAATAATGAAACCCCAACAACAAATATTTTCGAAGGCGTTGAAATTGGCTATTATAAACTAACGTGATAATTTAACATTTGAATAATAACAAAAATCTCGTAAATCTATCCAATAGAAATAGAATCAATGTCGCTCTGGTACTTGTG
Organism: Diogma glabrata; assembly: GCA_963693315.1. Taxonomy (NCBI): domain Eukaryota; kingdom Metazoa; phylum Arthropoda; class Insecta; order Diptera; family Cylindrotomidae; genus Diogma; species Diogma glabrata. Next base: position 123,798,883 of record OY856187.1, read on the forward strand.
TGTATTTTTGACTCAATTAATTTGGCAAATTAAGTTCATGGTTGAGTTTGGTACTATTGAAAAGTTAAGTTGCATCCCATCTCATTGATAATATTATTTATTAAATTGAACTTTTTAAAAGATGTAAAGGTTGCAATTTACTATTGTCTTTTTGTGTTAGTATTGGTGTAGTAAAACTATTCGATTTGACAATAAAATATCACTTTATTTGGATTTTTATTTTCACGTTTCTGAATTTTTGTAAAAAAAATTAGAAATTTCTCCAATTGATTTAAATCAATGATTTTTTTAAAAAAATGTTGATTTAAATCTGATTTAAAGCAAATGATTTAAATCAATGCAACCCTGTTTTAAAAGGTTTCAGTGTTGTTGTGACACATATTGTAATTTCTACTACACAACACATTTTCTTTAAAAAAAAATATGTAACAAATTTTTTATCTTTTAAGTTTAGAACTCTCGACTCTTATCTTTTTTCGAATACACCCTTTGGTGGTTGCAACCTTCCTTCCTATCTTATAGATTTCTTCTCACCTGCAGGCTGCATTATCTGCATACTGTTAGTATGATGTCATCACAAAGCTCTTTAAGCTTACTTACACCGTTTCTGACTAGGTTAGATGTAATTTTATATGCCTTAACGACTGCTTGCTGTTCCTTCCACAAGATGGAAATTCCCTTGTTCCGAAAATTTATCTTCAGGATGAATTCTAAACAAACTTTCATTTTGTTTGATCTTGATCTTTGTCCAAGGTCGTATTTATTAGTTCAAATACTCTTGCTGTGCGTACCGTTTTATTGCACCGTTACTCTGATTGTATTTAGTAGATTCACTGCTCCACCATTTTTTGGTCAACATCGAAGTGTATTTTTTCCTGAAATGAAACTGCTTAACCATTCCGTTTTTGTATTACTCCAGCCAGAGTTTGTCAATGGAAAGTTGTGATCGATGTTTGGTGTCGATAATCTTTCCCTTGCTCATGGTTACCAAAATTTCCCAGCTATGTTCTTGATCTCAAAGTGCAGTGGATTTGATTCTAATAGAATTTTCAATGAAACAGTAGATCATGACCTCATTACCTCCATTATGCAAATGCATGCGAGGTTCTGTTTCTTGTCTAACTTCTATTTCCGAACTAAAGCTACGTTTTTAGCCATACCACTCTTCCGTACTTTATACGTACCTCATTGGTTTTGCATATCCACGTTCTAATGTCCTTACTCACCGCTTTAATGTGGCTACTTCACAGGAGCTCGCTTTCTGGTATAACTCTCAAATATTTTCTCTCCTATGCACTTACACTTTATTGCCGAGCCACTCATGATGATCGGACTCGGTTAACCCTTCGTTAACCCACAGTTAACCCTGCTTCTTTATAAACGGAATCACCGGTTTTCCTAAAATTAAGTTTGTGTTCACAGATGTGCATCCTTGAGAGTGTTTCCTCAAACTAATATTTGGCCTAATGAGTATCTCATCCGAGTAAATAAGCCCTTTGCGTCTCTGGTTATCTAATATGGGCAGAATTTCATCTGCCACTGAACTCTACATAAGGGATGATAAGACTGGATATCCTCTAGTAGAAGCAAGACTAATTTTATGGTCCTAGTGCTAGTACATATTTTCAAAAATGAGTAAGTTCGGTTTTTCGAAGCAGTTTAAGATTTTTCAAGACATTAATCTGGAAATTCTCGAAAAAAAAATATGTTTTCCATTTTGATTTTAAAAAGACTAATTTAAAGTAAAATTTAGAAGAATTTTCTCACAAAATCCAAAATGTTTGTCGTGTCAAGCAAAAATGCTAAACGTGCCAAGTCAGGCACGCGTGGCAAGTATGGGTGATCACTGATTTAGAGAACTCCAGAAAATAAAACTCACTGTAAAACTTATTTTGTCGCTTTGAACACTATCGCGTTCCGCAATAGTTATTCATTCTGTAACCAACCGGTTTATATATGCATGCATTTAATTGGTTTCTCAAAAGATCGTATTACGAACAACCTCGCTATTTCAAGATTTTATTTTATATACTGTTCGCGCGGTGTAATTATTGGAGATCATCCATTTCTTCAATGTTACACTTGTATTTGCATTTATAAACTTTCTTTTCTTTCACTTTGATTTCATTTTATTTCATTTTTGGCATTCACGCGACGATAACGTGCAGTATATATATTTTTATGTAAAGTTTGTTGTAATTGCGTGTTCTCGACCTTGTCCAATATATGTTTTTTTATTGTCATCTGCTCTTTAGGAGAACAAGTTATGATGTGGACTGTGGTATTAAGTTAAGATTTTAATGCTGTTAAATTTTGAGAAATTGCACGATTATTTATGAGTTTTAGCAATATAAACGAAAACACATATCTAAAAAGAAAAACACAATATAGCTTGTATTTAATTTAAAAATCGGAAAATCTGTGAACTACTACAGACGAAAATAGAAAAATTATGAAAATTATATTGATGACGTTGATGATTAAGAAGGAAAATATCTTAAGCCAAAGTCATAAAATTAAGATATAAATAGGCGATCATTGCGAAAACCATACTTTGTTCTCGAGGAAATAATTCAGCATAATAGACTATATATAACTGTCCTTCCCTGCACCGATTATAGCGTCAATAGCTATTAAAAAGAAAACAATTTGATTAAATCGTCTTACAAATTAATTTTTTCAATAAACAATAATATAAAATACAAATAATTGCGTAAAAATATATTTCACAGCTTATTTATTTCAATCGTTGAAAAGTTTATAGTTTTTCGATTTATATTATGTAAATAATAAATCATAGCTCTGTCTAATTCATTTTTAAATGTTTTAGTTAGGAAAGAAAAGTTTTGATTAAAATTCAAGGTTTATATGTCGGTTCACAACTACAAATAACAATTTTGTTTGTTTGAATAAAAATAAATTTCTTTGAAATTATTATGAAATTGTGAGTTTTAAACGATATACTATTTCGAATCATACTGGCATAAAATGGTTAATTTATTAGTTAGAATGATCATTTAATTTTCGGTCTTATCCTTTATCAAATATTATTATGGTAAGGTATTTTGTCAGGATCCGGTTTACATTTATAATGACAACGGTCGGTAAATTAATCGCATGTGGATATTTCATGATACGTGCCTTTAAAACTATATGAATCATCATTTTTAATTTTTTGTTGTAATACATATGTATGGAGCATGCATCGAGAAAATAAATGTGGACATAAGTTCTATTTTAAAATGGTCAGTGATGTGGTCTATCTTTGAATGCCGAAAAATATCAAGCTATGCTACCTAATTCGTTGTAGATAAATTACCCAATAAAAGTAGAAGGCTGATTGGCCCAATCTTTTTTTTCTGTGTAGTTTATAAAAGATCTATAAACATCATAAATGTACCCCAGATTAGAATAGATGATGTATGTATACCATTTTCCTCAAAAATTAAGAATCTTGGAGTGCTAATGAACAGCTCTTTAACTTGATCAGATCACATTTCTGCGCTGAGGAAACGGATAACATTCATCTTGAGAACCTTGTGGACTGCAGAGAGATGCAGATGTGGTTCTAAAAAAAAGGCTATTTTTTCTTATATTCTGCCCCATTTCATTTATTGTGATACAGCACTTTTTTGTATGTATGAATATGATCTGTATAAAATCCAGTTAACGTTTCATTCTTGTGCTCGTTATATATATAGTAAACGTAAGTTTGGCCACATTTCAACTTATTCAAAAATGATATTGGGGTATAGTATTCGTGATTACTATGTGTATCGAGTTTGTGTGTATATATTTAAGATATTGAAGTCTGGTGAACCTAATTATTTAAATGACAAATTGCAAAAACTTCGTTCTACCAGGGCGAACAATATAATGATTCCGCGGAAATCGTCTCTGTTCCTTAATAGCTCCTTCTTTGTCAGGGGTGTCAACTGTTGGAATTCGTTGCCTTCTGAGCTGAAGTCATCCAATACACCAAATAGTTCCAAGCAAATGTATTTCAGGCACTTTGATTATGCGTAAAAAGTTTCGTCTATTCTTCTGTCCTATAATTTAAATGATATTTATTCATAGTTATATTAGTCTATTACTGTAAACGAACTATTTAGTTTTAGTTATAGTCTGTTACCAGTATTTAGCATTCACTTTATAAATTAAAAAATTTGACAATAATATACAGTCAACCCATACTAATTTAATTGAATTGACACATATATATTCACAAGTGTAAACTTACATATAATAAAAATATAAATACTAAATAATAATTACAAAATAATAAATAAATAAATAAATAAAAAATAAATAAATAAATAAATAAATATGTTTAAACAGTAGACTTTTTTGAAGAGTATATAAAAAATTACCGTATTTATTACTATCGTGTTTATTTTTTGTTTGATTTGGAATTAATTTGGAAATAAAAATCAGAATTAATGTAATTCACAAATTCACAAATAATAAATTCTAATATTTAGTTTGAAGAAATTATAACATGTTGGTTACCATACTAGCCTTAAATTTTCTTCAAATAACGTAAACATTTGTCATCTTAGTAACAATATATGAAGGAATTTCACTCGTGAATACTCTTGCAGTATTCTTGGTATTCCAAGAACTACTGCAGTATTCTTGACATTCCAAGAACTACCTTTAGACGTGTTTACTTAGAGACACAAATTTAAATAGTGGGGCTTATGATTGAAAACGCACGGAAAACGCATCACGCGGTTAAGAATGTGTTTCTTCAAGTTCATGCGCCGATCGATCCAAATACCCAAATACTTAACCACAATCAGTTGTTCAATCCTATCGCTCTCAATTCTCACATATAATACCATTTGTGGTCCCATTCTAAATTTCATGCAGCTACATTTACGCACGTTCACTTTGAGGTTTAAGTTCTTCAGTTTTAAGACGACCTAGTTCACACCCAGTTGTGCCTTCTGAATTGTTCGTCTGCAGATCTACCCATCCCAATGACAACGAAATCATCTGCAAACTGCAGAATGATTAACTATAGTCGCTGATCTGGTGTATCTCTCTATGTATATAGATTAAAAAGAGTTTGCTAAATTTTTCTACCTGGTGGCAGTTCTAACTCCACTTCCTCCATCAATCTAAACGTTTTTCCATTCAGCATTATTCTTTTTCAACTAATAAACTCATGTATCCATTCAGTCCGTTTCTTCGGAAATCCCAAGTCCAACTTAATTTTAAAATATAGACACACGAGACCATGAATTTATTTAATATAAAAGAGTGGTTTTCATGTCTCACCAATTTTTATTTATTTATGTTAATAAAATAAAATCGTTAAATTTATAATTTTATTTCTTGAGCATTTCTTTTTCGCTATCCATCTTCCATCCTTACCATCAATTCATTAAACATATGTACGTGTGTATACTGATAGTTGTGAAGTAAAATGATTAAAATAAATCACAATTGAATGTTAAAAGAAAAAACTACAAAATATAAATATATATAAAAATTCCAAATAAAAGAAAATTATAATAGTCTTTGTTTATTCTCTGCTAAGATTGATTTCAAATATTTTTGTCTTACTTAAAGAAGTTTGAACTTAACAAAAAATAAATTATAACAATAACATATATGTAGGAGACTTTGCATAACATTTTTGATATTTTTACTTAAACTTTAATTCTTTATTTAGGCTGTTTTCTAAACCAAAACTTATTTGAAACTTATTTGTGGAGACTCACTTATTTGAATAAGTAACCTAAATAGGTGACTTATTTGAAATTTTTTTTTCATAGAAAAATCTAATTCGATTTGACAGTGTCAAATATTTTTATGTTTGTTTACAAAATGGTTTCAAGCAATAAAATTTCTTTTTCGATCCCTAATAAAATAATGTAGTAATTTAAAATGAAAAAAAGAAGTTTTGTAAACTCTTTAATTGATCAAATTAAATAAATCGTTCTAATTAAATTTATTTTCGAATTTGCTTTTTGTTGCTGTCAAAATAAGAAAGCTAAATCATTTAGAATAGCTTTTAAATACTTATTTAAAATGGCGGTGAATAAGTAAGTCTACATAAATAAGTTTCAAATAAGTCGTCGTTTAGAAAACAGCCATAGACTGAAATTTTATATACACATTTTTAAAACTATTGACCTTTAGCATTGAAATACTGATTACTGGTTAAATGGAGACCGGTCTGCATTTTGCTCAATTTTGTCAAAAAGTTTTGTATCGTTTATCGAGTTTCATCAAAATCAAATTACTTAATAGATAGACTTAAAGTTATTGAAGATTCATTATTTCGGGATACGATTTCCCCTAACATGACGAAATTTACTCAAAAGATTTTAAAACGAAAGAAAAGTGCGAAAAAGGCTTATGTAAGGAATTTCTTCAAAATGGAATGAAAAAATTTAATTATTACAATTTGCAATTTCAAATAAAAATAAGTCCTGGCAAGCCGCCTCACCGCACCCCCTTTTGCTGAAAAGTGTTCAAAATCAAAACTATGAGCAACTACATCCAATGCTTATGTACGAAGTTTCTTAAAGTTATTGAGGTTTCAAATAAACCGATATTCGAAAAGCGTTAAACGATGCCTTAAAGTTTCAGATCCCATCTAAATAAGCGGTTAGGCAGGTGTTGTTGACACCAACACTTCAGGTACCACTTTCAGACACTCGTTCGTATTTGGAAATGAAGGGAACCGGCGACATCACACTGTAGCGTAAATAAATTGGCATAATCGGGGGTTGCTGGTAAGCGGGACTGATGTGAATGCTTTCTTGTTAATACAGAAAGCCACATCAGTTTCTTCTGTCCCTGAAATTTGCCGCGTATGATTTTTTTACCAAAACGCAAACATTGAAATAAACCTTCGACAGGAGGCTTAAATCCTCAAGCTTGGTGCACTAATGTTGGCATTCGAAATTCAAATTCCTGACACAAGGAATTGTCATACATATTTCGATACCATCCGCATCGTCATATTTCGATACCATCCTGGCCTACGACGTATTCGAGGTATTTTATCTCAGGCATCAGAAACTTTTCTATATTGATTGTGAGATTCCCTCTCTTTTTAAATATGTACTAAGCAACTTCTGCTTACATTTGAAGGTGCGCAAATGCGCAGAAAAGTAGAAGTCACCGAAGTCGTGAGATATCACACAATCTATAAGTATTGTTATATTTTATGACCTTTGTAATTACATAGCCCAAACGACATTCCAACAAACTGGCTTAGCGACGAGTTGATACAGTAAACACTATTATCTCAGTCGATTTTAATGCCATGCAAATCAGCTAGAACGCATCCTTCAAATCAAAACAGCAACATCGATCTGTGGTAGGAAGTACGCCAACGGTTTAGTGACATAATTCTTTTTACATGAAACTGGACACAGTCGCACCTGTCCTGGTTTCCATGGTTGGGTTTCCTGGTTTCCAACGCTAAACACTGAAGGTTGGCATAAGTTATAGAGATTGAAAAAATCGAAACCCAAGTACAAATTCTGTGCAATGGGATGGTACTACCGACTACCATCAACTTAATTCTTTTCTTGACGCCCACGAAAGATGCCGTCTTGGTAAAATATCCATGGATAGCTTGGCCTTTTCGAATTGCAACATTATTTTTGCACATTGCTTTTTGAATTTCGCAAGCAAATGAACCACCAATGGCACTTATCGAAGCACCACAATCAATTAGACGCTTGGTGTTTAAGATATCAATCTCAGCGTAGGGACTTGAATCATTTCTCACAGAAACTAGTGCAGACAAGCTTAAAATTTTAGGTGTCTGACTTCTGCAGCTTTGCCATTATATGATAAATTAAGAAAATCGAGCACGGCTACTGCTTGTCAACATTTCATGTAAGAACTTTTCTCACGACCAATTATTTCTAAAGACGCTGATTTGGTAATTTTATGCGTCGATTTTTTACATGCAACTACTTTACCTACGGACATTTTGTCGATGGTTTTAATTGCCGGTTTTGGTTTTAATGCTGAGTCATACTGGTCTTTATTGACCTCGCTCGCTTTTCCTTTCGAAGCGCAGAGATCGCACTTAAAAATATATGGGTCGTGTTTTCCGCTGACAGAGCAGAAGAGCCTCAGAGTTCTGGTAGAGCCAGACTAGTACACTGCCTAAATCCGTGACCTGGGGTCCTATTTTCAAATCCGATCGTTATCACACCGCACACGTATACTTTATAATTACGAGTCCAAATAACGAATGGTTTCTAACGAAGGGTAAAAAAAATGATTTTCAGGAGTCTTCGTTATAAGATAGTGTGGTGATTATTTATACTCAACCCCAGAGTATGTTGAATTTAATATCGTCATAAAATGATAGATATAAAACGAATTTAATTTGAAAACTACAAAATTTGTTTATATAAAACAATTATTTATTTAAATAACTATTAATTAATTAATCTTTTAACTCTTTAATTAATCTTTTTAATTCATAATTTTTCGTTTACAAAAGGCATATTTTTAAAATTTTCTTTGTTGATTGAAATTTAAGAAAAATATTTTATTGATGTAAATTGTTGTGAGCCTGTTTTTATCAGTTGCGACTGTGACAATTTACATTCTTGTTCTCCAATCATATTATTCGTAATTGTTGAAAACATGGAATACGAACGCATCGATTTCGATGTTTTCAATAATTATAAATACGAGAATCTCACAAGTTTTTTGGGGAGTTGTCATTTTGATTATCCATTGTTTGGTTGTCATTTTTGATTATCCATTGAGGAGTTATCATTTTTTTGGATTGTTCATTGGATGGGATGTGATATTTACATGGATGAGTTGTGAGTATATTTAGGAAAAAATCAATGTTAATGTATGTGTGTTGCAATTAGAAAAATTTTGAATCTCATACGATAAATAAGCAAAACAAAAATTGAATAACGGAGTTTCTTTGGATGTTTTGTGTTTTTTGATTTTCATTTTGATATATAGTACTGAAAAGGGAAAGCGAATTGGTTATTAGATGTGTAAATCGAAATAGGGCCGGTCGTTACAAACCTCTTCATTTAGCGAAAATGTTTCTTTTCGATGATTACAACTTCTGTGCGGAAAATAAAATTTAATATGACGCCACCTGATACACTACACATGACAGTACCTGACTCAAGTTGGAGTCATTAAAGAAACGATTGTTTAAAACAAAATATGGGAAATGCACTACTCAACTGTCCCTAGTTATATTAAAATCGAACAACATAGTTTATCGTTATTGAAGTATGAAATAAATAACTGTTCCGAAGACTCCTCTCCCAGCAAACTTTGTCTAAACTGTAAATCGTCCCAAAAGCTTATCAGATCGCAGTATTCGACAGCTCACATACTAACATACGTAATTATCAGTTAGACTTCTTATGACCCAAAACAATGTTTAATACATTGTTGACGTCATTGATTTTAATATTTTAAATAAATACATAAACCAAACCTACTAACGATAAAATTCTAAATAATTGTAAAATCAACTTATTCTTTTCAGTTTTTATAAAAGCTTATTTATCATCATATCATATATGATACGCAGATCACAAAAACAAAACGAAAAATGAATCATCGTGATATGGTTAACAATTTCGCGATAATAGAGCTAGAAAGTGTTTATAATCCATAGATAGATGTAAATTTAACATAAGAAATATTAAAAATGCATAAAAAAATTCCTAAAATGTATTCGAAATAAATTATACTTAATTAACTTTATTGTTACGTGTTTATTTGAATAGTTTTTTGTAGTGTTACAGTGAGAACAGAAACACTACTTTTACTTCGTGTTCTTAGTTGACATGTTGTAATTGAACCATCTAAAATATTCTTTTTATACAATATAATCAACCACAACTTTTGAAATAAAAAAAGTCCGAGCGGCAGGTATATCCGCTAGAAATAGGTAGATTTCGGGATCAGACAGTTATGTGTGCATTTAGAATCGGATTTATCAAATTACTTTATAAAAAATACTAATTAAAAACAGAAGTATTAAACTAACTTTAAAAATAAACATTATTTTATACAGTTTTTGGGCTCTAGGCACTTAACCTGTACCCCGATATGGCCAATTGTCAAACATATTCAGGAAACTGTTTGCCACAACATACCCAGAAAATATTTTTAGCGTAAGTGAAAAAATGCGACCGTGAAAGTGCCGCTAAATGCCGTTGTACTTCACACAGTTTATTGCAGATAGCTAAAGAACCTTTTGTTGCAGGTGTCTGGCTTTTTAAAAAATGATAGAAATGTGTTCAAATAATTAATATTTATAAATTTTGTTTACATATTTTGCCCCAAACGGCCGTTATAACGCTTTGTTTTTGACAGTTTTAAGGCTCTAGACTCTTAACCTGTACCCGGATATGGCCAGTTGTCGAACTTATCCAAGAAATTGTTTGCCGCAACACGCTCAGAAAAAACTTTTGGTCTAGGTCGAAAAATGCGACCGTGAGAGTGCCGCTAAATTCCGTTATACCTCATATCGTTATATATATATATATATATATATATATATATATATATATATATATATATATATATATATATATATATATATATATATATATATATATATATATATATATATATATATATATATATATATATATATATATAATTTTTTTTTTTTTGTTTTTCCGTCTCCGCTTTACATATATAGTCGTTTGGCATCAAAATTTTTCCGAAATTCCGAGATGACGGTCATTGCAATAGGTAGATTTTTGTATGAAATCTACCTAATATAAGTAGAAACAGAATAATTCAAAAAAATTATCGAACCAAATTAAATACATTATCCGAACTAACTCCATCAATACAATTTCGGAACAGTTTTTTATTTAAGTTGGTTTAAACTACTTTTAATAACATATTAAATCCACCAAAGATCAAATGAACTACGTCACAACTACAATTATACCATCACACATAATTTAGAATCAAACATTATCAAACAATTTTATTTCAAAATCATCTTTTGTTGTTGTGTTTTTTTGTTCTTATTTAATCTTTTTTCAAACGGTTACTTAGTAAAAAAAATAAAAACAAAAGAGATTTTGATAATTTTTCTATGGTATTAAATGGGTTGATATTTTTCTTGTAAGGGTTGCATTATAATGCTTATAAAAATGGAACCTTTTGGGTTAGAAAGCTGAAATTTTTTGAGGCTATAGTTGAAAAGTATGTTTAAAAGCTAAGATGAATTTAAATAACATAAACTGAAACATGATGAAAGCATTGCCTTTTTGCGTTTGTTTTTATTTCAACAGCCGTAGGGTCTCAACCGTTAGATTTAAACTATTATTTTTGAAAATTTTGGAAAGATTTATATTTTAAGTACGTGAAAAAAATTTTTCAAATATGAGCTTGGCCATTTCAGCTAGATCAAGGGCAGCAAAGTTTAGTAAATTTTTAAAACAGCTGATTTTTGAGGAACCTGAAACGCCAAAGTGGTCATCTGGATAAAAATGATAGAAATATGTTCAAATATTTAATATTTATAAATTTTATTAAAATATTATGATTCAAACGGAAGTTATAGCGCCCTAGATTATTCGACATTTTAGGCTCTAGCCGCTTAACTGGTACCCGGATATGGCCAGTTCACGAACTTGTCCAAGACATTATTTGCCGGAACACACACAAAAAATTATTTTGGTGTAGGTCAAAAAATGCGACCGTGAGAGTGCCGCCAAATTCCGTTATATCTCATATCGTTATATATATATATATATATATATATAAATTTTTTTTTCATTTTGATTTTCCGTCTCCGCTTATCATATATAGTCGTTTGGCACCAAAATTTTTCCGAAATTCCGAGATGAAGCACATACCAATAGGTAGATTTTTATATGAAATCTACCTAAAACTGAGATAAGACACATTCATAGAATTAATGGAAATTCAAAAAAACTTATAAAAGTTCAAATAGCAGCTGAAAATTTAGAGTTGTAATTCAAAGTTTATATGTACATATTCTTTATTTGCAAACAAGTTTTATTAAATATATGTTCCAAGAAGTTCCTATTTAGTAAGTCACCCAGAAAACATAAAAAAATTGAAAAACAGACAAAACTTTAAGAATAAAATTTCAAAGGAATAGCATAAAAATAGAAGAAAGTTAGAAAATAAAAAAAGCAGAAGGTTTGGTTTTGTTGATTTGTATGTAAAAATTTTAGCAAACGAAAGATAAGTTTGAAGTTTTTAGATTTTTTTTTTTACTATAAATAGATTTTCATCTTATATTGAATTGCAAATCGAAACATCATTTACATATTTGTAATTTGGGGGAATATAAAAGAATCAAATGAATAAGATTACGTTAGGTAAAGAAATAAAAAGTTTGTCTAATTTAAAAAGTTTAAAAGCATCTTTTTTTTTTTTTTTAAATAAAATGTGTTGTGTAATAGGGTTTAGAATATGTGTCACAACAACACATAAATACCTTTTAAGACCTGGGTCCCACAACAACTGGCGTTGTAAGGTGTAGATTAACGGTTCTTTTAAACCTCTGCGGGTTGAAGCCACCTGAGACTAAGTGTTCCGGCAAACTATTCCATTTGTACGCAGTTCGGACAAAGAAGTCTCTCTGCGATCTGCCAGTATGACAGCGCGGGATCTTTACCGTTTCACCGGTTGCGGCAGCCGATTGCTGAGTGGAACGGGGGTAAGAATAAGTTTGAGGCATGATGCCGCTGATTTCATCTGAGCACTGCTGATGACGATATTTGTAAAAAACAACGAGGTCAGCAACAGTGCGACGATGTTGTAGGGAATCAAGTTTTGATGTCAAAGTTCCATCACCCACAATTCGTATAGCTCGCTTTTGAACAGAGTCCAAGAGGGCCAAGATGGAAACAGAGGCAGCACCCCAAACTTGACAGCAGTACTCCATACAGGGACGAATATAGGACTTATAAACATGGAGCAATTGGTATGGAGTGGAAATTTTTTGCATCTATTTAGGAGGCCGAGTTTTTTAGACGCGCTTTTTGCCATCGCCATTACATGATCGTTCCAGAGTAGGTCATTTGAAACTGTGACACCCAATAAACGAATGTTTTTACATTCACCTATTGGTTCATCACACATACTGAATAAAATATCTTTGGGGAACTCGGTCTTTAATCTAGAAACAATCAACAGCTGTGTTTTGGTAGAGTTGAAATTGACAAGGTTTTGGTCACCCCAGTCGGCGACTTTATTCAGGTCTTTGTTCACGTTTATGGCAGCGTCTCTCCGGGCAGGATTATTTCGTTCGTGAATTTTACCTTTTGAAGAAAGGGGCTCGAACGACTTGTGCAGAGTACTATCATCTGCAAAACTATTTATTGGGTTGCTGGTGATTTTCAACAATTCGATGATATAAATCAAAAATAGGGTTGGGGACAATACTGAGCCTTGAGGTACACCAGCGTTAATTAGTTTAGACTCAGAAGAAAATCCGTCTATGGTTACCGAAATGTATCGGTTGGATAGAAAATTTTGAATCAGCTTCACAACATTGGGATGAAAACCGTACGCAACGAGCTTGTTGATTAAGTTGGCATGCCAGACTCGATCGAATGCCTTGGAGATGTCTAACGCGATAACGTATGTTTCACCACCTTTATCAAGTATGCTGTTCCAATAATGCGCTGGTAGTTGATTTTTTGTTTCGAAAACCGTATTGGCTGTCGGCTATTAAATGATTTGCTTCCAGAAATTTTGAAATGTGTGTATTAATATAATGCTCGTAGACTTTGGATAGGACCGATAGTAAAGCTATTGGCCTATAATTTGAGATATCGGATTTTGGTCCCTTTTTGGGGACGGGCTGGACATTTGCCAACTTCCAACACGAGGGAAATATACCAGATTTGTAGGATTGGTAGAATATTTTAGCCAAAGTTGGTGCAAGTTCTTTGGAAAAGGTTTTTAAAATAATGGATGTAATATTGTCCATTCCTGAGGCTTTGTTGATGTTTAACCCCTTTAAAAGTTTAGCTACTATTTTGGGTTTGAAGTGAAGTTCATTCATATTAGCTCCTGAAGACTGGATTTGGGGTATTTCTTTAGGAGTTTCCAAAACAGTGGAGTTCAGAGCAAAGCGTTCAGCGAACAAGTTAGCTTTTCTTCCGGGATCATTGACGATTAAATCACCATCAATAATAGGGGGAATAGAAAATATTGTACCAGAATTTAAAGAATTAATGGCACTGTAGAAACTCTTGTCAGAAACAGACATAGACGTAAGTTTTGAGGCTTTCGCTCCGTCAATTTTTAGACTTTTCTTTTGAGATAATCTGGTTAGATATTTTGTTGGCCTTTAGATATTGGGATCGATTAGTGGGAGTTTTGTTATGAATCCAAATGTTAAATGATCTACGTTTGTTTCTAATTGCCGTTTTGGCAGCTTTCGAATAAAAGTATTTTTGTTTGGGTTTTACTATGGAGAAAGGCACAAATTTATTGATAGCAAATTGGATGGTTTCTGTAAAGTTTTGAGCAGAAACATTTACATTGTCAGTGTAAAAACAATGACGGTCGAAAGGGAAACCATGGAAAAAATTTTGAAGACCACTTTTATCCATTTTTGAGTAGTGAAATATTTTACGGGGTTTGGAAGCTGTAGTTTTAAGTAAATCAGTTTTGATAACTGATGAGATTAAATAATGATCAGAATTTCCAATACTACCTTTCGCGACCCACATCGACACTCGTAATATCTGGCATTGTGAGAAGATAGAGTTCTAAAAGAAAACTATTATCACCGCCATTACGGGGAGTGAAAGTCGGGCTTTTAACAATTTGGAATAGGCCCTGAGACACGGCAAAAATTTCTGCCAGTTTTCCACTATTGTCAACATCGTCGGTCGATTTGGAGAATTCCAACCATGATTTGTTGTGGACGTGTAATGAAGAGCTTTCTCATTGGCGAACCAATGAGGATGGCGTAGCAGGATGCGTACCTTGAGTGATTTTACGCCTTAACGACTAAAGCCCAGTCCTCGTGGATTTGATGGAGTAATACCTGCTGCTTCAACACAAATGCAGAAATGTACGCAATTTACGAAAAGTTACAGAAATTGAAAAAAATTACAAGTGGAAAATGGAGACTCTGGCGACCCCGTTTGCGAAAGACCTACAATCAGCGCGTCCAACCCACACAATCATTCCCAGACGCTCACACACCCACGCTTCACACATGCTAACATTCACACACACATTCAGACGGCGAAGCAAGACACTTAAGCTCTAAGACCCGCCGCAAGTATCGCAAGTGGTAGTTATCACTGTTTCGCTGCATGGCTGTCAGCTGACCCATATGATACAGCTCGGAAACCACTGCCATCGCTGGTACACCGTGAATCAGATCCTAGAGCACTGGAAAACGTCACACGCTATATTGAAAGTCTTTATTGATTATTTCCCTTTTTCTTTATTAATAACATTTTAAAAAATTTATAAAACCATAAGTAATTCCCAAAAAAAAATTATTCACAACTCAAAAAAAAATTGTAAGTTTATTTGTAAGTTGAACAAACATGTCCAAACCAGTTTATTTCAATACCTGTAGTTTACAGTTAGTTAATGTATCATAGAATTAATAAACCTAAAACAGGACAAGAATTTGTTTTTTTATTTTTTTGTTTTTAATTTTTTTTTGTATTACAGGTTATTTGAGAATGATTGTTTTGAAAATATAACTTCATCAATTCAGGTAATATAATAAAAGAAAAGGTATTTGGTATGTTAAGTTTTACCTCG
The DNA here is from genome assembly GCA_963693315.1 of Diogma glabrata. Lineage (NCBI taxonomy): Eukaryota > Metazoa > Arthropoda > Insecta > Diptera > Cylindrotomidae > Diogma > Diogma glabrata. Next base: position 123,814,651 of record OY856187.1, read on the forward strand.
GAGCAACAATATTTAGATTAGAATAATTTCCAATTCAGACTAAATGTGTCTCGCTACACACACCGCCAGTTCGCACACACACGCAACGACTAACACGCCCCCATTCAATCACTGATACGCCCGTTCACACACATTCACACTTCTACGTTAAACAAAAAAATAAATAAAATAAGTTCACTCACCACATGATTAAATCCTTCCGGCCGCAACGTCTTACAGGCTCAGCCCTCCATCCTCGATGACCAATCCAACAGGCAAAGTATCAAGAAAATTGCTTGGCAATGTGGAGTTGAGCTCCAGTTGCAATCACACCAAAATTTGATATCCGTTGGCAGATGTAAAACGCACGAAAGCCACAGCAAAAACTTGTTATATATGATGCGTTTCAATCAATTCAATATACGACAGCAACAGCAAAAATTTGATACAAATGTTGCGAATATGTAGCAATAGCAAAAACTTGATATATATATGATGCGTTTCAATAAATTCAAAATACGACAGCAACAGCAGAACTTTGATATAAATGTTGCTAAAAGGTAGCAATAGCAAAAACTTGTTATATATGATGCGTTTCAATCAATTCAATATACGACAGCAACAGCAGAACTTTGCTATAAATGTTGCTAAAAGGTAGCAATAGCAAAAACCTGTTATATATGATGCGTTTCAATCAGTTCAATACACGACAGCAACAGCAGAACTTTGACACAAATGTTGCTTTGAAATATATAACATATTCGATAGCATCAGCAAAAATGTTTTACAAATGTTGAGTTGAAGTATATAACATATTCTATAGCATCAGCAAAAATTTGTTATAAATGTTAAGTAGAAGTATATAAAATATACGATAGCATCAGAAAAAATGTTTTACAAATGTTGAGTTGAAGCATATAAAATATATGATAGCATCCGCCAAAAATTGAATACAAATGTTAAGTTGAAATATGTCAAATATACGATAGCATCAGCAAAAACTTGATACAAACGATGAGTTTCAAATTCAATATTTGTATTCCATTGACTTCCATATTGATGCGGCGGATGATGATATTGTGGCGTCATCGTTGAAGAAGTCATATTCAGGCTTTTTTATTAATTTTTTTCTTGTATCATATTATTAATTTATTCACATTAATACTCAACTTTAAAATATTACTGCCATTTAAATTTGTAAATTTCAAAAACTTAAAAACACATCACAAACAAAAAACCATTTTTAAATCAAAACAAAAGTTATCAAATTCCACAACTTTCAATATAAAATAAAATACAACACACGTTTATTTAACATAATAACTGTAATCATATTTTTTTACAATTCAATTGTCTATTTTAAAATACACAACAAATAAATATAGGCCAATAGAATAACGGAAAAAGATATGGCATGAAATTTTTTTAATCTCTGGAGTAGGGTACTCACATAATGGACATGCCGAGTCCACTCGCCCAGCACCTGGGGACTGAAGTTATGCAACAAAGTGTGCTGGAAATTTTTTTTGCTTCCTTATAAGCGATATAACTCGTAAATGGTGCACTTTAGGATACTGGTGCCATGGAATTTTTTTGCTCCTTAAATGTTTTTCTATAACTTAAAATAAAAAAAAACGAAAATAATTTGTTTTGTTGCAAATTTTTGCGAAAAATGGCGAAAAAATGTCTAAAAATCGATGTTTTTCAATTGAATTTAGTTATTTGCAAATAATTGTTTATAACACAATTGACCTCTTTATCTTGTAGCAGAAACCTCAACGAAAAAAGTAAGGTTCAGAGCGTTTCATTCGGCCTGATAGTTTTTGCACAATTCCATTTTGCACTTAATGCCCCTAAAAAAGTTGTTATCTTTGGGCAGGCCGCAAGGTCTGAGTTTTTATCCGATCGCAATTTGCTTAACGGAAATTGAAAGGGTGTAGTTTCAGCTTTAAATAGCATCTGTGTTGCCTATACCCATATTCAATATTAACAATAACAACAGTCGTTTGAAAAACCCGCGAAAATTCCTTAGTTGCAAAATAAAATTTCTCAACGAATTTTCCACTTAACGAGATGCGGTTTTAAAATTTGCAAATCCCTTAGAAAACCGAAGATTTAAAAAGAAACCTCTCTAACATGATTTGGACCGAGTTATGGCCCAGTTTGTTTTTGAAACCACGATTGTAACATTGATTTTGTATGCCATATTTCGACTGCAGGAACCGAGAATTTCCCTCCAAAATGATACTGTTGTGCTCACAAGATGCTGGGTCTGTGCCTACCCAACACGCGATTGGTTACTCTGACTACTGCTTGTAACGTACTCTATGAAAAAATAAAACGTCCTGTTTAGTATACGTAAAACGTACGTAGCGACACGATGTATAATTGAGTATTATTGTAATGACAAATAAATTTAATGAAAAAGTAATGAACTACTTATGTGTAATCATGTCCCAAATCATGTTAGAGAGGTCTATTTTCTAAAATCTGAGGTTTTCTAAGCACTTTGCAAATTTTAAAAACGCATCTCGTTAAGTTGAAAATCCGTTGAGAAATTTAATTTTACAACTAAGGAACTTTCGCGGTTTTTTGAACCACTGTAATTGTTGTTAATATTGAATATGGGTATAGGCAACATACATGTTATTTAAAGCTGACACTACATCCTTTCAATTCTCCTCAAGCAGATTGCGATCGGATGAAAACTCAGACCTTGCGGCCTGCCCAAAGTTAACAACTTTTTTAGGGGCATTAAGTGCAAAATGGAATTGTGCAAAAACTATCAGGCCGAATGAAACGTTCTGAAGTTTACTTTTTTTGTTGAGGTTTCTGCTACAAGATAAAGGTGTCAATTATGTTATAAACAATTATTTGCAAATAACTAAATTCAATTGAAAAACATCGATTTTTGGACATTTTTTCGCCATTTTTCGCAAAAATTTGCAACAAAACATATTATTTTTGTTTTTTTTTTATTTTAAGTTATAGAAAAACATTTAAGGAGCAAAAAAATTTCCATGGCACCAGTATCCTAAAGTGCACCATTTACGAGTTATATCGCTTACAAGGAAGCAAAAAAAAATTTCCAGCACACTTTGCTGCATAACTCCAGTCCCCAGGTGCTGGGCGAGTGGACTCGGCATGTCCATTATGTGAGTACCCTACCCCAGAGATTAAAAAAATTTCTGACCTGTTACCAACAACAACACGTACAATCCGTAATTCTATTGGCCTAATAAGATATATCTTTCTTTTACATAATATGGTTGTTCGAATTTATAATATATATCGTGCCTTCTTAAATCTTCGGCAGTCGAAATTGAACTCATAATTTAAGTTTTACAAAGAAATTGGACTAATTGAACTAAGTTAAAAACTTTGAATTAATTAAAAATTGTTTTACTTAAATTTTAAGAGAAATACGTGAATACAAAATACATTCCACAATTTTGTTATTCACGAGAATGATTTTTGACACAAGACTGAGTTGTGTATATAAAATACACGTCACAAAAATATAATTTGCTTTTAATGATTTTTTGTATTTTTTTGATTTTTACGACACAAACATATATATATTTTTTTTTAATTGATATTTTGCACAACACAAATAAACTTTTTCTAAATTTAAACTAGCTGGACAGATACAATTAAAATGAATTTGCACTAATTGAACTACGTAAAAAATTTAATTTAAATAAAAATTCACTACTTGAATATTACTTAAAGTAATGAGAAAATGCATGAATGCAAAATTCCGCACAATTTTGACATTCATGAGAAGAAAAGTTCCAAGACATAAGAGATTGAAAAATTGTATAGTCATTCCTTATATACAAATTCTTTAGTATCGAAAAATTCGAATAAGTGTTTCTGATGCAAGGAAATTAATTTACATTACGAAAATAAATGTTAGGACCTTTTTTCGTTAAAACAAAACTGTTTGTGATCTTGTAATACATAACATGGCAAAATAATTTAACGAAATAAATTATTTCCACCACACTTATAAGAAATATCAATGAATTAGAATGGATTAAACGTAAGTTTTCTAGTGATTCTGTTGGCCCTTTTACGGAGCCACGTACAATTGTTGGACCTTTGTTACTAGATATGTTATTCAAAGAAGTACTAAATATATTATTCAGAAAAAATTCTGTACAAATAAACGGGATAGCCGTGTTGCCCCTACATAAACCCGGTCTTGGGAACCTCTTATATACACTGACGGCTCTAGCCTAACATTCCCAGACGGAAATCAAAATTTGAATTCAATTCAAAATAAAAATAAATATATATATATATAAAAAAACTTCAATAATGGAATATAATATATGTATAAAAATATTGATAAATATAATTTGTATAAAAACCTTATTTTATATTTCTGTTGATGCTGTTTCCACCAGTTGCAATACCACGCTCCAAAGTTGTTGAATTTTGATCTGGATAAGCAGAGATATTATTTCGGATACCAAGTGAACTCCTTTAAGCCAATATTTGCTTAATTCCTGATTTGAAATATTAGAATATTCATTTGAAACTACGGCACCACTACTATTGTTGTTATTATTATTCAAAACATTGACATCTTTTTGATAATCCAAATTTGTATTATATATTGAAAAAAACATCTGGTGTCACATGATGAAACATTTTCATTAATGTTAACTTCTTATAAAGTGGACAATTACAAGTCACAACTGGCCATAATAAATTTTTTTTATTGTATTCTTATTAATGTTTACAACCATAATAACAATAATAATTTCATTCCAAATTATAAATTTGACTTATATTTTTAGTATTTGATGTTTTTTTATTATTTCACATCACATTAATTAGCAATTAATTTAAAAGAGCCAACACATATATTAACACCTTAATGAATCTACTAAATTTTTTCTAAAATCAACTCTGAAAATATTTGGTTGAAGCACAAATATGGAATGAATCTCAAAAAACAAAAAATGTAAAAATCGAACAATGTGCTTTTAATGATTTTTTTGTATTTCTTTTGATTTTTTTACGACACAAACATATATATATTTTTTTCTTTTAATTGATATTTTGCACACACAAATAAACTTCTTCTAAATTTAACTATTGGGACATAACATTTAAAACCAAATTGCACTAATTGAAACTATTTATAAAAATTTAATTTAATTAAAAATTTTTCTACTTATATTTAACTTAGATACTAGATGAAAAAAGCATGAATGCAAAATTTTCAACCTTTAATTTTGACATCCATGAGAAGAGTGATCTTATGATTTTTCATCTTCCAATCAATAAAATCAAATCGTGTAAATCCAAAGATTCAACAAAAATTAGCAACGACATCTGTTTGTTAGAATTGGAAATAAAATTGAGTACGTTCGTTTGTTTTTTATAATATACTATAAATTTAACTAAGTATTAGAAAATTTTAAAATTATTATTAATGTAAAAGTGAACTGAAACTAATGAAATAAATTTTATTAGAAAAAGGAGATGAATTGGTTTTATTGTTGTTTAGGCGAATATAGCGGACGTTACAGTTTAATCGATTTTATGATGCTTATGTATTACGAAATAACAATCTACAACAGTATTACAGTGAAATTCAGATCTATAACGGGAAGACAATTTGATAAAAATACCCATATAGGAAATCGAATGCATAACGAATTGCAGGAAAATAATTTTTCTATTGTGACGATTGGACAAATGCGCACAGCTGTTTTGAGGTTTGAAAACTTCGTTGATCAAGTACGGTTAGTGTTTAGAGAATTCAAATTTCAGCAGTATGGTAAAGTAATGCGGGTGAAAAACGCAGTATGAGTCAATAATAGGGGATTGTAAAAGAAATACTATTGTTAATTACTTTATGCTAAGAGCAAATTTACGTACGGAAACTATATGAAAATATGACTATAGATTGTGGATGGATGAGAAACTATTACTAGCTACGTATGTTAATCAAAATGATGACTTATGAGAAAACAGACACGGAACAAATCGGGAGCTTTACCGCTCTACGTTATCATGCTCCAGTCTACATTACAGACGTTGAAGTCACCGGTAACGATAACTTCACAATTGGGGGACTTTGCTCTAATCTCGTTCACAATTTTTGTCAGTATATTAAAAAAGTTTGGGTTACGTTTGTTGGGGGACCGGTATAAAGCTATTGTAAAACAAGTCATTTCTGGAAGACAAATCTTTAAAACCATTGTATTGAAGCCGTCACCGTGTAGTTCAAAATATGGAAAGCGCGTGTACGCAACACTCTCATGAATGAATGCGCATACGCCCTGATGGAGTTTGAAAGCTGATTCGAGCCTATATTTGGAATTAAGCGATTCTATAAAGAGAAAATTTTCAGAAACTTGTGTTTCTGTAAGGAATAGAATGTTCGGTTTGTCGTGCTCAAGATGATGTTGCACGTGGTCATGGTAAGCGTTCACTCCGCAGATGTTTTGAACATGTATGTTAAAGTTTTTTATTGAATCATATATGTTTTGTCCCTGCAAATTCCGTGGACGTGCCGCTTTATGGGCGGGTGGATTGCGCAAATTTGCTTTACCACTTGCAGACTTATTTTTTTTTCGGTTGTACTGCCATATATATACAGGGTGAGTTTTTTAAAAAATGCCAGGCATTTATCTCGAGAACCATGCTAGATGGGACAAAATAACCCAAGGTGATATTTGTTAAGGGTCGAGAGGGACGTCTAGTGGTAATATTGAATGACCTTGAAACTTATAAGTATTGGAGATATATGCTAATGTAAGGTTTTTTTAAATTAGAACCCATATATTCAAGGGTCTGTTTAAATTAAGTAAATCAAACTACACACTTTTTGCTTACAAAACTTTTTTGTAAAGTGTACGATTTTGTAGATATGATGAGAATTGATTTGCACTAAAGAAAACGTGTCTTTGCTAAGTTCTTCAGTAAAAAAATAAAATTTCAATAAATTAAAAAAAACAACAAAAATCAATTTCACGCAGTAGACCACGATGCAATAATATTTAAATTAATGAATGATTTTCATGGTTTTTTTTTAATTTATCGAAATTTTATTTTTTTTTCTGAAGACCTTAGCGAAGACACGTTTGCTTTAGTGCAAATCAATTTTCATCATATCTACAAAATCGTACACTTTACAAAAAAATTTTGTAAGCAAAAAGTGTGTAGTTTGATTTACTTAATTTAAAAAGACCCTTAAATATATGGGTTCTAATTTAAAAAAAACCTTACTTTAGCATATATCTCCATAACTTATGAGGTTCAAGGTCATTCAATATTACCACTAGACGTCCCCCTCGACCCTTAACAAATATCACCTTGACTTATTTCGTCCCATCTAGCATCGTTCTCGAGATAAAAGCCTGGCATTTTTTAAAAAACTCACCCTGTATATCAAAAGGGTTTTATTTTATTTTTTTATGTTTTATTTTAAAATGGATAACTTAGTAAAAAATCCTATCATACAACAAAATATGACATATGCCAATATTTCATGATAAGATGAAGAAATAATAACAAAATAATAAGTGAAAAACAAATTGTGAGAAATTTGCAGAAAACCAAACAAAACTAAATGCCAATAATCCAGCTGATGCAGTGCACCCCAGACGCACCGCCCACCACCTCAATCGAGGCACAAAGCCCACACATAACTACGTGTTGGTCCGGTTCCTCGGAAGAGCTAATGAGCGGTACCGCTACGGAACGCTGCCCAGCTAAGACTGGAAGTGCTGCAGTTGACTAATTAAAGTTCGTCTGCCAGCACCCTAAGATATCATCTTGACTAATGACATCTCCTGCCATTGCCAGTGGTATGTGATATCTCACGCTAACTCATATGTCAATGGCAGGGACTGGAGTACGCAGGGTAGTCAGACCCGTAGATCAACATTGATCATAATCGATCAAAATCGATCCCTCCTGCGGGAAACTCTTACGAAAACGATAATGTTGGCCATTTTCGAAAACGAGGTTTGTTTGACCAAACTGCTTTAAGTGTACATAATTATTTAAGTATTTGTCGAATAATAATTTGTATGTTTTTAAGTTCTCTATTATCCTTCTATTCCACCTAAATTGTGGTTATGTATGAATTGTGGTGAAAAAACCGAATGTGGTAAATTTTGCTTTTGGTTGAAGTAATGCAATCAATCAGTATTCCTATCGGCGGACTATTACTTTGTCACAGTTATAGTGCTTATTAGTAGGGTTGCACCGATAAGCAGAATTGCCGCGGCTTTCTTTATCGGCCGATACCGATTAATCGGCTGCGATTATTTGATGAAAATGAGTAAAACAAATCTACAAAAAGAATTTTTAATTAGACTATTAATTAGAACGCGGGACTTTTCTTTAAAAGTCGGGACAATTCCACCAAAATCGGGACCGCTTTGTAACATTAGTTTAAAATATTATGCAAATGTCGCTTTTATTTTTTTAATTTATAGTTCGACAATATTTAAATAAAAAAATTCTGTAACTGTTGAAAGTGCTTTTTTGCATTTTTTTGGCAACTATTTTCCATTTGTAGGTAAAACAATCTGCAGTCCTGCTTGCTTATTTTTTACCCAATATCTTTAAAAGTGAACTGTATCACATTTGGTGGATTCATGTATTTGGGAACGACTTCGTTGTCATTATTTCAAGCATGGTTACTCTGGAATGGAAATAATAAGAACTTACGTATTTATAAGACAGAAGTCACGAATGGCAAACTTCGAAAGCCACACTGCCATTACCCAGGTAAGAATTAGCTATTGGGCCAAGCTTGGGCCAAGTCCGCGCCACAGCTTTTGGGGTTTGGGCCAGACTTAACATTTTCAAACGGCCCAAGCTTGGAATGATGTCCTGGGGCCAAGACTGGCAAACCAGACTTGGGCCAAGTCTGGCAAATTAGACTTGGGCCAAGTCTGGCAAATCAGACTTGGGCCAAGTCAGGCAAATTAAATATTACATTAATTAAATATTTCGTGAAATATTTCAGAAATATAAATTTCATGAAACTTACAATCACTATAACAATGCATAACCTGCTGGTGAATAACATGTAATATAATAAACTGAATCTTGGTTCAATCTAGGCATTTACAACTGGCCCAGACTAAAACCGGAGTTAACTAGCCAATGCTTGGCTCGCCAATACTGGCCCGAGGTTGGCCCATTGTTTAACATTGGCAGTTCCTACCCGGGTAATGACCGAACGAGAAACTTTGCACCGAGTTTTTTGACACAAATCGAGTTTTTTCAATCTGAAAGAAACTGAACTTCTTATAACGTATTGAGCTGAGAGCATTTTAGTCCAGACAAAATAGCTCTAGTGAATATTTCATGTTTCTAAGCTAAACAAATGTTTTATTGCCAATTAAATTATATAGTATCCTAGATCTATTTCTGAACTCTTTTTAAATTTATTACTTTCGATATTTTCTGGGTGCTTCGCAGTATTAACCCTACAGACTGTTCAGCCCTCGGAACCATGCTTTTACTGGTTCGGAAATATTTCTGACTGATATGCTGCATGTTTTTAAGCCTACATGATTTTTCTATTATATCGAGTATCTCATAAACTACAAACCCTATGGGTCTGACTGAAATTTAAGATGCGTATAAAATTATCCTGTCCACCCAAAATGGCGTGGTTATTAATAAATAAAGTTGTTTTTGTTTGTTTTGCAGTGATGCGATGTAAGGCTATAAAACATATACATTTTTAACAAGCCCACTAGCGTATCAAATAAAAGGACGGTACATCAGTATTTTTACATTTATTTTTGAAATTTATACCGCGCATTTTTTGTATAATTTTGATTAATATCACTCCTTCCATGGTGTTTTTCGCTTTGTTCCGAACCTGATTGACTGAAAAACAGACTTCCGACTGAAAAACAGAATGATAGAAAAATTAATAAGTTTACAATGAAAAATACAATGATGTCACAAGTAAAAATTTATTAATTGGTAAAACTAACATTCATGACACAGTTTAGAGAAGTGTTACGTGAAAGAGCTTTTAATTTAAGTAACATCGCAATTTTTTGTATAATTTTCAGACAGATTTGTCATATTTTTATACAGTCGTCAACCTTATACATTTTTAAAAAGGTTTTTAACTATGGCTGACTATGGTGTTTTAAAATTTGGTATTTGTTGTGTTTAAAATGGAATAAACAATTATAAATGCATGTCTTGATAATCGGCCGATTAATCGGACAAAAACCGATACCGATTAATCGGCAAAATGACCTATTATCTACCGATTAATCGGTGCAACCCTACTTATTAGATTCAGATATATTAGGAGGTATGATAAGCTCACTCAAGCTGGTAAAGTCATAATGAAGCTAAAACTAGAAAAATCAGCTAATAATCAGCCCCTTAAATTTCATCTGAGTTACAAGATGAAAGATGAAGGTGGAAGCCTCATTTTGGATTGTTTACCAAAACAACCCGATTTTAATATAGCGCTTAAAGACGGTATTAGAAGCAACATACGGTCACTGCCAAAGAGTCCCACTATCTGGCTCCAGATACTTCCTCAATCAATGTGTGTACAGGGGCAAAAGGGTTTAGTCCTACAATAAACAAACAGATACTTTAGATACCATCAGAAGATACCCAGAATATTGAAATACAAATTGATAAAATATAAACGGGACATTCTCTGTGAACTCGGCCACCCCCCTCTGTCCAAAAATTGAAGCAAGCTATTGACTTGGAGTTGGAACATCTAAACTCTAATTTCGAACATCTAAATTCGACAAAATTTTGTACATTCTCGAAACTTTGCTTGTTATTATTTACAGATTGTATCTTAAACATAGAGGTCAGTAAATTAGCAATCTTCATCTTACGTCAAAAGTAATAACATTGAAATTAATTTTAGTTTAATTTCATTAAAAATATTTTAATGTATGTTTCATTAGGTGTTATTGTATTGTTTATGACTGAAATTTAGTGTATTTTTCGATAATTATAAAAAAAAATTGGATTTTCCTGGTGACGTTTTTTTATTTTTGTGCATAAAATGCACATAAAAGTTCATCGAATTTCTATACAGGAAACTAGTGTTGATAAAAAAATGTCAAAAAATCGTTACACTAATCGTTATACACTGGCGTCGATATCGATACTGCCGAATTCCGATACACTGACGTTACAATATTTAATACTTTATAAAAATTATAGTTTTATAGAAAAAATGCAAATTGATTTAAATCACTGATTAGAATCATTTTTTAGAGTAACACGTCGTGGACGGAGTATTTCGTATTCGAGTTACATTAAAAACAATAGGACATGTATACAAAATTAGAAAAAAATTAAACAAAAAGGCCTTCGGCCGGCATTAACATATTATATTACCAATAACAAAAATGATGCGTTACTTTATCCATGTTAACATTGATAATGTCACAGTTTGTTTTAATTTTAAAGCTATCAAATATCAGATATATGTATATACAACCAGAAAAATCACAATATCTTACCAACTAGGCCTAGCATAACTCCCCAAAATCTATGAATCATTCATAATACTAAGTATTAGACAAATTATTTTATTCACCAAGCTCTATATAATAATATAAATCGTATATGTTATGATTTGTAGGCTAATTCAAATAATTTTAATTAAATTTAATACAATATTAAAAACTATAAAATCCATTTAAAATTAGCTTCGAAACAAATAAATTAATTCAGTCTACTTACAGTTAATAAAAAAAAGATAACAATTTAAATTTTAAAATTACCTTCTTAGAAAATATAATGAGTCATATTTGATTCTAAACAAAAAAAACTTCATAAAAGCTGTCGAAAAGGAAATTGAATTTGTCATTACTTGTCTTATTGATTTAAGAATTTTATTTAAGTTTTTTTTCCAAGAATCTCCCCTTTTTTATTATTTTATAAAACTGCTTCAAATAAAATCAATAAATTTGCGCTAAAAATATTTAACTTTTTTTTAAGTTTAAGAAAACATATAATTATTGTTGGAAACGAAAACTAATAATAATTATAGCTATTATGTTTACTATACGGGTTTGTTATGAATAGGATAGAATTTCGTTTTAGAATTAGAAGGTCAGTGACAGTTTTTCACTAATCACCGCTTTCATCACAACCTGCATAATGAAAAAAATATGATATCTCAATTTACTTAAAAGAATGTTTGTACACCAAAACAGTTTGAAATTTATTTTAAGAATTATGAAAAATAAATATTGTTTTTCTATTACATACAATAATATTATATTCTCGTGTAACGAAAAAAAATTTATTTCATTGTACATATTGTCAGTTGGATGTGTTCCAACATGACTGTCAGATATTGAATTTAGTTAAAAAAAATTAAGATTTTATTAGCACAATTTGGTATACGTTTCTAAAGTTATAGAGAAAAAAATATAACATCGAATTAGCAAAAAAAATAATTAAATCAGCTCAATCGAGGTCATCGTTATCATTGACTTTCACGCCCTTAACAAGTCGTGAATAAAAGAATTGATCTTAAGCGTTCAACGACCTAGACAATAGTGGAAGACTGCCAGAAATTTTACTACACCACATCGTCTCTCCAAAATTATTCAACTTTCACTCTTCGTAATCGCGTAAGATTATTTAAGACATGCATTCATAAAACCAACTCTGCAAAATCGATTCTAAAAATTATACTTGATCGCAAACGAAGACAGAAACTGGTCAGAAACTCGGTCGCTATCCTTAATAACATACATGATTTTTAGTGAAGAGATCTCGCACTTGGGATACAAATGCGGATAGATAAGAAATACTTTTATTTGTCACGCGATACAGATCTACAATTATTTTATCTGAGTAATATGTAATATTCTGTTTAATTTAATAAAACAACTTTTTTAAACGAGTTCTAACACACTTAGTGATGAAATTGCAGAAGGCATGACTAGAAGAATCTCAATTCCTGGTTCTGTATTGAGTTTTAGCAGGTTTTATATTTTCTTCTCGTTGAGTTATTATTTATTTAATCATTTTAATCTCATCGAGGTCATTTAACAGGAAGTTAAATAAACCTACCAAACGCCAAACTAATTATTACCTAACAGCTTTACTAGGTCAACGGTGAAATTAATTCTGTGGCGTTTACACCCACTTGATATCGATTCCCTTATTTCATAACTTTTCTAGTAATCGATATATTGAATTTCGCCTGTAAGACAAAAATCTGAAGCTTACATACTTCTGTAAGACATTCTCTAGTCACTCTGCGTCATGTGTTTTCGCATCCCAATGCAAACAGTTGATAGAATTATTAAAATTTCTTACTAATAACACTTTTTTATCCAGTACTTACTGGGAACAGTTGATTAAAGCTCGAAACCCTGGACGTCATTTACGAACTGGAGGACTTTATTTCGCATCGTCACGCTATTAATCACTCTATTGACATTCGGTCCTAGCATTCTATCGACATTCGGTCCTAGTGAGATTATTAAATAATCGACCTATTTACCAATTGATTATCACGAATAATTTATTTTTTCTTACAGAAATATGAATTAGTAGAATTATAAATTAATAAGTCTTCAAATGATATTTCTTGACTAATTCAATTTTTTCCTGCAAAATAATTTTTATAGTGAAGATATTGTATTTGCCATTTGCAAAACAATTCACGTATAATACATAAAACATTAAAAAATATAAAGAAATCAAAAATAACAAAAAAAATACTAAACGAATTCCTCTCGACCGGTGAGAAATTCTCAATTTATGTTAGAAAGTTCCTCAAGCAAGTGGCATTGATAATGGCCCTCGGTCTACGGTCTCGATTCTCGAACTATCATCAATCACTTGCTTTTGAAATTTTCACAAAAAAATATTTCGAATTATTACCGCCTTTGGAAATTACTACTGAACATTTTCTGCCGTAGTTTTATTTTAATTTAACCCAATGAAATTCTGTAAAATGTAATGACATCATTCAATTTGACCAATCACATTTGAATTATACTAATAATAAATAATTATACGTCTGGCCTACTGCGATATCAGTGAATTATCAAATAATTTTAAAAATAATTCACTGATATCGCAGTAGGTCAGACGTATAATTCATAAAAAATATATAAAGAAATGAAAAATGGCAAACAATTTTCTAAACGAATTCCCCTCGTTCTGTGATAAATTCTCATAATTTTTGGAAAATTTCTCAAGCAAGTGGTATTGATCGGTCGAGTTACCTCGGTCTACGGCCTCGTGCTCTTATCAATATACTTGCTTTCGAAATTTTTAGCAAAAAATTATTTCGAATTATCACCGCCCTTGGGAAATTACTACTGAAAATGTTTTGCCTTAGTTTTATTTTAATTTAAACCAATGAAGTTCTCTAAAATGTAATGACATCATTCAATTTCACCAATAAAATTTGAATTATACTAATAACAAATATTTATACGTCTGGCCTACTGGGATATTAAAAATTATCAATCTAATTTTGAAATAATTAACTGATATCACTAGGCCAACGTATAATTCATAAAAAATATATAAAAAAAATGAAAAATGGCAAAAACATTTCTAAACGAATTCCCCTCGTTCGTTGATAAATTCTCATAATTTTTTGGATAATTCCTCAAGCAAGTGGTATTGATAATAACCCTCGGCCTACGGCCTCGTGCTTTTATCAATATACTTGCTTTCGAAAGTTTTGGCAAAAAATTATTTCGAATTATCACCGCCCTTGGGAAATTACAACTGATAATCTTCATTTTCTATTTTCTATATCGCCGTTTCACTAGCTAGTTTATTTATTTTGCAGTTACTAATTCGCATTGTTCAAAATAATAATATTTTGGTTTACTTTTATAGTACAGGGTACTGAGTAGAGTACTATACTTACATTTAGCTCTATATACATCCGACTAGGTCAACTGGTAGAATATGATAATTTTTAACCACGGGTAGCTTGTATTTGGAAAAGCGATTTGTTTTTTTTTTGCGATTTTCGTACATGCATGCTTTTGTCAAAATATATTTTGCTAGTGACCGATTCAACCATGAACCGACGTTTTTAAATTGGTCAGTGCAAAAGATCGATTCGGTAAGAACAAATGAAATCCTCAACATGGAAATAAGTAAATATGATCAATAATTATGAAGTTACTCATACCATCGCACTAAGAGTTTACTGTGTCAACATTGCGTGTATGCTTATGAGATATTTAAGATATGAACCATCAGAATAAAAAAATTCAGACATCTGGAAAATAATCTAATGAAAAATGCGTATATATTTTTCTGGAGTTTTAAAAGCAGGTAAATGACGATTTTCGATTTTGAGCTAATAAAATGCATGCAACTATGGTTCTGATAATCAAAAACCAATATAGAACCTTTGGTATAATCAATGTCGGAATCCCTATGCGCTCATCGAATCTTTAACCAATACTCAACACTAAATTCCACCAGCAAGCATAATAAAAAGTAGCAGAAAATGATTTTTACCTGAAAAAAAAAAGAAAAAAATATGGTTAATTTTCTAAAAAATTTAATTAATCTACACGTGATTATTGATTAACATACAATTTCCAAAGAAAAGTGAACGGCATACCAAAGAGATATTTTTGCTGTGTGTGTTCATTAGACTAGCCGTTAAAAATTAAATTTTCTCAGATACGGCCAAAAAGTTCGTTTAAAAAAATTCGTTTGGGTGAAAACTGAAAAGACAAGAGGATGTTTTTTTTTAAATAAAAAGAACAAGTGCCGCAAAATCATCGATTTTTTGATAAAATCTTAATTTTTTTAAATGTCTCATGAAAAATGCAGATTTTCAAACTCGAAATTCTCGAACGAAAAAGTACTAATCTTGTTTTTTTCTTCTCACGATTAATTTATTCTTTTTATTATATAATAGAAGAAGAAACTTAGTACTTTTTCGTCAACCTTTTATTTATTTTTTAGTTACGAATATTTACAAGTTTTTTTCAAAATATCATCAAAACATCATAGGCAAAAAATGTAGTTCTGTAGAAAATAAAATTACATGCCTATAAAAATGTTTTTATAATTTTAATTTGCATATTTCATGAGATATTTAAAAAAAATCGATTTTCTCAAAAAATCAACTTCGATGATTTTGCGGGATGTGTTCCCTTTATGTAAAAAAAAACTTCCTCGTGTTTTTTTTCAATAAAACCTCACTTTGTGATTTTTCATCTCTGTCAATTTTGTATTCAAGTTTCACTTTAAAACTTAGTTTAATCGATTAGATTTGGCGGTTTTGAATGTTTTGCTTACAGACCCTTTTACTTAGAGGGGAGTCGAACCCAGGTCCTCCAAGTTCGAATTCATATTGCTAGCCACTAGGCAGCTCAACTCAACCCCAATCATAACTCAAGACGGATAATAAAATCTTAAAAAGAGAGAAAAAAAGAGTAATTCGCAACATATTCGTAAAATTATAAGGTCAGAATTTGAATAAGGGATCTGTCACAATCCCTCATAAATCGATTTAAAAAAATCAAAAACTTTTTGGTAACGTAAATGTGTTCGTGATAATCTCAAGAATGTGTAGTTGAAATTATAGATCAATTTCATAATAGAACTCGAGATATAGAGCATTTTTGATTGTATTTTTGATTGTATTACTTCGGTCTGAAAGACCTAAGTATTACATTCATGAGCTCAAAGTGAAATTCTTACCCCCACTTTTTTTGGCATTTCTCGACGTTTTAGGACCTACTGATTCTAAAAAAGCAAAAAAAAATGTGTGTCTGTCTGTCGGCCGTCCGGCTGTCCGGCCAGCCGTCACAACCGACGAAATCTAGAAAACCGATGGACGGATTTCAAAAATTTTTTTTTCTAAAAATAGGTTTACTCAATGGGAAGAGCCGAAAGGACGATGTGTTTGATAACTGTACCGGAAGTGTGTCAAAAAAATCGTCAAGTGTGTCAAAACAATGAAATTGGCATATTTTTTGCTTAAAAAACGTTCATTTTAAGTGATTACGAGTAGGAACATTGAATTTGGAGAAATCTTGATGGTCGGGATTAGTATGTGAGACCAAAATCTAGATTATTGCATTATAAGTTTGTCAAAAAAAGTTGTCAAGTGTGTCAAAAGAAAGATTTGTATTTATTTTTTTACCCAATTTTTTGAAAAAAAAAATAAAATTAATTGTTTGTTTGAAATGAAGTTTTATTATTATTATTGAGAATTATGGCATTATAAGTTTGTCAAAAAAATGTTGTCAAGTGTGTCAAAAGATTTTTATTTAGTTTTTTACCTAATTTTTGGAAAAAAAATAACATTGTTTGAAATGAAATTTTATTATGATTATTGAGAATTATGGCATTATAAGTTTGTCAAAAAATGTTGTCGAGTGTGTCAAAACAAAGGTTTTTATTTATTTTTTACCCTATTTTCTTAGAAAAAAATAAAATTAATAGTTCGTATGACATGATATTTTATTATTATTATAGAGAATTATGGCATTATAAGTTTGTCAAAAAATAATGTCAAGTGTGTCAAAAAATGATTTCATTTAATTTTTTAGCCCATTTTTTGGGAAAAAAAATGTAGCTGTTTTTATGACGTAAACGTAATTTAAAATGAAATTGGACATGGAAATTTTTGAATTTGTTTGTTTTTTAAATATTTTTGGAATTTTGAAAAAGTTTGTATTTTGGATTTTGTAATAATTTTTGCAATATTTTTAGAATTTCGGCAAAAGTTTTAATTTTTGATTTTGTAAGAATTTTTGGAATATTTTTAGAACTTTGAAAAATTTTAAATTTTTGATTTTATGATAATTTTTAGAATTTTAAAATAAATTTTTAAATTTTTGATTTTGTAATAATTTTTGCAATATTTTTAAATTTTGGAAAAAGTTTGAATTTTTAAGAATTTTTGAAATATTATTGGAATTTAGAAAATATTTAAATATTTGATTTTATTCTAATTTTTGGAATATTTTTGGAATTTTGAAAAAGTTTGATTTTATTTAATTTAACAATATTTTTGATTATAATTTTCCGGCAACGTATTGATGTTTCGTATTAGTTTTGTAATAACTTTTTAAACAGAGATAAAAAGTACTTGTACTTTAACAAAGAGTTATGTTGGATATACATCGCTGCCCAAAACTAAAAACCATGTCCTCATAAAAGTATTTTGCCGAAAACTATATACAAATCCTTAACCCAGACCGAAGTCTTGATATCTCAGGGCTGTGAGATTTCAGCCCCTCCATATTTTTTGATTGTAATGTTACCATTGAAATAATTGTACTAAAAGCCCAAAACACTTTCTCAAAACTAAATCTTCATAAATCTGCAACCATCACTGACCTAAATCTGTTGGTCTTAACGGTTTATATCTTTCGGCATTTTATTCTTAAATAAATTCTTCATAAACTGAACCACAATTTGATGCTAGATTACAAAATTTGGTTTCTAGACAGACCGTCAGAGTTGAAAAAGAGACCATTTTTTAACTGTTTTATAAATCGCATTATTTGTACAAATATCCGCGAAAATGGTACCATTTAACCTCTCCCTATATTCAAATAACCTTTAAATTTTGTTTTTTGTTGATATCTTTAACCGGAGCGGAGCTAGCTTGACGTATTTTTGACGGTCGCATATCAACGAAAAAAAATCGAGGGATAGTCGACATAGTCGATTTGGAAAACTAAATTTCAATTTTCATTCTTAATTGCTCTTCCAAAACGCAATCGCAAAGACTTTTTGTTGTTTTTTTAAACTCTGGGTCTTCCAATTTGTGGCGATTGGTTGTGAATCATAGTAACTCTTATCTTTAATACGTTTTCGTCGTAAATCCGAAAACATATTGAAGGTAAAAGTTAATATTATTCACATTCACAACCAATCACCACAAATTAAACGACCCCGGGTTTTAAAAAACAGCAAAGCATCTTTACGATTGCGTTTTGGAGAGCAATTAAGAAGGAAATTTGAAATTTAGTGTTCCAAATAGTTTTGGTTTATTCTTCACTTCATTAGGATGTGCTCCGCAAAAAAAAGTTGGATTATTTATGCAAAAAGTCATCGATCTCGTAATCTGACAATTCCTGGATGTTTGATTAAAAATATATGAAAACAACATTTCCTTTCACTAGATATCAAATATATTACTTTGGTCAACCCATCAAAAATTAAATACTATACCAGTAGCCTTTAGGGAATAAAGTTATCTAAAAAAAACTTCGTTTTTTATCAAAAACATCAAATATTATCTACGAAAACTCCTCATTTGTCAATTTTATTTTGATTTTTCCAGATCACAAATTTATTATATTTTCTTACTCATTTTCTCACGAAATAATTTTATAAAAAAGCTTATCACAAAATGACATAAAAATCAAAATCGGTATTAGGTGTAACTTCTCAAATTTTACGACAGCGCAAAATACTAAAGTAAAAATTCCATACAATTGGTTTTATATATGTAATTTTTAGGTAGATTTCATATAAAAATCTACCTATTGTAATGTGCCTCATTTCGGAATTTCGGAAAAATTTTTGTGCCAAACGACTAAATATGATAAGCGGAGACGAAAAACAATAAAAAAATTTATATATATATGTATATATATAAACGATATGAGATATAACGAAAACGACCGGCACTCTCACGGTCGTATTTGTTGAGGTAGATCAAAAAAAAAATTCTGTACATGTGTGTTCTATTAATATCTTGGACAAGTTCGTGAATCAGCAAAATCCGACGCGTGGTTAAGAAACTAGAGGCTTTTTTCTAAAAAAAAAATTGATTTTTTAAAACCGTTATAACGGCCGTTTGGATACTAATATTTTAAAAATATGAACAAATTTTAAATTTTTGTAATCTTTTTTATCAATTTGTATTAAAAATAAACCTCTGCAGTTAGAGGTTCCTGAGTGAGCGGCTCCAACAAAAAAGTTAGCAAAAAAAAATTTTTTTTGCAACAACCGGCACTCCCACGGTCGCATTTGTAAGGTCAGATCAAACAACTTTTTCTAAAAATGTGTGTTTTATTAATATCTTGGACACATTCGTAAATCAGCCAAATCCGACAAATGGTTAAAAAAAACTAGAGGCTTTATACTAGAAAAAAATACTGTTTTTTAGATCCGTTATAACGGCCGTTTGGATATTAATATTTTTCAAAACTTCATAAATTTAGAATCTTTGAAACCTTTTTAATCAATTTCTTTAAAAAAATGGACCTCACCAGTTGGAGGATTCTGAGTGAGCGACTCCAACAAAAAGGCTTGTAAAACACAAAATGCGTTTGAATCAACCGGCACTCTCACGGTCGCATTTGTGGAGCCAAATCAAAAAACCGTTCTTAAAAATGTGTGTTTTATTTAAATCTTGGACAAGTTCGTAAATTAGACAAAACTGACACATGGTTAAGGAACTAGAGGCTTTATACTAGAAAAAAATTGGTTTTTTAAATCCGTTATAACGGCCGTTTGGATGCTAATATTTTTAAAAACTTCATAAATTTAGAATCTGTAGTAACATTTTAATCCGTTTCTTATACATATTAACCTCTGCAGTAAGAGGTTTTTGACTTGTTGGCTTCAACAAAAAAGTTTGCAACAATCCCCAACTACAATTTCCAAAAACCTTATAACAGTCAATGAAAAAAAAATAAAAAGATTTGAATAGAAGATATTAGTTTTTTTTTCTTAGAAATAAACTATTTTGATATTTTGCAGTAATTGCACGACATATGATATAGAGCAGGTTTGTGTCATAAATTGTCACACATGTGTTCTGTGGTAGATTTGATATTTGTTTGTTGCAAAATTGGATAGATATAGTTTTGCTTATATGTAGCTAATTTTTTTAAAATTTGTTCGATATCTGTTTGTTATTAGTTTGTTTTGTTTAAACTAATCTGATACATCAGATTCTACTGGCACACAAACTGTCTGATCTCGAAATCTACCTATTTCTAGCGGATATACGTGCCGCTTGGACTTTTTTTTATTTCTTTTTAAATTATCTGGTTTTGTACAACTCTTGAAGTCTCTCCCGCTATATGTATATTTTCTTAAAGTTTTTCGATTAAGAAAATCATAACATAGTATAACCATAGTATAATCATTGATTTGATTTGGGTACTAAAGTTTTTTATGCAAGCAAAGTTTAATGAAATACAAGAAAGAAAAGAACCGGTTCAAATCGTCCTTTTTATTTGTCTAAACTCTAAAGAACGAAAGTAATTCAATGTAAGTAAGATTCAATGTTATTACTCGTTATTATTATTATAAGAAAACAGTTTATTCATAAATTATTTTTATTCATCAGTTAGTTTTCACACCTCAAAAAATTGTTGAAAATTATATAAACTAAGACGTAATTTTCTTATTTACGTCATGTCATACTGTTTTAGGAAAATTTATTAGTCCTCTCGTTATATTTTTAATTTATATTTTCTCATTTTTTTATTTTAATTAAAAATTTTAAAAAAAATAAGAAACGCTTACACAATTATTAAATAAGGCGATGAAATTATAAAAAAAAACATGGATATAAGAAACAAAATCGTTTTTTAATTATAAGGGTTTAATTAAATACTTTAAGCATGAGCTATTAGCTAATTAAGAGTCATATAGTAATAGTGAATAATAAACTTCTGAAGGAGATAGCTAATTCAAAGATTGCGTTTTTGGAGGTTTGGATCTAGATTTAGCAAAAACAATGCTTTTAATTTTAAGAAAAGTTGAGAAGATGTTTTAAGGTAATCTTATGTTATTCTGCTCAATTTTGTTGTAGGTCTGCTTAAATGTTCAATATTACATTAGTTTCCATCGGATGTTATAATATGATCCAAACGAGCACAGTTGGTGGATGTTGCTAACCGTGCAATAAGATAATTAATAAAATTAAATATGTGTTAACAACTTGTTTCTTGTTGCACTTGCGGGAAATACGACGTATAATACAAAAAAAAAAAACAAATAATCAAGAAATAAAAATCACTCCATAAAATTCAAACAGAATTTAGTTAGAGGCGCCGACAGATTCTAGGTTCTGTTCCAGCTTGAGGAATTTAATGAAAGGATTTGGTATTTTTTTTACCATATGCGTGATTTATGAGAAAAAAGCCATTACCATAGCATGTGACTTAAAAATACAAAGTTTTAATGAAGGTATCTAAAGTGGCACTTTCGCAAATAAAACAAGAGCTTCCACATATATGCCAACATGAAGTTGTTAATTGATGCATAAATGCAAATGTTATTTCAAATGTTTCAATTATCAAAAATGGACACCAATGGTCTATGAATTTTTCCCCCATTATTTTCCATTTGATCGTCACTGTTTTTATACTGACGATGTAAATCTTTCAGCTTAAAACGTTGCTGAAACCATTCAATTCGGTATCAATAAATTCGTTCCCTTCTCAATAATGAAATCCCAACAAAAATATTTGTTTTTCAGGCTGCCAAATTGGCCCTTGAGAAACAAACGAAGATTATTCAATATTTGTATTATTAAACTAATTTGGAATTTCAATCAGGAAAGCTTTAATAAAAATAACTCGAGAACAAATGTGTTTTAATGTTTATTAAGCAAAAGGTTAAAAACGAGTGAACGGGAAAAACATTCGTTATACAAAGGTTGATACAAAAATAAATATACGAATAAGAAACTTTAACTAAACAAATAGAAACGAATATACATATAAAAAACGTTTAGTGTGTTTATTAAATTCAACACTCCCACTTTTAGTTATAAGTTACGTTAACATACAATTCTTTTAAAGTTAATTTAAAAGTTAATTTTAAATTTTTGTAATCTTTTTTATCAATTTGTATTAAAAATAAACCTCTGCAGTTAGAGGTTCCTGAGTGAGCGGCTCCAACAAAAAAGTTAGCAAAAAAAAATTTTTTTTGCAACAACCGGCACTCCCACGGTCGCATTTGTAAGGTCAGATCAAACAACTTTTTCTAAAAATGTGTGTTTTATTAATATCTTGGACACATTCGTAAATCAGCCAAATCCGACAAATGGTTAAAAAAAACTAGAGGCTTTATACTAGAAAAAAATACTGTTTTTTAGATCCGTTATAACGGCCGTTTGGATATTAATATTTTTCAAAACTTCATAAATTTAGAATCTTTGAAACCTTTTTAATCAATTTCTTTAAAAAAATGGACCTCACCAGTTGGAGGATTCTGAGTGAGCGACTCCAACAAAAAGGCTTGTAAAACACAAAATGCGTTTGAATCAACCGGCACTCTCACGGTCGCATTTGTGGAGCCAAATCAAAAAACCGTTCTTAAAAATGTGTGTTTTATTTAAATCTTGGACAAGTTCGTAAATTAGACAAAACTGACACATGGTTAAGGAACTAGAGGCTTTATACTAGAAAAAAATTGGTTTTTTAAATCCGTTATAACGGCCGTTTGGATGCTAATATTTTTAAAAACTTCATAAATTTAGAATCTGTAGTAACATTTTAATCCGTTTCTTATACATATTAACCTCTGCAGTAAGAGGTTTTTGACTTGTTGGCTTCAACAAAAAAGTTTGCAACAATCCCCAACTACAATTTCCAAAAACCTTATAACAGTCAATGAAAAAAAAATAAAAAGATTTGAATAGAAGATATTAATTTTTTTTTCTTAGAAATAAACTATTTTGATATTTTGCAGTAATTGCACGACATATGATATAGAGCAGGTTTGTGTCATAAATTGTCACACATGTGTTCTGTGGTAGATTTGATATTTGTTTGTTGCAAAATTGGATAGATATAGTTTTGCTTATATGTAGCTAATTTTTTTAAAATTTGTTCGATATCTGTTTGTTATTAGTTTGTTTTGTTTAAACTAATCTGATACATCAGATTCTACTGGCACACAAAACTGTCTGATCTCGAAATCTACCTATTTCTAGCGGATATACGTGCCGCTTGGACTTTTTTTTATTTCTTTTTAAATTATCTGGTTTTGTACAACTCTTGAAGTCTCTCCCGCTATATGTATATTTTCTTAAAGTTTTTCGATTAAGAAAATCATAACATAGTATAACCATAGTATAATCATTGATTTGATTTGGGTACTAAAGTTTTTTATGCAAGCAAAGTTTAATGAAATACAAGAAAGAAAAGAACCGGTTCAAATCGTCCTTTTTTATTTGTCTAAACTCTAAAGAACGAAAGTAATTCAATGTAAGTAAGATTCAATGTTATTACTCGTTATTATTATTATAAGAAAACAGTTTATTCATAAATTATTTTTATTCATCAGTTAGTTTTCACACCTCAAAAAATTGTTGAAAATTATATAAACTAAGACGTAATTTTCTTATTTACGTCATGTCATACTGTTTTAGGAAAATTTATTAGTCCTCTCGTTATATTTTTAATTTATATTTTCTCATTTTTTTATTTTAATTAAAAATTTTAAAAAAAATAAGAAACGCTTACACAATTATTAAATAAGGCGATGAAATTATAAAAAAAAACATGGATATAAGAAACAAAATCGTTTTTTAATTATAAGGGTTTAATTAAATACTTTAAGCATGAGCTATTAGCTAATTAAGAGTCATATAGTAATAGTGAATAATAAACTTCTGAAGGAGATAGCTAATTCAAAGATTGCGTTTTTGGAGGTTTGGATCTAGATTTAGCAAAAACAATGCTTTTAATTTTAAGAAAAGTTGAGAAGATGTTTTAAGGTAATCTTATGTTATTCTGCTCAATTTTGTTGTAGGTCTGCTTAAATGTTCAATATTACATTAGTTTCCATCGGATGTTATAATATGATCCAAACGAGCACAGTTGGTGGATGTTGCTAACCGTGCAATAAGATAATTAATAAAATTAAATATGTGTTAACAACTTGTTTCTTGTTGCACTTGCGGGAAATACGACGTATAATACAAAAAAAAAAAACAAATAATCAAGAAATAAAAATCACTCCATAAAATTCAAACAGAATTTAGTTAGAGGCGCCGACAGATTCTAGGTTCTGTTCCAGCTTGAGGAATTTAATGAAAGGATTTGGTATTTTTTTTACCATATGCGTGATTTATGAGAAAAAAGCCATTACCATAGCATGTGACTTAAAAATACAAAGTTTTAATGAAGGTATCTAAAGTGGCACTTTCGCAAATAAAACAAGAGCTTCCACATATATGCCAACATGAAGTTGTTAATTGATGCATAAATGCAAATGTTATTTCAAATGTTTCAATTATCAAAAATGGACACCAATGGTCTATGAATTTTTCCCCCATTATTTTCCATTTGATCGTCACTGTTTTTATACTGACGATGTAAATCTTTCAGCTTAAAACGTTGCTGAAACCATTCAATTCGGTATCAATAAATTCGTTCCCTTCTCAATAATGAAATCCCAACAAAAATATTTGTTTTTCAGGCTGCCAAATTGGCCCTTGAGAAACAAACGAAGATTATTCAATATTTGTATTATTAAACTAATTTGGAATTTCAATCAGGAAAGCTTTAATAAAAATAACTCGAGAACAAATGTGTTTTAATGTTTATTAAGCAAAAGGTTAAAAACGAGTGAACGGGAAAAACATTCGTTATACAAAGGTTGATACAAAAATAAATATACGAATAAGAAACTTTAACTAAACAAATAGAAACGAATATACATATAAAAAACGTTTAGTGTGTTTATTAAATTCAACACTCCCACTTTTAGTTATAAGTTACGTTAACATACAATTCTTTTAAAGTTAATTTAAAATAAAAAAAATATTAATTCTCTACAGAAATATTTAATGATAGTCCCTGGGCCTTCACCTACATAATTTTGTGATTACCACATATTTTATACTTCGTGATGCGCCTGTCCTTGACGAGCCCGAAAACATTTTTTCTGCGATTTTTTTCAAATCGGCCGCTTTTGCTTTCGGCAAGCTCCGAAAAATGCCGATTGCCCGGGATCTTGTAAATTTTTGTTTTTTTTAACTTTGGGGGTTGGAAATTTGATTTAGAACACAAGGGTAACCTTGTCCGACAAAAATTTGTCTGCTATTGTCTAGTCCGACAACCCAAACCTCCAAAATGGCAGTTGTCGGACTCGACAATAGCAAACACATTTTGGTCGAACAAGCTTACCCTCGTATTCTAAAACAAATTTCCAACCTCCACAGTCAAAAAATAAATGTGGTAGCAAATTTACAAGATCGCGGGCAATCGGCATTTTTCGGAGCTTGCCGAACGCAAAAGCGGCCGATTTGAGAAAAATCATAGAACAAATGTTTTCAGGCTCGTCAAGGACAGGCGCATCACGAAGTATAAAATATGTGGTAATCACAAAATTATGTAGGTGAAGGCCCAGGGACTATGATGACTTGATGGACTGAAA
This sequence comes from Diogma glabrata, assembly GCA_963693315.1. Classification (NCBI taxonomy): domain Eukaryota; kingdom Metazoa; phylum Arthropoda; class Insecta; order Diptera; family Cylindrotomidae; genus Diogma; species Diogma glabrata. The sequence goes on from OY856187.1 coordinate 123,841,000, forward strand.
CTTCTCTCTTGGTAGAGCTTTCGTCATCATATCAGCCAATTGAGCTTCACTTGGAACATACTGAATGTCGAATACATTTTCAATGTATTTTTCACGGATAAAATGATAACGAACATCTGTATGTTTTGTTCTCTTGTGGAATTCAGCATTCTTAATCAACCTTATTGCACTCTGGTCTCTGGTTATCCATATAAAACATTGGCTGGACCATTTGCTTTGCCAACAGTTCTGACAACAAACCTTTGAGCCATACTAGTTCCCTTATGGCATGTGAAGCAGCCATATATTCTGATTCAGTGGTTGACAAGACCACTGATTTTTGTCGTTCAGAGCCCCAACTAACAATGCCATTCCCAAACAAAAATATGTATCCTGACGTCGATCTTCTAGTACTTATATCACCGGCATAATCCGCATCGCTATAGCCAACCAAATTTAATTCATTTTGACCATTAAAAACAATTCCTGTGTTAACTGTTCCCTTTATTATTTATTATACGTTTCACAGCATTCACATGTACTGGACCAGGTTTTTCAAGATGTCGACTCACATTACCCACAGCAAAACTTATGCCAGGTCTAGTCTAGTTCCAACACATAAGTACATTAGACTACCAACAGCCTCACGATATGGAAAGATTACATTATCTTCATCATCATTTGGTGTAAAATTGCTCAAAATTTGCGTTGAATCTGCAGGTGTTGATACTGCATTAGAGTGTTCTAATCCAAAGCGATTGATAATTTTGTTTGCATACATCGTTTGCTTGAGATAAATTGTCCCATTCAGTTTCTGATCAATTTCGAGACCTAAAAAGCATTTCGCTTCAGAAACTTTTATCTCGAACTCTTTGCATAAATAATCAATCACCAATGCGATGTCTTCTCCATTATCACTTGCAAGAAGCCCATCATCTACATAAATTGCGAATATTGTGATGCTATTATTAACGTTTCGCACAAACACGCATTCATCCGATGCACAGGCTTTGAAGCCAAAGTTGCTAACGAAAGTTGTGAATTTCTTGTTCCAGCACCTCGATGATTGCTTAAGACCATACAAACTTTTTAGCAATTTACATACCCGTCCGGTACCATCATTATATCCAATCGGTTGGCTCATAAACACGTCTTCATGCAACTCACCGTTTAGAAACGCAGTTTTAACATCTATTTGTTTGAGCTTCATTTTGTTAGCAGCTACCAAGACCAGAATGGCACGTACTGATGTAAAACGGACTACTGAACTGAATGTTTCTTTATAATCTACCCCGTACTCTTGGTTGAAACCACGTACTACTAAAGTTCTACATTTCCACTTGGATTTTGTTTTATTTTGTAAACCCAACGATTATCGATCACTTTTTGGTTCACTGGCGGTTCAACTAACATCCATGTCCGATTTTTGATAAGTGCACTATACTCCTCATTCATGGCCGTCCTCCATTCACCCTGATCATTCGATTGCATTGCTTCTTCAAAAGTTCCAGGCTCCTCACAAATAGCTAACATCGCTGCATGACTTGTCGTATCATCAAAAATATTTACTAATGTTGCATTATTTTTGCGTAATCGAGAGCTGACAATATTTTTAGTTTTCACATTGCATACTGTGCTACCATCTTTTCCGTCACCATCCTCATTTACCGGTTGTAATGTATGACAGATCACTTTTGGAACATTACATCTATGATCCACACCCTCATCTACTTCAGAGCTTGATGTTGTAGGTATCATCTACAAACTGTTTTTGAAAGTTACAATTGAATGTTCTTCCAAGAAAATTACATCGCGAGCTACTTAAACTTTGTTAGTTTCAGAGTTCCAAATCCGAAACCCTTTCAACTTACTATCATATCCAACAAACGTGCATTTTACGACTTTAGCATCTAGTTTTCTCCTCTTCTCTTTTCGAATATGCACAAAAACATCAGATCCAAAAATTCTGAAATGCACAACATTGCTCTTCTTTTCGTGCCATAAATCATACGGTGTCTTGTTTGGAACAGTGCTTGTGCCACTTCGATTTAGAATGGAATACTGCAGAATACTGAATACTACTGCAGAACTTAGAATACTGCAGAATTGACAGCTTCTGCCCAGAATTAGCTCCATCTGTTTTGAATGAATCATTGTTCGTGCAGATTTCATAATGGTGTGCATTTCTCGCTTCGCACTGCCATTCTGTTCTGGAGTATACGGAACAGTTAGTTGATGTTGGATGCCCATTTCATCAAGAAAGATTTTTAGTTCAGCATTAACGAATTCTGTGCCACGGTCCGATCGGAAAATTTGAATATTATGACCATCTTCACGTTGCATTTGATTAATGAAACTCTTGACGTTCATAACGACTTCTGATTTCTGTTTTAGAAAATAAACAAAACGAAAATGTGAGTAATCATCTTTCAACAATAAAAAATACCTGGAGCCTCCAATTGAATTGGCTTGCATAGGATGACGTATGTGGGTATGGCATGGATGACTGCACCGCAAGATTTTGACTTTTCTTCACGAAGATTAAAACTACTTCGATGATGCTTCAAAAACACACATGATTCGCATACAAATCCTTGATTAATAAAATCAATCTTGTTTTCCCTCAGAAAGTTTTTTACATGAGCTACGTGTTGATGTCCTGAACGCTCATGCCATGTTGTAAAGATATTCTTTTCACAGCAACATTTGCTACACACTCAGCCGTACTTGTTGGTTCAATAATTTTGAAGAGCATTTGGAATAAACGACCCTTACGAACTCCCACTGCATCAATTCTTCCATTTCTTAACATTTTACAACGCTGATTATCCGATCGCAATTCGTACCCGCGATCCACCATCTTTACAGACGAAAATAGATTCATGTGAATTTCTGGCACATACAACACATCAGAATATATTTACGAATCCATGTTGCACCATTAAAAGAAAAAATAATAATGTCATCTTTACCTTGAGCTTCAATAACCGAGCCATCTCCAACAGTAACATTCATTGACACCTTTTCAAAATTCTGAAACCAGTCACGACGGTGGCACATGTGATCACTTGCACCAGAATCCAGTGCCCAAACCACTTTATCACACGTTTCAGACAACTTAAAAATGAAAGCATTATTTGACGAATTTCCGTGTACTTTATCATTTACACCGGATTTCTTATTTGGACAATCGCGACGATAATGTCCATTGTTACCACATCCAAAACACTTTCCCTTTTTAAACGCTTTTTTAACTAATTTATTTCCGCTCTTATTTTGATGAAACGATTGTGTATTGTTTCGCAACACATGCTTCCTCGATTTCGCCAGAAGAGCTTTAACACTTTCTTCTTTGCACTGTGAATTTAAGCGCATTTCCTCAGTTAACAAACGAGCACGCAGGTTTGCTAAAGTCTGTTCATCTGCTGCCGTCGGTTCCCAAGCACTATGAAAGTGGTTATATTCCGCTGGGAGAGCCATCAACATTTTGGCAATAATCATTGTGTCCGAAATGTTTTCTTTTTGATCCTTCATCTGCTGGACTATTTTCATGAGCTTTGAATAAAATATACCAATATCATCATTAGATCCTTAGCAAAACTAAAACTTTTGCTGTAAAAACAAAACGCTTGATTTAGATGACTGCTCATATATGCTTTTAAGCGCTGTCCACATTTCGTTTGACGTCTAGCAGTTCATGATTTGAAGTAAAGGCTGTTTTCCAAGTGCTGGTGTAATTGTACGTCTAGCACGTGCATCGCATTTCTTCTAGTCAGTTAACTTGTTTTTAAAAATCTACATCACTCGGGAGTGGACACTTTTTATCACCGGTAACCGTTTCAAACAATGCACAGGCTTCTAAAATTTGACGTATTTGAAATTTCCATACCAGCCAGGAACTCCCATCAAGCAATTTTTCTATTTTGTACGTTTCCGAATCCATTTTTATTACATAATTTCAATTTTAACCACCAATAAAAATTTCACACAAAAGTCTTTTGAAAACACCAATTATGACCAGAAACTTTTTTGGAATAAAACTCAGAAACTAATAGCACTGTTTTGTTTTTTAAATTAATCAAAACACGTTACACAGAAATTTGTGAGGTTATGTTACAAAGAAAATTTCTTTAACAGCAATTCACGTACAAAAAAGCTACTTTTTTTTTTTAAACTTCTTTAACACAAACTTTTTATTTTAGGCATGGTCTGGGCCCATAACCTATTAAACTAATATGGAATTTCATTCAGGAAACTTTAATAAAAATAACTCGAGAACAAATGTGTTTTAATGTGTATTAAGCAAAAGGTTAAAAACGAGTGAACGAGAAAAACATTCGTTATACAAAGGTTGATACAAAAATATATATACGAATAAGAAACTTTAACTAAACAAATATACATAAAAAAACGTTTAGTGTGTTCATTAAATTCAACATGTATTCATAACAAAGATCCCTTAAATCGTTCCCAATATCTAAAGACCAATAAAATATCAAACCAGATAATTGAAAACGAAAATTCAGAAATTTACAGAGCGAAAACGGCAAAACTTTCGTCTATGTCCATTTCTGACAAAAATTTGTGCAGTGTCATTAACTCATTAAAATATGGTACCAAATCTTTTATTCCTCCTATTATTGACGATGATTTAATCGTTACCGTTTTGGAAACTCCTAAAGAAATACTCCAAATCCAGTGTTCAGGAGTTAATATGAAAGCTTCATTTCAAATCCAAAATTGTCCAAAAAGAAAATATTATATATTAATAAAGCCTCTGGTCTGGACAACATTCCTCCAATAATTCTAAAAACCTGTTCATTAGAACTTGCACCATACAAACATTTTGTACAAATCCTATAAATTTTTGTAACACAACCATTTAATATCTGGCATTCAATGCGGCTTAGGAAGTATAAGATCAATAACCGATCTATAGAACTATGTATCCCATCGTTGGAACAGTATACTTAAAAAGGTTGAGAACAATACGTTATCGTATTAAACATCTAAATAGCATTTGATCGAATCTGGCATGCTTCTCTAGGGAATCCAAATTTCTCGACTTTGCATGTATCCGGGTATAGTAGAGTATTAATTTTCGGTTACCCGGTTATTTGAAAAAGAAATAAAATATATCTAGAAAAGTCAGGGCATGGGGCGGGGGGGAGGGGGTGTAGCCGTGTAGGGTTTATATATTTAGGTTTCTTTTGTGAATTAGCTCTTACGAAGTCAATTCAAATTAATTAAAGCTTGTTCAGTACAAAAACTAGTTTTGGGAAATTTGTTTTATAACTGAATTTTAGGCAGTAAACAGGCTCTGCATGATCATTTTTATCATTCCGTTCAATATCCTAAACAACAGATTATATATTTCCTTACAATATCAGACACACGTACAAGATTTTCAATCAATAATAATTGAAACTTAGATATCTTTGATTTCTTGGTTTTTTTTTTTTTTTTTAATTCAATGTTAGGCATGTTTAGTGTTAACCAATACAGATCAACGTCTCTGAATATCCGAAGATACCATGCTAACTAGGGAACTAGGGTTCGAAAGTATTATTCAATTTTCTTTCAGGAATTTATTAACGTTGATCTTAAAGTTTTGAGGATTAAAATTATCAGGAAAGACCCACGCCGGTAAGGCATTCTAGAGATGAGAAACTCTGTTAAAAAAATCGCGTTGAAAAGCGACAGTTCTACACCTTGTCACTTGAACCGTAAAAGGATGGGCTGCTATTGATGCTCTGGTGAAACGCGCGAAGTTTGCTGGTTCAGGCAAAATCGATTTGATCTCCGTAGACGCCCGTTCGTCCATAATATACTTGTAAAATACCGTCAAATCAGCGACTTCTCTTCTATGTTGCAAGGAATCAAGCTCGTTAGTAAGAGTCGAGTTGCCGATCAATTTAACAGCTCTCCGTTGTATAGAATCAAGACATTTTAAGCTACTTATGTGGGCTCCACCCCATATGTGAGAGCAATACTCCATGCAGGGACGAATAAATGATTTATATATTAAAAGAAGCTAAAAGAAATTAAAAGAAATCAAAATTTTATAGTCGATCGAATAGACCAGGTAGTTAATAGAGAGACCCGGGTAGTCGAGTATGTTGAAAAAGCCAAAAATATCAGAGTACTCCGTACTCGTATACTCAATAATCGACATTGGATACCCTATAGCTAACCTGATCAAGAAGCTCGTTGCGTACGGTTTTCACTCTGCAGTCATTAAAATTTTCTCACCAATAGATACATTTCGGTATCCATCGATGGCTTTACATTTTGTATATATAAATTAATTATTAACTCTGGTGTACTCCAAGATTTAGTTTTTTCCCCACCCGATTTTTAATTTATATCAACAAACTGTTTAAAATCACCAGCATCCATATAAGTGGTTTTGGTATCCAAATAAGATGCAAGTGCACTGCAAAACCATTAGTTCCCCTATCTTCAAAGGATAAAGCACCAACGAAAAAATCCGCCCGGAGAGACGCTGCCACAAATTTAAACGAAGACAAAGTCGCCAATTAGGGTAACAAAAATTTGGTCAATTTTAATTCCACCAAAACACAGCTATTGTTTTCAGATCAAAGACCGAGTTCCCCAACAATATTTCAATCAGTATGTGTGATGAACAAATAAAGACGAAGGTAAAAACCAGGGTTGCATTGATTTAAATCATTTGATTTAAATCAGATTTAAATCAACTTGATTTTTATAAAAAAATCATTGATTTAAATCAATTGAAGAAATTTCTAAAATTCTAAGCAAATTCAAAATAAAAATTTGATTTTTTTTGATAAAATGTTTTGTGGTAGGAATTTCAACATGTAGTTGTGACTACACTTAAAAACCTAAGGAAACAAGATCCCACAACAACAAGCGTTCTAACAAGATGATGAACGAGATACGCTCACGATTTTTTTATCCTATATCTGAGCTATCTTCACCTGACCAACGGCATCTGTATCAAGTCACGCTAAGACAATTGCATCGTGCTTGCGACTGAGAATAATTAAGATGTTACCCTATCGCCGTAAAACTTCAACAACAAAGCCACAGATTAAACCACAACTAGAAATATTGACAAACCCACATAAAATGCATATGAACAGATTCTAGAAATGAATCTAGAAATAATAAATAATTACATATCAAATAGAGTATTAAATGCAAATCAGTACAACCCGCTTACGAAAAAAAAAACGATTCCACTAAAAAATATCGTTATTATTAAGATCTTGATAGTTTTTTAAATCCTTAACACTTTCCTGACACAAGTTATAAGGAGTTGTTCCATATGACTTGCCGTTTAGTGTTTACCAGTTATCTACATGTCCGAGAAACTTTTCGAATCTGCAGAATTGGATATCTCTGACATCACTCTAAAGCAGTGACAAAGTATCTTAGTTTGGCAAGTAACGCTTTTCATGTCGCTAGAACACCAATCAGTATTTTAGTATAAAAATCTAGTAAATAAAAACTGTTTCTTTACTTTTATCTAGTCTTGCATTTCAAAAAATATAACCAAAGCTAATGATTTATATAAAGTAGTTAACGTACCATAAGAAATATACAATTTCTTCAAAAATTAAACTAAATTTTTTTAAAAATCAAAAAAATCCGATTTAAATCAAAAAAAAAAGCGATTTAAATCAAATAAATCCGTTTTTTAGGGTTCCGTTTTTTATACGGAACACTATTGGTGAGAGTACAACGTGTTTTTCACATTATTTCGATTATCTCGTGAACCATTAATCCGATGAACTTAAAATTTGAGGTGCTTATAAAACTAACCTATCCACACAAGATGGCGGGTTAAAAAATAAATAAAGTTGTGTTCGTTTGTTTTAAGGAGGTACGATGTAAAGCCTTTGAAAAAATACATTTTTTTAGCGAGACGAGTAGGGTATCATATGAAAGGGCTTCATTTCAGCATTATTTAAAAATATATTTTGGAATTTTACACCTCACCATTTTTTGTATAATTTTGAAAAATGACGTTTTCGGGATGTTTTATTGCCCCGATTAACTCCGACCCTACTTCATCGAAAATCTTGAAATATATTTGGAATGATAGAAAATTGAGAAGGTTTTTAATGAAAAATATAGAAAAGTGGCAGACACTCATAACTATATTTATTAAAGGGGTGCGAATGTTAAGGGGTAAAAACATCATTTAAAACCAGGTCATGTGGCGTGTCATTTGAAAGAGCACTTGATTTTAGAAATATTGTCAGTTTTTTTAGAATTTTGCAATGCATAGTTTTTGAATTATTATCACTAAAGTGACACAAAAAGTTGGTCCCCCCCCTTGCATTTCGAGCCTAATAAACAGAAAAAATTGAAAAAATTCACAGAGACAGGAAGTTTGATAAACTCTGAACGAAAAATATAGCGAACTCTCAAATAATTATATTTTTGTGTTTTTAAGGGATTGGGGTGGGGAAGGGTGAAAAAAACTTTTTTGACCCAAGCGAGTGGGGTGTCATTTGAAAGAGGACCCAATCTCAGAAACTTTGCAATTTTTTTTAGAATTTTGTGGTACACAGTTTTTGAGTTATTCTAAAAAATGTGCACATTCCAGACCGTTCCCCCCCCCTACGTTTCGACACTGATTGACAGAAAAAATTGAAAAAATTCACAGAGACAGGAAATTTGCTATATTTTGAACGAAAATTATAGCCAACTCTCAAATAATTATATTTCTGTGTGTTTAGGGGAAGGGTGTAAGGAGGGTAAAAAAAAACTTTTTTTGACCCAAGCGAGTGGGGTATCATTTGAAAGAGCACCAAATTTACAAAATATTGCAATTGTTTTTAGAATTTTCTGGTACACCGTTTTTGAGTTATTCTAAAAAATGTGCACATTCCAGACCGTTCCCCCCCCCTACGTTTCGACAGTGATTGACAGAAAAAATTGAAAAAATTCATAGAGACAGGAAATTTGCTATATTTTGAACGAAAATTATAGCGAACTCTCAAATAATTATATTTCTGTGTGTTTAGGGGAAGGGTGTAAAGAGGGTAAAAAAAAACTTTTTTTGACCCAAGCGAGTGGGGTATCATTTGAAAGAGCACCAAATTTCCAAAACATTGCAATTATTTTTAGAATTTTCTGGTACACCGTTTTTGAGTTATTCTAAAAAATGTGCACATTCCAGACCGTTCCCCCCCCTACGTTTCGACACAGATTGACAGAAAAAATTGAAAAAATTCATAGAGACAGGAAATTTGCTATATTTTGAACGAAAATTATAGCGAACTCTCAAATAATTATATTTCTGTGTGTTTAGGGGAAGGGTGTGGGGAGGGTAAAAAAAAACTTTTTTTGGCCCAAGCGAGTGGGATATCATTTGAAAGAGCACAAAATTTCCAAAACATTGCAATTGTTTTTAGAATTTTGCGGTACACAGTTTTTGAGTTATTCTAAAAAATGTGTAAATTCCAGACCGTTCCTCCCCCTACGTTTCGACACTGATAGACAGAAAAAATTAAAAAAATTCATAGAGACAGGAAGTTTGCTATATTTTGAACGAAAACTACAGCGAACTCTCAAATAATTATATTTCTGTGTGTTTAGGGGATGGGTGTGGGGAGGGTAAAAAAAAACTTTTTTGTAACCAAACGAGTGGGATGTCATTTGGAAGAACACTTAATTTAAGAAACATTGCAACATTTTTTAGAATTCTGCGATGCATAGTTTTTTAGTTATTGATGAAAAAAGTGCTATTTTAAGTGTATGTATACCACCCTATATTTCGACGCTGATTTATAGAACAAATATTCCCAATTTAGACCATTGAAATACTGGTTAAATATTTCTTTAGCTAACATAAACAGCTATGGATAAGATTTAACCTCAAGTAACATTTTTGATCAATGTAGATGTGATTGACATTTACTATTGACGTTTACGATTAAACATTTATTCTGTTATGCGTCCATAGTCTGGCGATATAAAGACTTTACAACATAACTTTATGTCATTTATTTTTGATATTGTGTTCTTTTACATTTACGGAACCCTTGGCGAGCGAATTTTATTCGCACTTGTCCGACTTTTTTTGATTTTTTTAAAAAAAATCAGATTTTTATGCAACCGTGGTAAAAACATTCGTTTATTAGGCATCACAATTGCCAATGAATTACTCTGGAACGATCATATAGTGGAGATGGCAAAGAGTCAGTCAAGTAAACTCAGCCTCCTCAATAGATGTAAAAAATATTTCACTCCATATCAAATACTTCACAATTAGTCCTATATTTGTCCCTGTGTGAACTTATGGAATATTATTGTCATGTTTGGGGCGCTGCATTTTTTTTTATAGTTCGAGTTAATTACTTAGGTGATAGACCTCTAATGCTTTAATTATGCACGTGTTAACGATAGGAAAAGAAAGTTGAAAGGTTGGTCATTAAGGACTTGGGATACGACTGGAGCGATAGTGTTGGTGTACTGGGGATTTAAAAGCTTGAGGGTTGTATGAAGAGGGAAAAACATTTTTTTGGATCGATTCCACCAGTACACGGAACGTGACAGGAAGGAGTTATTATAGCTGGATGTTTTGTGACATATGAGACCTCCAAGGTAAGTTTATGGCAATACGATGATTGTCTTGTGGCTCGTGAAGATCTACGTAATGGAGGTATTAAGTTATTAATTTTCTTACAGCATTTACCGTAGTACTGTAGTAGTATCTGTAAAATAGTCCCAAGAGCTCCAACCACTCTTCTACGATGCAACGAATTTCCATATCCGATGTTAACATTGGATCATCAATCAGTTTCAATGCACGCCTGTGAACTCTGTTGACAAAATCTAGAGATTTCTAGTGCTGCAGTCCATAAATGGGAGTTTACTTCGAGGATCGGTCGTATATATGCTTTTTAGTTCGTAATAATTTCCAATAGAGAGAAAAAGCTTTTACAGCGTCGTAGGAAGCCAAGTCGTTGTGATCCAATTTTGCCACGGAAAGAATATGATCATGCCATTTCAGTTTATGATTGATATTAGTGCCCAATAGTTTGAGTGTGTGCGAGTTTCATAATGGTTGTCTGGAAAACGTTACATTACCACTATACAGAGGTTTTATGGGACAAAAAAACGTAAGACTTCCTCTTCATAGAATTAAATGTCACAAGGCATCTGTTTCCATCCTAGCTCTTTTGGACTCTGTTCAAAAGTGTGCTACACGAATTATGGATTATCGATATTTAACATCAAATTTAACGAAAGTTAACATCTTCTCTGTTGTTAATATCGTTGTTTTTTATAAATATCGTCACCAGTAGAGCTCGGATGAAATCAGACCAATCATGCCTCAACCATATTCTTTGTCTCGTTTTACTCGTCAATCGGTTTGTTTAAACAGTTGAGCTCACTGTCATGACAGAATGCAGAGAGATTTCTTTGTCCGCCCATGGTACAATTGAATACTTTGCTCGAATCACTAGTCTCAAAGTTCAATCCAAAAAAGCTGAAAAAAGTGTTCAACACCTCAGAACGGATGTTGTTGTGGGACTTAGGTCTTAAAAGGTATATACATATGTGTTATTGTTACACATATTGTAATTCTTATAAAGCAACACTTTTTATTAAAAAAAATTTACCGTTAAAAAACCTAGATATAGCAAAACTTCTTGAATTTTGTCAAAAACTTTTTTTTAAAATCTTCTAGCACCCCCACTGAAAAAAATTGAAGTTCATGACAACCTCATCTCGAAGTTGGCAGTTGATTCATGCAAAGGAAATTATTTGCAAACGATTTCACTGTGGGGGAGGGGGAAACTATGTAGTTCATTGGGAGGGGGAAACTATGAGGTTTATTTAAAATATAAAGTGTTATATCCAATATAACAGTAGTTGATTAAAGATAATAACTATTTCCCTGAAAACATTTTTCTTTGGCCTTATATCATGAATTTTTCATTTTAAAGTTTAAGTATTTGAGATTAATTGAACTATATTTTATTTTCACATAAATATTTCGTGCGATTGTCTCAACTGAATCGATTTATAATTGTAGAGTTGTTGAAGCAATTTCGTAGTTTGATTCGCCATAAGTGACCGCACGGTGAGGTTGAGACAATTGAATTTCGATTGGAAACAGAACATGTTTTTTTTCAGTGCAAATTTGTGGTAAATCGAAAAGAACTTCACATAAACATACACTTTCCACGCTTCCCATGCAACCTAATGGCTAAGGTGGAGGCTTTGGCGATTGAATTATTTAAAGTCAGTTAACTATTTTGTATAATTACGGCAGAATAAGTTGTCAATCATTCCAAAGATTTATTAATATATCATCATCTGAAAACGATAGAATGGCTAATAGATATTTTTGTAAGCTAAATAATTAGTCCTCGTTAGCTGTCAATAGCACAGGATACAAACTGCAATGATAAATCAATTAAAATAAAATATCGGTAAGATTGGAATATTCGGAAAAAAATAAATAATTGGAAAACTATTATGCATTGCAGTTTTTGAATTATTGTCAAAAACGTGGCATTCTTTGTAGTTTGAATATTTTTTTGGGGCGTCTATGCTCCATGTAGGACCAGTTTGGAATTTCACCACGGTCATTCACAGCTTCAGCATAGTTATTACAGCAGCTGATTTGTTTAAGGTCACTAATTACGTTCGTATCCGATTCTAATCATAGTGTACCTCGCGGTCGCCGGTCGTAATATCGTAATTTTTTTTTATCATTCCAAACTGCGATCCAGCCCGTAGAACATTTCCAAGTCAAGCAATCTAATTGGAACGAATACAACCTATTATGTCAGGACCTTCAATGTGTTAAAACTTGCAAAAGTTATATTGGGTTCTCTACTCTCCTCCATCGCCTCTCTTAAGTGAGCCAAAAATGTAACGTACGGTCTTACGCTCAAATACAGATAAATGCGATTCGTCATTGCGTATAAAGGTCCACGTGTGTGACCTATATATTAAAACCGGTCGAATCAATGTCACTCTGTTATAAGTTGAGTTTTGAGTTTTGTGTTAGTTGATACATGTGACCCAAGGATAGGTTTATTTAAGTAAAAAGTTCGATTACCTGCAGTGATTCGAACTTTTATATCTGTAAGTATGCTGTTGTTTGAGTCAAGCATTGATCCCAAATATTTAAAAGATTCAACTACCCCAATTTGTTCATCGCCGCACATCAAATCTTTCTTCTCAGCCCCTCTTGAAGCATTTATTTGTTTGATTTTTTTGTAATTTATTTGTAAGCCAATTTGTTTGGCACCATCAAGCGAAATGAAAATCTCACTTCGGCCGAGGATGACAACATCATCAGAGTACGCGATCATTTGTAGTTTGTACTGAGTTTAGTGACAAGATATTGTTGTTATTCGGAAGTTTTTGTTGAGGTCACACATATTCCAAGGCTAAATTAAAGAGCATATGGGAGCATAGCATTCCCTTGTCTAACCGAAGTCGACTTTAAACATTTTGATCTCTACTTGTACACAGCATTGATAGTTACGTGCTATAACTTTGCATGGTGATACCAGTTTACTAGGGATTCCCAGTAAAACACCAAAACAGCCCATAGAAACTCTCGTTCGAGAGAGTCGTAGGCCTGCCTGAAATCAACTATAGTTTAGTGCACAGATATAAAAGTAGGAATTTAATAACAAAAATGCTGTTGACTTTTGGGGTTAACTTGATACTGAGTAAAATAGTAACGCAAATAAATATTTAAAAAAACAACAACGGTAGACGGATTATAATTCAAATTTTTTAAGATTTTTCTTTATTCTATTATTTTGTGATTTCTCCAATTTTATTGCACTTACAGTGAAATTACGTTGTACATATTACCAATTTTACCAGCAATATTGCCAACGGTTATATTACGATTACATCTCTATTACTTTTGTACTTGATGCTATCAACATTGACAATATCTCGCGTGGGAAAAAAAATGCCAGACTGATCCTAAAGGTGATGCGAGCTGTGCTATTTTTATCAGAACATAAATACAAGATAAATATGAGAGAAAATAAACTAAGCAATGATGGCTCTTTTTAAATCATGTTAGAATGTCAGAGATAGAAAATTGGAACTAGCCTTCCATTTTAGAGATAGAAGATATTAGTACCTATTTTAGTAAAGCGGGAACACAACGGAAGAACTAAAAACAACGCCTATTCAGGCATTGGATGAGATTCTGTAATTTGTGCCTCAGAATGTGTTAATAAAACCAACAACTTCTAACAAAGCATTTTGTCTTAGATCCTCAATACAATGAACATGTAATCGAATCGGATACTTTAACTTTACCCGAACCATTAAGGTATAAATCGAATATTGCATCAAATTGTGTTCCTTGAAGTACCATACCATACTTTGAAAAACCTTTATATTTCTCATATCTTCCAATAAAACCTGAGTAAACGGAGCCTTCAGAAGTAGATCATGTCAACCAAATAAATTATTGAATTAATCGAAACAATGTGTTATTCATCTAAGAGTAGGCGCGCTTTTAAATTTTTTGAAAGCGAATCCTAAAAATATACCTATTCTATTCAACCGATCACTCCAACTCCATTTAAAAATACTAAATAAGTGGTTTGATATCAACCATTTGATATTGAATCATGATAAAACTAAGTTCATGGTTTTTAACTCAAAGCATTGTGAAACAGAGACTTTTAACGTAAACCAATTGACTTATAATTCTTTTACCATTGAAAGAGTTACTAAGTTTACATATCTTGGCTTAACAGTGGATGATCAATTGAGTTGGTCACCTCATGTTGATAAATTGAAAAAATCCATTATCCCTTATATTTTCGCCATAAAACGGTCAAAGCCCATGCTTTCCAAATCGAGCCTTCTTTTAATATATAATGCATATATTCACTCACGGTTGATGTATTTAAATGTTATATGGAGTAGATGTGCAAGATACAAGTTTGATGAATTGGTGGTATTACACAAGAGAGTCTTAAAGTATATAATTGGTGTTCCCATTAGGTATTCGACAGAGAAGCTTTATAGCCAGTTTCCGTCACTTCAAACAACTACAGAGAGAGAACTAGTTACAACCATATACAAAATGGTAAATGGGCTTGTCAGTAATAGCGTTGAATTTAAGAAAGCGAAAGATCAACACGAACATAACACAAGACGCCAGTCACACTATCAAGTACAGACTTTTAAAACAACAGTCGCCAATAGTAATGTCTTATATTGCGGTTTAAAAAAATTTAACGATCTTCCATACGATATAAAGCACGCACAAAACCTTTTACAGTTTAAAAAAATAATTAAGGAATATATAAATTGAACCTGCGATACGTTTATGTTTCATTTAAATTTAGGTGATGATGATTGGATTCAATTTTGAGTGAATATAGACTTTTATTTTGGTGATGTTAAGACTTGCATATACATATATAATGTATTAAGATATTAGATATTATGTTACGTTTTGTTTTTGTTATTTGAATTTATTTAAAACCATATCAAAACTTACTATATTAAAATTAATCTGAATGCTGCGTATGAACCGAATTGGTTTGAGCAACATTGATAAAAATTGTAAAAATTTTATTAAATGTATTATTAAAGAATAAATTATAATATCAAAACTAAAAAAAAAAAAAAAAAAAAAAAACTAAATACGGTGCAAGCTCAATCGGTATTGTATAACGAAACACATGAAAAACACCCGCATTTATTTATTAAATTGAGGACGTTAGACGTCAAAAATCTTAATAAAAACCAGAGATATTTACAAAGTATCGAAACTACGATTTAATGTAAATTCTTATACCCTAATAAAACCGTTCAACAACAAATTCCAACGATAAAACTATTACCCATTTATTTTAAATTATGACACATTAATTTTAAGTCTTAAAAATAAATAAATTGAATAACTTTTTGGAATTGAAAACAAAACGATATAAATTCTATCTCTGTAGAATGACGTTGAAGGTCGTAACGTATAATAAATAACAAAAATATTAAAGAGATAAACTATTTTTGAAAGATTCTTGTTAAATCAATATTATCTATGTGGTTTACCTCTTGATAAGCAGGTCGACATTCAGCTTTATCCAGTGGTTTTATCTAGCACATAAAACTGTACTTCATATAAAATATTTATTAATAGAAGCTCCTGCATTGATGTATTTCATTGCAATTGCAATTTCATTGCATTCTGTATTTTTCAATTTCCTATCATTGTAAATTTTCAATTGTCTTATATTTTTACTCGACGTTATATTGGAACGCTTTCTATTTTTCATTATCTAATTTAAACATACTGAATTTTCTGATTTGCTATTTTCCTAAATCCTAATACCGGATAGGAGCTGCCAATATTAAATAACGAACCGTTTTCAGTTTTGTCGAGCGAAGTCTTGGCTAGTTAACTTCGGTATCAGTTTGGACCAGTTGTATATCTCTAGACTGATCCCTAGTTGGTCAGCTGAAGAGAGGCCCGAGTCAAAGGTTAATTCTTTGAACTTATGGAAAGGCTCGTTAATTTCACGAGAAAATTTATTATTGATAAGAACAGACAATGAGGGAGTAGAGATAGAAGCTGTGACTGCTGATGTGAAAATATCAGACAGTGGGTCGATTATTCGTTTCTGTTTAATATCATCCAGAATTGTTCAAAAAGTCTGCGCCAATTATCGGAACAGAGACACAGGCGATGATACAAGAGTGAACGAATGAACGTCGAAGACCGAAACTCAACGTTAAAGTTTTACTATATGTGTTATTATGGTTATCCATATTATTCATTGTTCGTGTGCTTTTGTCACTTTTGAATTAAAATGAAATATTTAAAAATATACTTTTTACTGTTTATTTTTAATTTTAATAATAATATACTTCCTTATAGTAACAATTTTATTTTATTTTTAATTTACAGAATATCGATTTCGACTTACGTCATCCTCAGTTGTTAAATTATTATTACAAATTTTGCTTAAACTATTACTTATATACTATTTCAACAGCTGTTTTTTATTATTATGTCATATATTTTGTTAGTTTTAGTGTTGACGTTACAGACGTTAAAGTTTTCGTCCCATAAGTAGACACGGTTGTAGAATTCGCTGCAATAAGAGTGAAGTCTGATTTCACACTGATTTTCTGAGCGGAAGTAGCTGGAATTACCGATACCTCGGCACCGGTATCGATAAGAAATTTAAGGTTAGTGATGGTAAAATAAACCATTAAACGGTAATTATTGTGACAGTCACCGCATTCCGCTAAATGCGGTGAGCCATTTAGTTTTTTGAGTTAGAAGAGAATGTTGAATATGGGGAACATTCAGAATGGCATTTTTGAGCAAGGTCACCGAATCGATGGTGATAGAAACAAATGCCCTGAAAAAATTGTGGAGGTCTTGAGTTTGATCACGATCTGCGATCGTTACCTCTAGAGGGAGTTCTAGATCTTGATCTAAAAGAGTTTGATAATGTTTGACTAATTGACGATAATTGAATTTCCAGCCTTTTATTTTCTAATTCTAAATTTTTGAATTGCTGTTGCAAAAAAGATATTTGTTAATTTAATTTAGCAGAATTATTATTAGAAGTTTCAAAATGTTGCGAAGGTTGTGCAACTTGAAAAATTGATGGAGTCATCAAAGCACTGAATACAGCATCAGCAGTGACGGCTACAGCGTCAAGAACGTCATTACTAGGAGCAACGTCATTACTAAGCACACATACTCAAAAAGTTGACTGTCAGCTGCATGCCACGATGCGTACTATATGTGGTACTATCAGAAGCAATATCGCTCCACCTGCACTCAGACGCTCGCATGCTCTCATGCGTGAACATAAAAAGGTAACCAACAACATCACGTTACCCTTGCACGAATATTACGGTGACCACACTCGTTGTCGATTGAAGTCAAGAAAGCCTCCACATAAAACTGCCAGCAACCTGCTGGCAACTGATTTTAATATCTTGGATGCCTGGGACACCTCCTGGCAACATTACAACACAACTGGCCTTTCTATTACTAACCCGACTTCTACCCAACCTGGTTTCGATTTGCCACGTCATACCTGGACTACACTAAACCGAATAAGAACAAACCATGGACGTTGTGCTGATTCTTTCTACAAGTGGGGCATTTCAGAGTCCCCTGAGTGTGACTGCGGCGCTCCACAACAAACTATAAAACACATTGCAACTGTGTGTCCAATTCGACGTTACAATGGAAACATCTCAGACATCCATTCGGCAACTCCAGATGTAGTAGCATGGATAGACTCGCTCGATGTAAACATCTAATGTTCAAATGTACTGCCCAATGTTCAAATATTTTACTTTTTAATTTTTACTTAAAAGACGCGCAATCAAATCGATTGTAAGTTCATTTAATGTGTATCCATGTTTTGTTTTAGGTAGATTTCATAGAAGAGTCTACCTATTTTTAAGTTTAATTTTTAATGTGTCACAAAAAAAAACCATACGCTAAATAAAATAAACTAGGAGCAATAGCGGTTTTCATGTGTGGAGGAAATTTTTCGCTCCATAGAACTCTCAGTGTGTCATCAGTAAAATTTTGTTTAGCGAAGTGATTAGTGAAGCATAGCTCGCAACAATTCGGATGGGCGTTTATCGCCAAGATCTATCCCACGGAGCACGGTACGAATCAGAGATAGATTTTCCTAACCGAGTGAGAATCGCTTGTTTGATTGAGTCATATGGACCATCAGGATCGGGATGTGCGATGATATCGCTAACAAGTTGGGGCAGCTCGGGAGTGAGGGCGCGACAAAAAGTTCTAAATTTGAACTTTTGACTCGTGACTCGATCGCTACTAAATTGAGCTTCGAGAGTTAAAAACCATAAATCGGGTTGAGTATGCCAAAAGGGAATAGGATTATAACCTACGGCATTAATATCGTTGTCGCTTTTAGGTTTAGGTATAGTATTGCTGCTACAAGGAGCTTAATCGTCATTAACCAGAGAAATTGGATTTTTCGTAGCTAGTGCTACAGCTCGTGCAATCGCGTCATTCAGTTCGCGTTGCGAAAACATTTTGAGGGGCTCTTCAGATATTGGAGGAACCGCGTCAACCATTTCAAAAATATTTACCTTCCTTAATTTTCGTGATAGGTAGCTGGTGGCTATAAAACCCGTTGGGAAAATTAAGGATATAGTGTTTATATTATTATAGTGATTATTTAATTAAAAGTTTTTTGAGTTTTTAGTTTTAAAACTCTTAATTTCCTTCAAAATTTAAATCTGCTGTTAGAATATTAAAAACAGACCTTAAAAAAATAATATAACAATAGAAATAACAATTAAAATAATAAATAATAATAAAAGCAAAATAGTTCGCGTAGATATTTGTTACTTGAATAATTACGTAAATGCAAAAGTTGATTTCCTTTTTAAAATAAAGCTAGTAGTATTTCTCGCTAAATTTATTTTTCTAGTTTATCCAATATTTAATCTTCGCTTTTGATCACGTCGGGGTCACCAATTATAGCTTGTCATTCGCGCTATATTTATAAATATTATTGAATAAGGGTAGTAGTTCTAGCTGAATACATATTGTTGATAACATTTCCACAACGAATCACATTTTCTTCCTCAAAACTGCAATTTATTTCCAATTTCTTTGGGCCAATTAGTGATATATATATATATATATATATATATATATATATATATATATATATATATATATATATATATATATATATATATATATATATATATATATATATATATATATATATATATATATATATATATATATATATATATATATATATATATATATATATATATATATATATATATATATATATATATATATATATATATATTTGATATGCAGTCATAACATACCTAATAACATACATTCAATAAAATTTTATGCATAATTATTAGATCAAAGTAATTGATCTCTTCAAATAATAATTCATTTAATTTTTGATGTGTGATTAATGTATTTTCTATATAATTAATTCAATTTGTAAAAACTTCACTTTATATACAAATAGTTTTAATTTACACATAATTTACAAAAACCTTAAGTAATCCTAATTTGATTGTTATCAATGATAATTTATTTAAAACTCTTTTCGGTTAAAAAACAAAAAATTACATTAACCCTTTTTCTTGAGTTTGAAAAATCTAACTGAAAAACAGAAATAAAAAAATACTTTTTAAAAAAATTTTAAAGTAATTAGTTTGAAAAGAGTGGTCCAAAAGTTTTCTGGCAATTCAAACTTCGGTTGACTTTGAAATCAAATTGCAATAGAACGGTTCTCCCAATATTTGAGTGCAATTGCTCACAAATCCCGAATATTTACATAACGTTTCTTTTCGTTCTAGCACTTTTTATTTTAAAAATTTTCTTAAAGAATTTATATGCAAGGACACTGTAATTTATGTAAATATGTTGTCTCCCTGGCATTGCTTAAAGTATGGTTTTTGTATTTTATTCATCCTATGAATTGAGGAGGGCCATAATTTCAATGTTATGTATGGTAAAATAAAACGAATCAGGACATTTAATAATTTTAAAATTCTGTAAAATAATGATAAAAATAAATTCTCACACTGGTTTTTGATTTTTAAAAAGAATAAAATAGAAGCGAAAAATAACGATTTTAGTTAGGGATCACACATCGGATTAGAATTTGATACTTTTCTTTATACAACAAATTTGCCTTAGCTACTTAGATTCCGTAAAACTAAAAGTATATGGTATAATCAATATGAAAGGATTGCCGGTATAATTATGTATGCAAAATAAGTAAATATTTTATGAAATTATTGCTTTTGAATTGAGAGGTATTGTAGTAGTACACACCTGGTTTTCTGGAATCGCTTTATATTGATTACGAAAGTCACATAACATTTTGTTTAAAAAAACAGTTTAGGCAAATTTACGGTTGAAAAAAACTACCAATCAAATACTAATCTGATGTGTGCATCTAATTTAAGAAAAAAGCTTTGTCATAATTAAACTTAATTGTTCTTTTCAACGCGATTAAATCACATGTCAACATACTAAATCTCAACTTTTTAATTTTCATATAAACAAAATTTTCAGTGGTCCACAAAAATTGTAGTTATTATGATACTCAGCTTAAATCAAACTGTTCCTAAAAATAAGTTTTTACAATTAAATTTTGATTACCATATTGAATCGGTAACATTACACTTAATCAATTTATACCAATTTAAATGTTTGATCAAATTATTTCGAATATAATCTATTCAACTTCATTTAAAATAAAAAGAAATAGATTGGAAATATGCCAAACAATATAAAAAAAAGTTAGGTGAACGAATTATGTTTGGAATATATAAAATTATATGAATATTTATTTTGTACATATACTTGATGATTTTGAAAAATAGGATTTGGGTTTAAGCATGTTATGTAAAACAAGTGTGCTGATTATGTCGTCACGAGTTCACATCAGGTTTAAGTTTAACTCACTTGCTGTTGTGAGTTGTGACCCATAAATGCTGTCTTCGTGGTGTACAAATTATTAAACCACCAATTAGGGTTGCACCGATTAATCGGTAGATAATCGGTGATCGGCCATTTTCCCGATTAATCGGTATCGGCTTTTTTAGTCTGATTAATCGGCCGATTATCAAGACAAGCGTTTTTGATTGTTTATTCCATTTTAAACACAACAAATACCAAATTTTAAAACACCATAGTCAGCCACAGTTAAAAACCTTTTTAAAAATGTATAAGATTGACGACTGTTTAAAAATATGGCAAATCTGTCTGAAAATTATACAAAATTACAATTATACAAAAAAATACAAAAAAATTAATATATTATACAAAAAAATACAAAATTATACAAAAAAATTAAAAGCTCTTTCAAATGACACTTCTTTAAACTGTATCATGAATGTTAGTTTTACTAATTCATAAATTCTTACTTGAGACATCATTGTATTTTTCATTGTAAACTTATTATTTTTCTATCATTCCGAACTTTTTCAGTCAATCAGGTTCGGAACAAAGCGAAAAACACCATGGAAGGATTGCCATTAATCAAAATTATACAAAAAATGCGAGGTGTAAATTTCAAAAATAAATGTAAAAATACTGATGTACCGTCCTTTTATTTGATACGCTAGGGGGCTCGGTAAAAATGTATATGTTTTGTTATTTATAGTCTTACATCGCATAACTGCAAAACAAACAAAAACAACTTTATTTATTAATAGCCACGCCATTTTGGGTGGACAGGATAATTTTATACGCATCTTAAATTTCAGTCAGACCAATAGGGTTTGTAGTTTAAGAGATACTCGATATAATAGCAAAATCATGTATGCTTAAAAACATGCATATCAGTCAGAAATATTTCCAAAACAGTAAAAGCATGATTCCGAGAGCCGAACAGTCTGTAGGGTTAATACTGCGAAGCACCCAAAAAATATCGAAAGTAACCGAAAATAAATTTAAAAAGAGTTCAGAACTAGATCTAGGATACTATGTAATTCAATTGGCAATAAAACATTTGTTTTGATCAGAAACATGAAATATTCACTAAAGCTATTTTGTCTGGACTAAAATTCTCTCAGTTCAATACGTTATAAGAAGTTCAGTTTCTTTCAGATTGGAAAAACTCGATTTGTGTTGAAAAATTCGGTGCAAAGTTTCTCGTTCGGTCATTAATGGCAGTATCCCGACTGGAAATTAGTTCAGGGAACCCGGATTATGATCAGATCCGGTTTAGATTTTCCGTAATACGGCCATCTGATCAGTTCCTGATCAGCGTACAGTACCGTTTCCCTTGATCCGGCCATCTGATCAGTTCCTGATCAGCGTACAGTACCGTTTCCCTTGATCCGGCTATCTGATCAGTTACTGATCAGCGTGCAGTACTTTATCCGTTGATCAGGCTATCTGATCAGTTACTGATCAGCGTGCAGTACTTTATTCGTTGATCCAGTCATACGATCAGTGTCTGATCGAGAAAACTCATCTTATCCGATGTCCTGAACTGGATAATAATACAAAATTTAGTTTTTTACCTGATCCATTCTGTATATAATATTGCTCATTAAACAATAAATTCGTTATTAATGGTATAACTTACTGTTTGAATATATAAGCATTTGAAGTGTACTTGAAATTACCCGAGCAGGAATTAGTTAGGGAAAACCTGGATAGTCAGGGCGTGATCAGGGCCTGGTCAGTCCTACAAGGGCAATCCCTATTAGGGCAATCTGATGTGGGCCTGTTCCGGGCCTGATTTAGAATACCCTTTTAGGGTTAACCTTATTTGAATATATCCGGCCCTGATCAGGTTTTTCGTATTTGACCCCTAGCTGAAATTTATATGGGTTAAAATTCACTAGAGTATTATCCATTTTAGAAATATATAGCTAAAATCGTTTCATGTATATTTTAGTTGTAGCTTCTCAGCTGAACGACTATAATAATAGTCATTAAGGTGGTATGTATGTTTTAATTTTTTCCATTGTAATGTTTTTATTTTAATCTGATTAATTTTTGTATATAATATATAAATATATATCAGGGTCTGGTCCGGATATCCCAATCAGGGCCTGATCCGATTATCCCAATCAGGGTCTGATCGCTGGTAATCCCAATCAGGAACTGATAGGGCAAAAGCGTTACACTCATGATCAGGGCCCAATCAGGCAGCCCTACCAATGCCTGATCCGGGTTAGGACAAACCTGATCAGGGCCTTACTTGAGCCCTAACAAATTTCTGCTCGAGTATGAATAAAATTAAGGAAAAATGGTAAAATTTTTTTCATTTATTTAATGTCAAATTAATATTTACGAACAAAATTAATTCTAAACCTTTGTGCGGATCTGGTATGGATCTCTTGACCAGACCGGACATGAAACTGTTGAATGGATCCGGCATGAATCTTTCCGGAATAGATCTTTTAAATGGATCCGGAATGGATCTTTGAAATGGATTCGGAATGGATCTTTGAAATGGATCCGGCATGGATCATTTAAACGGATCCTGTATGGATTATATATGGCGTGACGATTTTTAATCATGTCCGGATCAGGAGGCCTGATTCATCCCTGATCAGTCTTCAGGCAATCCTGATCCGGATCGGACCCTATACTGATCTAATTTCTAGTGGGGATGGTTCTCGAAGTTTGCCATTCGTGGCTTCTGTCTTATAAATACGTAAGTTTTTATTATTTCCATTCCAGAGTAACCATGCTTGAAATAATGACAACGAAGTCGTTCCCAAATACATGAATCCACCAAATGTGATACAGTTCACTTTTAAAGATATTGGGTAAAAAATAAGCAAGCAGAACCGCAGATTGTTTTACCTGCAAATGGAAAATAGTTGCCAGAAAAATGCAAAAAAGCACTTTCAACAGTTACAGAATTTTTTTATTTAAATATTATCGAACTATAAATTAAAAAAATAAAAGCGACATTTGCATAATATTTTAAACTAAGGTTACAAAACGTCCCGATTTTGGTGGAATTGTCCCGACTTTTAGAGAAAAGTCCCGCGTTCTAATTAATAGTCTAATTAAAAAATTCTTTGTGTAGATTTGTTTTACTCATCTTCATCAAATAATCGGCAGCCGATTAATCGGTATCGGCCGATAAGGAAAGCCGATTAATCGGTAATCGGCAATTCTACTTATTGGTGCAACCCTACCACAAATTGAAAGTGTATATATTTGATTTGTATTTTTGATTTTCTAAAAAATCCTACTTGGCAAATTGATATCTCATTTTTTACACACGAGTAATTGATTTTAAATTATTTCGTTTCATAATAATTAGTCAAATTTACACATTTTATAATTTTAAAAGCTTTTCATTTTTTTAAAATATAAATATAATTTAATCAAAGAAAATGATGAAAAAATTAATTAGAAGCACTTTTCACCCTCATAAAACAACCTACGATATTATGGTTTTTTTCTATTTCCTCCTTCAGAATTTTAATATGATTAAATAAAAATTTAAAACGAAAAGAAAATGTAAAATGGAAATTTGATATTCCTTTCTAACGTTTCGTAAAATAAAATCCGTTAGTGCTGTTTTTGTAATTTGTCTTGGATGAGACGAATTTCTTTTGGTGGTATGTACTATAAAAGTACGGGTAAATCAATCATTTTGATTTAAAAGATCGGACATATTCCTATTTTCTATTAACCTAAATTTAAAATTTAATCCCAAACAATTACACCAAAATGCAGTGTTTGCAATAAAATTTAGGTATAAATTA
Organism: Diogma glabrata; assembly: GCA_963693315.1. Taxonomy (NCBI): domain Eukaryota; kingdom Metazoa; phylum Arthropoda; class Insecta; order Diptera; family Cylindrotomidae; genus Diogma; species Diogma glabrata. Next base: position 123,866,230 of record OY856187.1, read on the forward strand.
TAATTTCATTGAATTTGGTTTAAATGAAAATTGAATTTCTTCATCTATTTTAGCAATAAATAAATTATAATTATGTTCGCAAAAACATAAACGAATTTCACAAATTAGTTTATTGACTTTTAAAATTATTTTTTTTCGAAATGTGATACGTTATTTACACATTTATATTTTGTAATACATTTCTAAACTTAGATAAAAACACTTTTAACATTTTAGTTTGTTTGCAAAGAACTTTACTATTACAATACGCCTAGCTAAATCTAAAAACAATTGCGATAAATCAGCTTTGTATAACAATATATAAAAAAACTCGCAAATTGATTTAAAAAAATATTGCGACGCTGATGCATAGACTGACTTCACCACAGCTCTGGAAACATAGTGTTCTGGATACGTAGTGAGCTAATATCCATCAAATACTTTAATTAATGGCTAACCAATCTTATAGATTTCGCGTAGTTCTAAATATAAAAATATTAAAGAAATCAGTAGTATCCCATAAAAAAACAAACAAACATAAATTCTGTTGTACGAGAAAAGGTAAAAAAAATTTTAACCGGAAGAGCAAACCGGAAGTTGGGATGCAGAACTGTTATGAACCGTACTAAATGCTTATGAACTAAGTTTAATTAAATTCGATTATCAGATGCAGATGTTATTGAGCTTTCAAAAACACATGTGTATTTCAAATAAACATGTGCTCTGGAGGCCCCAACAACTTATCCCAATACCACTTATTCCAATACTTATCCCAATACCTTGTATTAAAACCGTCTAAACAAAGTTTCAATAAAATTGAAAGCTAGGATTAGAAGTTATTGAAGATTCAAACTTACAGGTGTTCGGGAGACCCCGCGCCATTTTGTAAAGTTGTGAAATCATATACCAAATTTCGTCAAGATCCCATGGGTTTTTATCACCCACGGACCAACAAACCATTCACAGACACACATTTTTTTTCTCGCTATTTGCTATGATTTTTTTTATTTCGATAGATTTTCAATTGTGGTGAAGCAAAAATACACAGTAAAGTTTTTGGTTACATTGTTAAAAATGTTATAAAAAATAAGTTTTTTGAAGATGGTGCTGATTTCGTAGATCAAGAATTTTTTTCCACAGATATTAATATTTGAATATGTCTATCTCAGATCAAACTGCTTTAGTTTTGGATAAAATTCGTTATCTGGAAGACCGACCCTGAACCCGACGGTTTTTGAACTACTTGGGAAACAAGAAGTTATAGTTGAAATAAAAAATGCCTGGTTCTTAAATAAAGGGTTTAGTTTGAGAACAGGGTGGTCCAATAAGCCTATTCAATTACCTTTCAAATGCATATGCATTAAATGAGTTGTAAATAATTAAAGTATTAGTAATAAAAAATAAAAATACAAAAACAAAAACTACACTGATTGTGATTCAACAATTATAAAAAAAACGGTAAAACAAACGAATTAAGATAAATTAACAAACTTGTAATTCAATAATCAATTCAAAAGATAAGATACAACTTTTCTTTTGTTTAATCAACACAAAAAAAAATAAATTTCCAAAATCTAGGTGTAAGTAAATGGGGAGTTAGTTACTCATGAAACAAAAAAAACATATTTACAAGAAAAACTAATTTACTTTTTTAGAGATAAGAAACGTTTGATATCTACGACAACGGGTTGATAATTAAGTAAATACAACAAAACAAATTCCTTGTAAATGATTTTAAAGATTCTTCTAAAAGTGATACGATAAAAGATAGTGCATTGTATCAAACACTTATCTAAAACTTTTCTTAAACTTTTATCTTAAACTTTTTTCATCCTGCTAAAGTGATCCTCAAAATATACTTTCGGAATTTGGTTGCAAGGTCAAAGTACACACATATTTAAAAACCGTGATTAGTACCTTGAACTTTTCAGTTCACTTGCATTTAAAAAAAAAGAAATTGGTCCGGAAAGAAATTTAATATAAAAGATCAACTTCTGATACTATAAAGTTTTTGAATTGAATTAAATATTAAAGTTTAATGTAGTAAGTGTAAATTTTTCAATTAACAAAAAATGACATCATTTGTGAAATCTTTTTTTGTTTTAAATAGATTTCCATTAGAAATCAGTGATTTCAATTTTTTTAGTTTATCTCTAAATTTTAATTAATTTAAATTTTACGCATTTAAGTATTATTTCAGACGGATCCAAGAAACTCGAAATTCCTACAAAAACAAAGTTGATGGGCGTCTCGGTAAACCCGTTTATGTTTACTTGTTTCTGGTTTTTAAAAAATGCTACCACGGTATTGAGTATGAAATTATGTTCTCACTTCTCAGATCTAGGAACGCTTTAAAAAATTTAAGTTAGATGCCCGCCCGACTTGCAATTTTTTCAGGCCCTATATTATGATCCGGGTCGGATCAGGGTGTAGTAAGGTAAGTTCTAATAGGGCTGTTGCATCTGGTCCTTATCGGAAATAATACCTGATTTCACTACTACGGTATGTCCTATTTGTCCTAATCAGAACAGTACCCTATTTCACTAAACTTACAAATTTGTAATTACACGCAAATTTTCACAAATTTTGTATGAAATTACAAATTTGTAAGTTTGGTGAAATAGGGTACCGGACTGCGAAAACCTATTTTATCCTTAGTAGTAAATGCCAGATCATTTTCCAATAAAGTTATGCCGTATGGGTATGCCTATACAACAGGACCTGTTCATAGTGCCTGATTTGGTCTAGATCTGAACCCTTACATAATGCTAATCGGGTTTGTGTTGTAAGACCTTTCACAACCTTTGTTTAAAATGGGACAATAAGACGGAAATTACACTTACTGTAACTGAACACAATCGAATACTAACCGAGATTTGTTTTTATCACACAACATCGATATACGAAATATGAGTTAAAATAAACCAAACTTATGACTCCCATTTTCAAGTGTATGAGTTTATTATTACCATCAAAATAGTATTAAAATAAAAACTGATAAATAAACAAATATACTTCATATAATAAAAATGTAAGTAGGACAAGAGTAGCTATTTAAATTATATGTAACAATGTAGCTGCCATTGATGATCCGGGCATTTCGACGCAGTGATGGGGCCTAGCTAGCACAACGATCTTAGGAGCTATAACGGTAGGGTTACCCAAGCAGTTAGATCGTAGGTAAAAATAGAAGCTTAGATCAAGTCCAAAATCCAAGAGCTATGGTAGACACGCACTCTGATAGCTCCATGGTCATGGAGTGGATATCGAGCGTCCTCCAGTTTAAATATTGTATTACCACATCACCGAGCTCTGTTGTGGGGTATAGCGTACATTTTTACTCCCTAAATTCAACATATAGCTGTATGGAGTTACATGTTGAAGTAGGTTACTTAAATATAAAGATCAGAGCGATGCGACTGATAAACGAATACCCATTAAATTCGTGTTCGCATAACTCGAAGATCGTGCCTGATTTATCGGCACATCCTCAATCGGGCAACATAAAGCTTAAGGTTGACGATATTCGATAGTATACACCTATCTCCATCACCATGTCAGAGATGGCATACCGTGAGTCAACCAAAAAAGGGAAACTGCAATCGGGAACTATGTGACTCAAAATCTGACAGTAAATCTGACATGTCGACAGTAACCATCGGAAATACACCGGAAATTCACAGGTAACTAATATCCACGTGTCCAATATAGTCGATTTGAGTGAACCGGAACCGAACGTCCCTTGATTTGACAATCAACCCCTGTAACTTCTTGCCACAAATAAAATCGAAAGAAGGCACTAATCAATAAAGGCCTCTCTGAAGAAGAAGCCATACAAGTCTGTACTCTTCCAAAATTCTTGATCTGATCACCCTGGTTAAAGGTGGGATATCTAAGGAGCTTGATCTGAGGTCGTGAATAGACAGAGGTACCAAGAGTAGCAAAAGGTTCTAGCCGAAGCATCGCAGACCTCTCCACATCTGGTGTCAAAAGCCATAATTCTCCTGCCAACGACCGACCACAGCATGAGCTAGGGGACACTGCAAGTAATGTTGCGACTATAATCGTACCTCCAACGTTTAGCGATATCGTCAAGCGCATCAGAGTATACATCGCTGCTGAGAACTTCCAGCCACCCTCCAGAATTCTGAGCAGCTTAGTGAGGTAAAAGACAACTGCTTCAGTTGGTAGTAGAGGAAGAATTCGAGGTTATTAAGAAAATGGTTGGTTGCTGCTTAACTGAGCCGATAATCCATCAGCGCAGTGGGCGGCAAATGCGATACTGAGGATGTCGATCGAGAAGTTAAAGCTACGTACGCTAAAAGAGGACGAGTAACCTCGATCTTCTAGGCTCATAGCTTACCTTTCAGACTGCGTCAAAGAATCAAAACCCGGACATTAGGTCGAGATCATGGACCAACCTATAGCACACTTGACATCGATCTCTCGATGCTGGTGTTCACTCCTGACCCAGCATCCATGAAACAACTCAAAAGCTTCAAACTCAGGCTAAACTGGATGATCGATGCGATTCATACAAGAATTGTAAAGTACATCAAGCCTAACCGACCATCAACTGCAATACCGGAAGAAATAGTTCTCAGTTCTACACTGCAAGAAAAAATTTAATTACTACAACCGCTGTTGTACCAACCGAATATTTCCTGTCACAATAACCTCAAATCCGACTGTCTTATCTTCAAATACCAAGTGGAAGCAGCAAGTGGAACTACAACTTCGGCGCTTTCGGTTGCAAGCGAAGAACCATCCTCATCTGCTTCAGCAAGGAGCGATTCTAACTCGGTGTTTCTTAATCTGCAAACATCGACAAACAAATCCTCCTCAATCAGATTAAAACACACACGTGCCAAACATACCAACCCAATCCAGAACGAGCGAACTATTGCGTCCATCAGAATTAAGGCAGCGCCACGGCAAAAGCATGATTACTTAAATAGGTCAAGTCTGGATATCGAAAGGTCAATATCATCGACAGGTCTAAGCTAGAAAACCTATAAATGATACATACTAATTGTTGGCCAGCTCCACCACCAGTGGGATCCATAAGCAAAACTTCAAGAACACTATCTCAACAGATGTCGGGAAAAGGTTGTTTGTTAGTTAATTATTTAAGTAAGATAAACAAAAACATTATCAATGTTTGTTCTAACTGTAATTTAGGACTGCATTACATCGAGCATTTATTTCAATGCATAATGAACAAAAAGATAACGATATAATACGGATACGGAATGATTTGATTATGATTTAATAACATACGGAATGGCAGCAGCGCCTTACTTGGCTATTAGTATGTACTCCACCAATTAGTGCAAGGCAAATCTGATTTCCCTTTAGCAACATATAAGTAAAACAAAACACTTAACAATTTTTATGTTGAAGATGTGTAATCCGGTTCGAACTCAAGAAAGACGGATTCCAATTGCATTAATTGCAAACGACTTTTGAAATCAATCTCACCTAAAGACTGAGAAACGATTCAAACCAATGTTTATGATAATACAACAATCAATACGAAGAGTTTTTGTGATGAGTTCTCATTTAGCATCCACGATTCAAGCGAATAGCACAGCACTACGAAACGATCTGTACTGTGGCAAATTTCGAAACTATATTGTAACGTTTCTTAGCCGAGTTACAATTATTTAGTTCGATCACTAAATCAGGAAATTTAAAACACAATGGATTTTCTAAACGTTATAATTTTATTCGTTCAAGATTTTACAATATGTAAATATATTTCTCCTATTACTATTCCCTTTAATTCTTCTTGTACTAACAACATTTCACCACTTATAAATCTTTTTCTTTCTACTTAGGCGAGTTAAAAATTAACAGTGTTATAATTTTTAACTCGCCTATATCCCTGCTAAATTTTATACTTTTTCTATCACTGACAAATTTATACTAATCTTATCCTCTAACGGCACCTTTTATATATACTACATGAAATAGCCTCGATATCTCGACAATATTCTAGACAGAACACACCTTTTTTTCCTTCCTTTATCAACATAAACATAATAAGACGATCTTCAAATATTGACACCTAGGTGTGAAATTTACTCTTTTTAATTTGTTGATTTATACCTATTCTCTTATAGATTTACTTTACTTTACGTTTACTTTGGTTAGGTTGATTTGGTTTTATTGATTTTTATATTTCTTTTGTAGAACGTTTTTCTCTAACGAGTATTTTCTCGAAAGATGTTCTATAGTTGTTGTGTTCTATCGTCTTGCATAATCGTCACAATATGATCCGTTAAGATTGCTGATTTTCTCAAATTGAATATAAAAGGATATAAAACAAACTTAAAGCGCAACTATCACGCATCACTTATGTAAAATTAAAGCGTTAACGAATTTTGTGCAAGATTGTGCAAGATACGAACTTCATGGATTCTCTGCCGCGTATGAGTGAACATACGGTGCATGTTGCGTCCATAAACCGTAAACAAAACGTAAGGTACAAATCCATGGATCGTAATCGAAACGGAAGGATTCAACTTTTGTGAAGTAAATCACGCTTGGCACCGTTGAGAACGATTTCATTGGTACGTTTAGTTATGTGCAGCACATTCACTCAGTCAATTAATCAACGTTGCACACGAATCTACCGAAATGAACTTTGACAAAATTGTGTTACTGTCATACAAACAACACCTCCAGATCCAAGATATTACTACGAACTTTAAGTGGTCACACCTACCAACGCTGAGCAATCCTACCGATTTAATTTCACCGCTAATATCAAATCGAACATAATGTGATGGAATGGTGAAATATATTTATTTCAGACACAAATTCTAACGAAACAGACTTCGTAGAGAAACAACAAGAAAGATGCTATCTGTGCATTTTTACTTTTTAGACATTAAAGAAGTCGTTAACAACATCTGGCAATGAAACGGTGGAACAGGTTCTCACGCAGAAAAATGTTGACAGTACCACAACGACTGGATGTGTGAGATGTTGAAAACTAGAGCGGCAAAAAATAAAGCTGGTGATTGTCGGTTTTGGCACAATAGGAGATTGTCCACAAGACGGTATCTTATACCCCCTAATAAAAACTAGTGACGTATAAAATTATGGTTAACATAAGTAATCAGGGCATTTAAAGTCTTGAGTAGTGGACGGCATGCTGTTGTTGTTGTAGCGACGGATGTTGTGCTAATCCGTCGACTCCATGTCCAGGTTCAGGAACCCTACGACTGCCATTGGGCGGTACCATACATCTTTCTTCGTCAGGTTAGTAGAATTTATAAGACTTTTGATCATACGGCGTGCCCTCACATGCGGGAAACTGGACAACAGTTTCGAGATCAGCTCTGCTCGTATATTTGTTGGAAATGCTGAAAAAGAGAGCACGCGAGAGAGAGAGAGAGAGAGAGAGAGAGAGAGAGAGAGAGAGAGAGAGAGAGAGAGAGAGAGAGAGAGAGAGAGAGAGAGAGAGAGAGAGAGAGAGAGAGAGAGAGAGAGAGAGAGAGACCTACAAGAGTCCTTTGCTTAAGTTTACTAGTTCAAATTCAATAGGCAATAAACATCGAAGTTGAGCGTCAAAGTAGAGTGGAGCAGTGAGCCCACTACGTACCATCTAAGTAAGGATGTAATCAAATGGTAGACGGATGGTTCTGGGTCGGCACAGTAGTATTTGGGACGAGAACTTAATTCTTTGATCAGGCTGAAATATGTGCAATCGAAAGTGGCGTAGACTTTATCTTGAGAAGAAATTCAGAAGAAGTGTATTTTTCATCACATCAAAAAAAGTTGGAGACTGTGTAAGAAAACTAGGTAATTCAAAATTGTGGAGGTCCACACCAAAACGCTACATTTCCATTTTCTTTAAAAAATAAATTGTGTACTTAGATCGGCTCAAATTTCTGAATTCGATCGAAAACTCAAAAATTTATCTATGCTTAAATTAGAACTGTTTTTTCCCTTTGTAGAATAGAGCTTGCTTTAGACATAATGTAATCAGCGTAATGACATAATCAAATTTTCTTGAACTGCGTTAGAAAAATGTAATAATGGAAATGTAGCGTTTTGGTGTAGACCTCCTCAATTGTATTTTAGTATTTTATAACAATGTTACAGTTTAGACTTTAGAGTATACCGGGTCTGTGGTCATACCGGTATCACAGGAAATGAATAAGCCGACAAATTAGGTATAATAACATTTTTGTTGGGCCTTCACTAAATCCATCCATGAAAGGATGAGAAATGAAAGTCCGTCATGAAATTATGACGAAATGCTCAAAGCACTCTAAACGGCAATATTTATATTGTTCAATCAGAAAAATAGGAATTACCTGAGAAAAGTGACAACTGACAGGCGTTCCTTCACAATACAGTAGATTAAAAAAATATATCAAGAGCATTAGAGTGATTTACGGATAAAATTTCTGTCAATTGGAGGAAGAGATCACAGCCCATCTTCTCAAAAATTGTGGAGCTCTTGATCTACACGGGAAGATATCAGCTGGAGAAGCATTATATTGACGTCCAAGACCTGCATACACTTAACCATCTCCATATCGTGGAGTTCCTAAAGGAGACCGAATTGGAGGAAGTATTCTAACTGCGTACTCAGTGAGTAGACATGTACCACACATAGAGCTTTTTTGTCACATACGAAAATATGCATATGTACATCACAACGGCTTTTGAGAAGAATTTTAAAAACGATTAAGCGTACTAATAATAAGCTAGGTGATGGATTTTAAAATGAAAAATGGAATAAACCGGGCTATTTCTGAATGTGCATATTAAATATCCTATAAGCACACATGCGTAAAAAACAAACGTTTTCACTAACTAACTAACTAAAAGAAGGGAGATCCTTAGTTTTAAGTTTGCAGTAAAAATAAGGTTATTGCCGAACGGGACGACTATCCTAACCTTAACCTAAAATAACAACAACAAAAAGGAAAATAAAAAAAAAATATTAGTGTATTCTTTTCAGCTGTACCGAACAAGTTCCAACACCGAAATATCGAATTTTGTATTCTTTTGGAATGAATTTCAATACAAAAAAAATAATTCGGTGTTGGAACTGTACTGAAATTTGTTCGGTACAGCCGAAAAGAATACACTATTAGTCTTTACAAACTTCACCATTCCAACTTGAATAGAATTTTGTCACTGACAATATAATCTTCAAATAATTAACAACATTCCAAAGTTAACAAACAAAAACTGTCGGTTAATTCAGTAGTTAAACAATAAATAAACAAGTGAATAATCATTCACATTTCATACAATTGGGTAATTTTGGCATATCAACTAATTAGTCTTCTTATGGTTGCCATGCTAATTAAGATGCCATTTATTATTATTTCTACATCGAAACATAATAATTCCAAAATGGTCATAGTTGTATTAAATATTAAAACAATTAAAAACAAACAAAATTCATTATCTTCAGCTATTTAAATGTCTAGCCAAATATGTACTTTAAAAAAAATCAACTTGGGACAAAACGTAAACCAAAACAATACATTTTGAAGAACATAACACACAGACATGTTAATTTCACTCTTTGTATTCCCTGGTATTTCTAAAATTAAATTAATCAAAGGTAAATAATTGTAAACTTTACCTTTAAAATTTGATTTTTCTTAAAACTAAGTTCATCCTCAGCTGTAGCGTTGAAATCGTGTTTTGCTATCGCCTCCATGATTTATTTATTTTATTTTATTTTTATTACTTTTTTACTTTGTATTTTTTATAAAAAAATTAACAAAATCTATCACTTATTTACAATCGAATCTTACGAATATATTATATCAAACTGAAGATTTTCTTTATAAAATTTAAACTGTATTAAAACATAAATTTGAATAAAATTTTCCGAGACTTTTTACACAAACACTAAAATTTAATTTAAAAATACAAAAAAATTGAATTTTTTTTCTTCTTTAATATAAATTCTGATTTTTTTTTAATATAAATATTTGCAATAAAAAACTTTTTTTTTCTATTTTAGATTATTTAATTTTCTATTTTTATTTTTTTTATATTCATTTGGAATTTTCTAATAATTTTTCTTCTAATTTCTCCTTAAAAATAAAAAAAAACAAAATATAAATAAAAAATTAGTATTTTCGGTATAGAAAAATCATTTATTTTTTAATTCAATCGGAATTTCTCGAATATACCGAAAGTTGATTGAAAGAAATGAAAAAAAAAAATTAAATAACTTTCGATTATTTTATGAATTGAATAAAAAAGTAATTATTAATGCATAGAAAACTATGTAATTACACTTTGAAACATTAAGATTTTTATTAAGAAAATTCACAATAAAATATAAATTAATTAGAATTATTTATTTTAAACTTTTTGATTCTTTTACATTGAAATTACAATCCACCCAACAAAATATACATCAAACACGTAACTATCGCCATATTTGAATAGAAATTGATTGTAGATTAAGTGAGATAAACATACTGATTTTTGATTTTAAATATAATTAGTGAGAGTGAGAACAGTATATAATATTAAATTTAAGTTATGTGAAGATAGAAACGCTATTAACTTTATGTATTAAGGTAGCTTTACCAAAAAATTAGTACATTCGCAGTTGTGATATTGAATTAAAAAAATTAAAACTTTAAATTTAGTAGGCTAGGCGATGTTTTGTTTTAAATATAAATGAAAAAAGTTTTTTCATTAAGATTATTAGTTGTGTTCTTCCAATAAACTCCCATACTATTTTTAATTAAATAAAAAACATTGTCTATTCAATGCAAGTTTTAATAAAATTTTGAATTCAACTTATATATATCTGTCTTCAAATTCTTGTATCGCAAGATCCCTTTGAAATTGGAATATTTGTTTAAAGTGAATTTACATGTAGTGTATGGACTATTTTGTGTATTTGTTGTGCTATTGAAAAAGGTGTATTTATTGTTTATACCAAAACCCCCGATATAAAAGCCTAACTTTTTTTTAACACCAAAAAAATCGTGAACTTCTAGCGCCATTTTGAAATTAAAACTCAATATAAAAAAATTCAAAAAATCACCATAACGCCATCTGGAAAAATAAAACTCCATATAAAAAAAATGCAAGCAAATTTAATCTAAAACACTAATCCAATTTTTGGCACACGGCAATGTTCATTGTTTATTGCAAATTGAATCAGGACTATGATTAAGGAGGTTTTGTTTATACTATTGGACTCGATAGTATTCTTCTGAGGTTCGGGCTTATGTAAGTTAAGCACTCCATAAATTCTTGATAAAGGAGTCAAAGGCAAAGTTTTAAAGGAATTCGTGTCAATAAAAAAGCTCCCAAAATGTATTTTGTTTCAGGTTCGGGCACTGGTTGCAGAGCAGGATAAAGATCTCTGTCAAAAATGAACCTTTAAGCTACATCAATACCGTCAACTTATTCAAATCCTCCACCTCCTGCTCCGTCTACATCGTTATCTTTGACTACAACTACTTCTTCTTCAGCTTTCGCTCCACAATTAAATCATGTAGCATCAGAAATTCATCCTTTTTGGTCAGAAAAACCGGACCTAAACTGTATTACGATTGAATGGTAATTCTTGTTGGCGATTATCAGAATTCAGAACTTTGGGAATTCTTTGGGAGTAAAAACTCCCTTTAGCTATGCCTTATCCAACCCTACCACTTCTCCTTCTCTCTCAAGTGAAGTTATGGTACTGACTGATCAAGTCAAAGATCTTAAGTCAGAGCTTCTCACAAAAATCACAGAACCTTCTCATCTTTATTGGAGTAGGTCCAAGGGTCGAAACGATTTCCGAAATTCAAATTCTGAACGATCAAACCGCTCTCCCATGCGGCCACGGTCCATTTCACGCGTTCAAATGTTTGATGGTATGAAATTCTTGGTATTCTTGGTAACAATGTCACTGTCATTCCTGATAAATATCCCATTCCACAAATTCACCATTTTTCGCACCAACATGGTTGCATATTTTTTTCTACAATTGATCTCGTTCGTGTGTATCGTAAAATTCCTATTGATGAGCGCGGCATTGTAGAATTTGCAATTTCTACTCCGTTCGAATTCCAAAGGTTTATGCATTCGCTTCCAAGAAACATAAATTTCTGTTTTATCTATACATAGATGACCTTCTTATTGCTTCTGAAACCTTTGTTATGTTAAATTATGTTATGTTATGTTATGTTATGTTATGTTATATTATGTTATGTTATGTTATGTTATGTTATGTTATGTTATCTTATGTTATGTTATGTTATGTTATGTTATGTTATGTTATGTTATGTTATGTTATGTTATGTTATGTTATGTTATGTTATGTTATGTTATATTATGTTATGTTATGTTATGTTATGTTATGTTATGTTATGTTATGTTATGTTATGTTATGTTATGTTATGTTATTTTATGTTATGTTATGTTATGTTATGTTATGTTATGTTATGTTATGTTATTGTAATAAACTTCGTCCAGAATGGGTTAATTTAATTTACTCATTCATAACCAATACATTCTGCACATTCATAAATTAATTAAATATGAGTTCGCTAATGTTTACATTTATGCAAGTATGAATGAAAATAGGTGTGGCCTATTCAATATTGATTTCTAGAAAGTAAATTAGAGAAGTTTCGACTTATTTATTTTTTGGATATAAATAAGCGAACAAAGTATCACAGAGTCAGTTTTACTTTTGCAATTAAAAGTGTTTATAAATATTCGCAAGTATAAGGAATAATCGGTGGTACTTGAGCCTGGGTACTAATAGTGAAAGAATTTGAACTCAGTGGAATAGTAAATACAGATTTTACGATTCCGAATATTATTGATTCAAATTGTGGAAAAGCGGTGAAGTTTATCGTACATAAATTGGAGACCCTGGAATTTATTGTAATTAAAATCGGAAGTTGCTGTAACTGGTTGATAAATAAAGTTTGAGATTTTGTTAACTAAAGATTTGTCTTTTTACTGTCGTATTTGCTCAATAATCGAAAAGAACCGACGCAGAGTCGTTACATTATGTTATGTTATGTTATATTATGTTATGTTCCTTGAAATTTAATTTGATTTGCAATTTTTGGAATTCAATTTTATATTCAAATCAGGTTAAGGTAAACAAATTTATTGTTTTTTCATATCTATTTGTAATAGATATTTATTGTAATAGATTTATAACAGATATTACTAATATTTATTTGTAAAGTTTTGATCTTACAAAAGAAGTTAAAAAGTGTTCAAAAATAAAAAAAAAATTAGCACGCGGGTCTGTAGCATCTCTTGTGCTTTACTAGTGCAGTTGGTTGATTTGAACAATGGCTTCCACCTACAATTTGTCTTCTAGCTGATTGTACACCAACACCACAAGATACGTTACATGTCGTCCATTGAGACCAAGCAGAGATCATACATTCATCTGTTCTTTGATCGACTTCTGGCTCATTAGTTCTTTGAAGTGTCTTACAAGCTTCCATACAATCCTCATAAGTCAAAAAGTTATTACTATTTCCACGACAACCACCATAACTAAATAACTCACAAGTGCCTCGATTTGAAGTAAAACTGTATCGTGTAAAATTACCACGACATGGTCCTGAATCTGGACGTAGAACGCAATTTTGTCTGGCGGTTTCTTCATTCCATTTACAATCATCCTTTTGTTGACATGCACGTTGTTCGTCTAACTTCAAGCGTTGAGTACACGTTTCAATCATTTCTGGTTCAACTAATAACAATCGCTTCCGAATAGAAACTCCACGTCCACAACTAACGCTGCAAGGACTCCAATCACTCCATTGTGCAACTGGACACAATGAATCTGGAGGTTCGATATCTGCTGCTGAGCATTCCGGAGTCATACATTTTTGTTTCTCAACCGTGGTAACATGTGGACATTTCTTGATCCCCATATGATCCTTGAAGTATCTGGTTCTCATTGTAATTCCTACCCCACAAGTTGATGAGCATGGCGTCCATTCAGCCCATGCAGTTGTTGTACAAATTCCTATTCCTTCACCTCTGTCATCTGTTGTCCCTGCCGATTTATCTAAGTTTGAATCATCATCGTCATCATCTTCTGATGGTGGACATTCGGGAACATCTGATACACACATTTCACGTGATATAAGTTGACGATTACAATTTGAGATTTTAGATAAACGTTCATCACGATATTGGCGCGTTCTTGTTCGTATTCCTTTTCCGCATGTCACAGAGCATGGAGTCCAATTTGTATATTCAGTTACTTCACATTCCGGACGAACTGGTCCTTCACTGTTTTCAGCATCATCTAGCACTTGAGATGAATCAAGATCAAAATCACAGTTACGTGTTATTACTTTGTCACGCCGGATGTACAGTTTAGCCAATGGTGTCATTTCAGTCGTTGCTGGATTATAAAATGGCGCACGAGGATCTTCTGGATACATTGTTGTAATTGGACGCATTTTCTCACGAGGTTGGGTTTCAATATTTGGTGACTACAACGAAAAAAAAAATAAATCTTATTTGAAAAAAAAAAAATAAAATTTATTATTTTAAAATAATTACCATGTAACTAATACCACTATCAGTACCAGAATCCCAAGGGAATAGATCAATATCAATTGATTCTGTCCATGTACAATCCGGACGACATAAGTTTAATCCATTTACCCCAACGACCCAATCAGGCGATGGTCCAAACATTGAGACTAGAGACACCTTATGTTTTAAACGATCTACACGGAAATGTGATGATGTGTTTTGGTTAACATCAGGATACCATAAACCAGCAGCTTTTACTAAGGTTTTAAGGCGTGGCGCTTTTGCACGAAGTTCTATTTCTAATAAACGGACTGAGCCCCATTCTGCTAACGATCTAAATCCATCGGTTGCTATATGATTTTCACCCCAGAATGAAAAGTTTTGGTCGTGTGAGCCGCCAATCACGTCGGAGAAATGTGTTAACCATACGGCGAATGGATAATCTTTTGGATGTGTTTCGTTTGACCAGATTCCTTGGAAAACGAACTGAAAAAAAATTAATTTATTTTCTATCATTAGTTTTTTCATAACTCAGAGCTCGGTTTTTTAAATAGGCGACGGGAGTCCTCATCTAGAGATCTAATAGCACAAAAGCTAAAAGTTGACGATAAGGATGACCCCAAACAGTTTTTCATCAGGCTATGCTGGTACCGGAATTGTTGAATTAGTTGATAGCATAAATGATGGAAAAAATGATACCTTGTGATCTTCTTTCAAGATGCATCGGCCCAAAATCTGGATTACAGCTGATAGCCAATCTTCGATTTGCATCATGTGGACTAGGGAAGCACCAATACCACTAGTAGAGATCAGTCTTCTTTAAAAGTATTTGGCGACTACTGATTTGGAAATATTAAATCGCGTCTGTCGGAATCGACAACAGACAGATTTGGTGTTCTTTCTTAATGAACTTAGTGGCATCGCGGCGTATCGAGCAATAGAAAACATTGTCATGATTCAAGCTAAAGATCAGGCCGCTGAGCAGTTCAACGACCTGTTAGAACAGGCTTTTGAAAGTTTGTTCTCTGAAACACGGAAGCGAAGTGCATACAAAGATAGAAAAAAATCGTGTAGTAAGCTAGTATACTTTAAGTATACTTTCAACACTTTGTTAGGCCTTCCTAACATTTTCAGTTTTACCTGACTATTAATAACAACAGTATCGACCAACCGCATTCCTCGATATTATTTGTGGGTTCTTTTCGGTCTACGAAGTTAGAGAAGATTTAAACGGCGCGCTCCTGAATTTTTGTATGAGCAAGGCACTCCGTGTGACTGGCGAAACAGATAACACTGATCTTTCAGCCGACCTCTAATTGCCTCGTTTTTTAGACAACTACCTTTACCACAAAGATTTTTTCATTTTCACACAACAACACATATAAAACCTTTTAAGCCAACCAACAAAACCAAGAAAGAAAATTTTATTTTTTTTAATAACAGTAGTTTATTGAGTAAGTGTTTAGTGATGAATTTTATTCTCGGACAAAAGCTTATAATGCGAGCGAGGTACGAGCTAAAATAGCAAACTTGTGAGAGAATAAAATTATTTACACACGCAAATTCTACTACATTTTATCCATTTGAAAGAGTAACATGTATCAATTTTAATTGAATTATTTTAAAATTCGTAGGCAAAAAAAATAAAACGAATCGATGATCATACATTTGACTGTTTATTCGAGAGAGGAACTGCGCTAATTTGGAATTTATTGTTTTGTTATAATGAGAGTGTCTTGTTTGAAATGAGGGTGTGAATTGTCCTTTCTTCTATTCGTTTTATTTTTTATCTCTAATTTGAATCTGAGTTTAAAATGCTCCTTATATCACTTCCTTACTCCGTTTTTTCTGATCGAGTAACAAAAAAAACATTCCAAATACAGGAATGAACATAAAAAATATCGTTCTTACTCCTGAATCGAAGTAAATATTTTCTTCCAAATACTCACAAATTTAATTAAAATAAAAATATTTTTTTCTGATTATTTTGTTCAATTATGCAATTATTAGAACTGAATCTAAAAAATTATGGAGCAAATTATGAAACTTTTTGCAATCCATACAATTTTCGACCGATCGGTGTCGAACCAATGAGAAAATTTGAATAGCTCGGCTAGCCCTGATGAGAATGATGAACTTTTTTAAAGTTTAAAATTTTCTCATTGGCTCGAAACTATAGATCGGTCGAAAATTGTATGTATTGCAAAAAGTTTCATAATTTGCGCCATAATTTTTTAGATTCAGTTCTTATATTCTTGATGGGAGATTTTCCATCGGAGTGATGTTATATCACAAATAATTTACTGAATGAAGACTAGTCATCTAGTCTAGACAAGTGAAGACTAGTCATCTTCTTCTCGCCGATACGACCTTGTTATTCAATACTAGTATGTCTAGAGTATAACAAATTACAAAACAGTGATCACTAGAGAAACTAATTGACTAAACCTGAATCTATTAAATATATGTTTATGTAAATTTTTTGTTTTCTTATACTTCGCTAGAAATGTAACCTAATTTTTGTTTTATATAAGGGTTGACATTTTTTGGTAGTTTATCTAGTCGGCTATAGCCCTGATGAGAATGATAAACTTTATCAAAGTTAAATTTTCTCATTGTTTCGAAACTAGATCGGTCGAAAATTGTATGGATTGCAAAAAGTTTCATAATTTGCACCATAATTTTTTAAATTCAGTTCTTATATTCTTGATGGGAGATTTTCCATCGGAGTGATGTTATATCACAAATAATTTACTGAATTAATATGCAATTATTGTTATTAAAATAAATAAAAACGATGACGAAAAAGACCTAAAATGCTTTTCTGCATATGGAATGAAAGAAAATAAAAATAAAGCCGATAAAGAAGAGTGAAATCAAAAAAATAAAAATTTTACTCTTACGAGTAAGAACGATATTAAAAATATTAAAATTTCGAATAAAATGGAATTGTAAACTCTGATTTGAATTTATACACGTTACTCTGACGGAAGGATAAACGGTTGCATTGGGTTCGTTTTCAATGAATATTATTTATTATTACACGATAAAGTGTTGATTTTTTTTAAAATTCAATCAGAATGTTTATAAAATATAATCATATATAATATCACGAGTCGTCAAATAATAGTCGATTATTTTTCATAATCATTATTACGAATGTCATTTGAGGTCCCGAGTGCGCGTAGCGCACGAGGGAAATTTTTGACCTCAAATGGCATGAGTGGTAATGTTGAAAAATAATCGACTAATAATTTGATGACGAGTTGTATTTAGCAGACAATTTAACGAACAGAAATAGTAACATTATTTCATACAACATATTCCTTTGTTGTCAAACAAAATTAAATATTATTTCATCTTAGTAGGCGCATAAATGTTATAAATTTGTAATTTATTTTTAACAAATAAACATAAACATTCAATCATTTATGAATGAAAACGGACATTTTTACTATTTGCAAATTGTATTTTCACATAATTTTGTATGTGTATTTTGGTTTTAAATTAATATATTAAGTAGGCGGAAAATATTCGAAAATATTCGCTGTTCCTTCCTACCAGAAAAAAATAATCAAAACAAATCGTTTTGATTTGCTAAAAAATAGTAAATGAAGCGTTTTGATTGGACCTTATTGAAACTTTTTTTAGAGAGTTGAATTGTCAAACAAATTTATTTCAGAAGTTCAATACAATCAAACATATTATTTTAATGTGTTGAGTTGATTCAAAAATCTTTGCGCAATAGAATAAAAAATATCTGCTTGTTTTATTATGTTAGGCAAATGTGTTTAGGTTAGGTATACGTGTAAAGGTTGAGATTCGAACCTATATGCCTCATCAGTGTCATGATTGGAATCCTTTGACAGACACGCTATCTACTACGCCACCACGGCGATGATATTCCGAAATTGAAATTTCATCATTACTTACAGACTTAAGTTTAGAAAATTTTTGTTGTTGTTCAATTTTCAATTTGTGTGGATTTCTTAGTTGAAATTTAATCTACGTACACATATTTTACTGTTTTTATACAATGTTTCTATACTTTTTATGCTATGTTAGCATTGAATGAATAACTGTATGATCTACGAGTTTGAAAGACAATTTCAACCAGGGGAGATGGCCACTAACACCATTATTTCTGTATATATACGCGAGACAAGGTTTTATGTACATCAAAGTAGATTACAATCTTTAATTCTAAAAATTTCAGATTTTCTCTGAGAAATATACTTTTGAATTGAAAAATTAAAATTACTTTCTTAGTTACTTCAGTTTAATTACTCACAAAAATCCTTACTAAATTCAATATTCATTCAAAATTCAAGTCTAGTGAATTAAAAATTATGAAGTTAATTATTTTAAGAAAAATTTAAAACGAGCGCACGAGTCGCAGAAATATAACAAAAGCACATCTACACGGGCTAAAATTGACTCTATTAGTGCAGGTGCTAGCTCTACAGGATTCAAGGACAAAGGCTGTACAAAAAAAGAGAGACAACCGGTATTATGAAGTCATGAATTTGAGAAATAGAACTAACATCGCAGGAAAACACGACCAAATCGTTTAAAAAATATTTTTTGAAATAGAGCAGAAAGATCTCAATCAGATATACATAGCGAATATTTGCGGGAAATCCACGTTAATATCGTTCTCAATTCAATATGAGTTCAAACACTGACCAGTTGCTTGGAACAGGACACTGCTTAACTCTAAATATAAGGAGTTAGAATGGAGACCGATACTCGGCTATGTCTGGATTACGGGGTCACGAGAATATGTCCTAGTACCTAAACAGAGATGCTGCTGCCACTCCAATTGCGAGGAAAAAGCATAACGCGCTACAACCTTCCAAAAATGACTATAAGGAAGGTATGGGCAAATGAAAGAGAATCAGGTATAAATATCGAGATAGAATTTTCAAAGAGAAGCCTTGGTTTACCTAAAGGGTAGCTAAGGTACCTAAAGATAGAAGTGTATGTGAGTTCAATTTACACACAAAATATACAATTAAGTTTAACAACAAAAAGTAATGGAGCAATGTATCTGACGTACACCATCTGGTTAATGAATGACAAATGGCACGCAAATAGTTCACTTATCTCAATCTCTGACCGACAGAAATTGTAACATACCAGCTGTCAGGAAACTAAGATCATACATTGTCAAATTTAAAACAATCGGTGGATATGTGGACACTCTATACTGACATGCAGATAATGAAAAAGCCACCAGATTTTCTAGAATAGTAAAGCATCACCTTCGGCGGCACAGCCTAATACAAATACTACTCACGTTAAGATAAGAGATGAAATTGTGATGAGATAGTCTAATAGCTAACATAATATCACAGGTCTAAAATAGTACAAGGAGTTTATTGTGTTGTTCAACATAAAGAAAGCATTAATTTGCGCGAGGTAGAATGATCTAAGGATACTGACAGAGTTTGATACAGAATAAAATTTTGGAATGGAGGAGACAAAGACAAAATAAACGGCATTAAGGATAACGAAAGTTAGACAGAACGTCAAATGCCGTGAGGTAACCCTAATGCAGTAAGGAGATCAAACCTAATAAAAACTTTCTCAACTTTCCTGTTGCAAAATAAATTGTTGCATACTCTTCTGCTAAGAAACAACAACTTTATGTCCCAGTTTAACATTTTGATTAGTTTGTTACAGAAGAATAAAGAAAAATTGAGATAAGTTTTATTTTAAATAAGAATAAATTTCACTCTAAACCCAGAATAACATTATTTAAGTCACTACACAGATCATTTAAAGTGTTGTTTATGTGATATTGTACCAACAACACAAACATTTCACTTTTAACCCTTCACAATCAATTTGTTCTCTTAAACGATAGATAACATCGTATTTATTTCGTTTCAGAGCTCTTGTTTTGTATAAATATCACAACACAACAATTATCAATTTATTAGGAAACAGAAAAAAAATATATTAAAAAAAAAACTAACACTATATTTAGCTTCATCACACGCACAACACTCAACGGATTCTATTTTTTTCTCCGGTTTTTTTTCACATAATATTTTTTTCAACTGTCCTTCATCCGACCACCATGCTGTGGAATTTTCAAAAACCATTGCAGATAATGCAACGCAACCACTACCAGTTGCTGGAGCAACCCATAAAACTTGAATCTCACTTTTTGGAAAATCATCACTATCTGATATTGTATTCACACAATTCTCATTGAACTTAGCTAAAGAATCACTGAACAGTTGAAAACGTCCAACACGTCTTGGACCCGCATTTGTTAAAATCATACGCTTATTTCTTGATTCTGCCGCAGC
Organism: Diogma glabrata; assembly: GCA_963693315.1. Classification (NCBI taxonomy): domain Eukaryota; kingdom Metazoa; phylum Arthropoda; class Insecta; order Diptera; family Cylindrotomidae; genus Diogma; species Diogma glabrata. The sequence continues at coordinate 123,887,049 of OY856187.1, forward strand.
TTGAGCAGTTATCATAAAATGAGAGAATTGTTGAAGATGTTCATGGGTACGATGACCGAGAAGGAATACTAAGAAAATAAAAAAAAAAATGGAAAATTCAATATCAATTTAACACTTTTAACACTCTGATCAGACTTACAATTATATATTTTGCCTGGTTCATATCCAGTTGGTTCATCAGCTAAATATAACCGATATCCATTATCACCCTTTAGCTTACGATTATGCGGTACAGGTGGAACTTTTCGACAACCAAGTGCACAATTTATTATAAAAAATAATACAAGTAATTTAGGAATATTAGATGACATCTTTACATATATAAAGAAACATCAAAACTAAAACTAAAAATCATAAATGAAATTAAAAAAAATATTATGATGAGTTTTAATTAATTTAAATTAAGATTAATTATTATTAATATAATCAGTTTCTGTGTTCTCTTCTTCAATTTTATGTTTGTTTCATTTAATACAAATATATGTTAAGAACTTGAGAAAAGGAAACTTAATCTTGTCGAAAACTCATTTGTTTTTGCTATTTTTTAAATGTTTGACCTAAGGCACATTTACATTTATTTAATAATAGAAGTGATAAGAAGGCTTTTTGATAAAGAAATAACCGTTGAAAATGTAGGAAATTAAGTTTTATAGAATACATTTTAGAAGAATATACGGGATTGATTGTTCAACGTTGTATAAAAACAACGACACTAACTGGCTTTAATCGAAAATATGGTAAATATGGTTGTCCAACATGGATTACGGCTGCTCTGACGCAGCTTCAACCTCAACCTTTCTGTATACATTCAGAGTGACTGGTTTAAAGCCGAAGTTTATCGAACTTTGCCTAACAGTCCCGTAAAACGATTTTTCTTCCTCTCTATTTACCTGTTTGTTTCTGGTTAGCTCATTGCAAAATGTTTAGGTGCCATTGATAGGCGATAATAATATTATTTATTTATTTTATTTATTTATTAGAGAAATGATGGTAAAGACGACAATGCCCAGAAAATACATAGAAAAATTATACATTTTACAGATTATAAATTCGTACAGACTGATAATCGGAAAGAAGGTTATTGGTAGTTGTATGTTCAATGATCTGTTTTGTTATAATCTTAGAAAGAGAGAGAGCAGGCAAGACACTGATAGGACGTTATTTATTACAACCCTTCTTAGCTATAGGGCGGGCTGTACCAAATTTCCATGATGATGGGAAGGAGAAGGTCATTATGATCTGGTTTATAAGGTGATGGATATGGGCGTGAATTGAAGGAAATGTTTGAGGAACTTAATGGGAATGCCATCAGATCCGACAGCATTAGAAGAGATGGAGTAGAAGTTAGAAGATAAATTCAATTTGTGAGGCAGAGCGAAAGAAGGAATTATGATGCTCAGGCAGGGGGGAATCATAGCGAGGGAGAGGTGAACATGAGTTAGCCAAAACGAAGGATTGGTTAAGGGAGTTAAGTTTAGGTAGATTAAGGGAAGGAGACTCAGCAGAACGATTAAGGGCACCAATTACTTACAAATGTAAGTAACAACAACTAAAATGCAAAAATCACCCAGAATAACTGCTTCAGCATCTGAATCACCATAAGAATGTGATATTTGAAGGTTATTAGTAGTTACTACAGGTCGATGACACAAATATATAACTCAAATAGTTTAGGTATAGTTATTAGGATAATCCTATATATATTCACAACACAGTTTTTAAAATACAAATTGTAATTAACTTTGAACTTAATTATGCAAATTTAAATAAAGTATTTTAACAGTATTGAACTTTTAAATATAAGAGAGGAAAGTTAATGATCACATGTCGAGTGTTCGATAACGAGTGATTTTATTAATTCTTTTATCCGATCGGAAACCAAAATTTGTCAAAAAAATACCTTGAACTAAAATTGAATTTTTTTCGAGGTTTGGTTATTTATTTTCGAATCAATTAATTAATAAATTAATTGATCGTTACGGCGCTGTAACTTTTATATATTACAGTAGAGTTACAGGCAAAATAGGTGATCGTTAAGTTTGTAGAGATTAAATATTTAGGTTTAAATATATTAACCTCTACAGTACCCCGCTCGTAGATGAAAACCCCCGCTTAATTTGCTGTTCGTTCGAAGTGAACAGCCTTGTGTGTTCGAGAAGCTGGTAAACGATCAGCTGAACACAAGATACCATACGCTGGCTTCAATCTGTCGATCGATACAGATTGTTGTTTGCCTTTAATCTCGATGACGAACTGTTTACGGAGACGTCGTATGATTCTGAATGGGCCTTCATATGGGGTTTGTAAACCTGTGCGTATCCTATCAACTCTAACGAAAACGTAGTCGCAGTTTTCTAGCGACTTTGGAACAAATATGTCGTTTTGTTTAGTTTGTCGTGTAGCTGTTGGAATTAAATTGTGCATTGTATTTCGAAGTTGATCAATGACTGTATCATGAGTAGGCAGCTGTGAAAGAGGATTTTCAACGAAGAGCTCACCGGGCAGTTTCAGTGTTTGTCCGTAGACAAGTTCTGCGGGTGAGCACTTCAGATCTTCTTTCACTGTGGCTCGAATACCTAGAAGAATTATTGGTATTTCGGAGCTCCACTGAGTAGTGTTCCCTCTGGCCATAAGAGCAGCTTTAAGTTGTCGATGAAAACGTTCTACCATTCCATTCGCTTGTGGATGGTAGGCAGTTGTACGTATCCGATGTGAGCCCAAAAGTTTCGTTAATTCGGAGAATAGTTTTGACTCGAATTGTGTTCCCTGATCAGTTGTGATGTGCAGTGGAACACCGAATCGTGATACGTAATTGTTGACAAATGTCGTGGCTATGGTAGCAGCAGACATGTCAGACATAGTATAAGCTTCTGGCCATCGAGTGAATCGATCAACGCAAGTTAGAATATATGAACATCCATTAGAAGGAGGAAGTGGACCTACGATATCTATATGGATATGTTCGAAACGAGATTGTGGAATTTCGAATTGTCCCGTAGGACTTTTTGTATGCCGTTGGACCTTAGAGCGTTGGCAAGATAGACAAGATTTTGTCCAGTGATTAATATCTTTATTAATACTGGGCCAAAAATATCGAGCTGTAATCAATTTACGTGTACCGTTAACACCAGGATGTGACAAGTTGTGTAAAGTGTTGAAGATTGTTTTACGTAATGGTTCTGCGATGTATGGGCGATTGTTACCCGTTGATGTTTCGCAGACTATTTCGAATCCTGGAAGTTTAAAAAGCTCTAGTTTCATTGATGAACTAGCGTGACATACGGAACCAGAAAATAAATTCTGAAGTTCTAAGTCTGCTTTTTGTGCAGCGATGATAGCATCGTAGTTGAAGTGAGTCTCAACTGATGCGGTTTCGTTGTCGGATGCACGAGATAATGCATCCGCGACTGTGTTGTCTTTACCTTGCACATGCTGGATATCGGTAGTAAATTGACTAATAAAATCTAAATGACGAGATTGCCGTGGATTTCGTTCCGTTTTAGATTGTATTGCGCGTGTGAGAGGCTTGTGGTCGGTGTAAATTGTGAATTCACGACCTTCGACAAAATACCTGAAGTGTTTTATAGCTAGGTAAATTGCGAGTAGCTCTCGATCGAATGCAGAGTATTTAGTTTCAGCGTCTGAAAGTTTCTTTGAGAAAAATCCCAGTGGTTCCCAACAATCATTATTACGTTGTTGCAACACTGCTCCGACAGCAATGTTCGATGCATCCGTAGTGATACTGTATGCAGAATCGTTATGTGGATGCACTAACAACGTGATATTGCCCAATTCAGTTTTTAGCTTGGTGAATGCGAGTTGACATTCGTTTGGCCAAGTAAAATTTTTCGGAGTCTTGGGCTTTTTCAGTAAAGCAGCCAAGTGTGTGTGAATTGGGGCAAGTGTTTCAGCTAGTTTTGGTATGAATCGATGATAATAATTTATCATACCGACAAATTGCTGAATACGTTTGATTGATGTTGGTGCTGGGAATTCCGTAATGGCATTAATTCGTTCTTGAGAAGGCAGAATACCATTAGGGGTGATCGTGTGGCTGAGGAATTCAAGAGTGTTTACGCCAAAAACGCATTTTGAACTCTTTATGTGAACGCCAAACTCGCTAAGTTTCTGGAAGAGTTGTTCCAGATGAAGTTTGTGTTGTTCCTCATTTATCGATGCCACTAAGATATCGTCGATGTAGACGAAAACGAAGTCTAAATCTCGAACGATTTCGTTAATGAAACGCTGAAACGTTTGTGCAGCATTACGTAAGCCGAATGGCATTCGGGTGAATTCGAAGAGGCCAAATGGAGTTGTGATAGCCGTTTTGTGGATATCTTCATTCGCGACAGGAATGAGATGATAGGCTCTAACAAGGTCAATTTTGGAAAAAAATTTGCAACCATACAAATTCATCGAAAAATTTTGTATGTGCGGTATCGGATAGCGATCAGGAATCGTGACCGCGTTTAACCTGCGATAATCTCCACATGGTCTCCAGTCGAGATCTTTCTTTCGAACCATGTGAAGCGGACAAGATACAGAAGAGGAAGAAATGCGACAAATTCCAAGTTCAACCATATGTTGAAATTCTGTGAACGCAGCTTTTTGACGAATTGGATCTAGTCTGCGTGGTCTTGACACAGGCAAGTGACCGGTGGTAACAATATGATGTACCACGTTATGTTTGACCGGTAAGTTGTAGTTCGGCTCTGCTGTTAGGGAAGGAAACTTCTTTAGTAGCAGGCCGTAATCGTTGTCGATCGCATAATGGATGGGTGTTGGCGTATCAACACTAACCATTGTGGCATGGATTGACAGCTGGGTAGCTGTATCAATCAGCCGTTTTCGTTTCAGATCGACTAAAAGGCCAAATTTACTTAAAAAATCAGCGCCAATGATCGGACGATTCACTTGCGCTAGTACGAAAGCGTGTGTGAATGTTCGTTTTAATCCGATGTCTACCTGTAGGAGTTTTGTTCCGTAGGTATTTATTGTTGAGCCATTGGCAGCTGATAAAACTAGATCCGTCGATTTAGGGCTATTTGTTATTAATCGATTGTTATTGACTGGGAGCACCGAAAGGTCTGCTCCAGTATCAATTAGAAAGGTCTGCCGATTCAATCTGTCGTGTATGAATAGACGGCTGGACTGTTTGGTGTCGACTACAGCCGTCTCGACCTCGATATTTACCCGTTTTTTTGATTGGTTTTTTGATCTATCTCCATAACAGTTTTGGATTGTGATTGTCCAAACGTGCATGGGGCTCTGCACTTACGGGCTTCCGATCCAAAGGTTTGGTGGTAGTAACACGGACCAGTTCTATTTCTCGAGATACTTCGTGATCTCGACCGTGGTCGAAATCGGGCTGGTGATCTGCCACGAAATTCAGCACCAGAAGGAAAGTATCGACTCCTTGAAGATGATTGGCGCAACCTTGTAAGTTGTTCTAGTTGTTTTTCAATCCTAATTAAACGCTCTTCAAATGTTGCTTGATTTGAAGATGGTGTTTGGTTGTTAGAGGGCATTGTTGAACGAGATGGTCGAACTTCGTGCACTTGGTTTTCAACTGTGCGGAGGGCCATCGCTTCGAACATTTTATCCGCCATCTTTGCCATCGCTTCTGTTGTCGTTGTTTCCGAGAGAGCCGCTAATGGAATTCGGATGACTTCTGGAAGTTTACGCACCCAGAGTGATCGTATAATTTTTTCCGCAAAATTGGATCCGGCCAATTGTTTGATGAGACGCAGTGCCTCTGAAGGTGTTTGGTCACCGAGCTGTTGACCACGAAGGAGTGTTTCCAGGCGTCTCTCATCAGAAGGTGTTAATCGCTCTAACAATGTTTGTTTAAGCGCTTCATATTTATTATTCTCCGGCGGTGAAACCATGACATCTGAAATCATTTCACATAGCTCAGGAGTTAGCGCCTGTAGTACGTGGAGATACTTTTGTTTATCCGATTTTACGTTTTGGATCTCGAACGTCGTTTCCGCAACCTGAAACCAGGTTTGTGGTTGCCGTGCCCATAATGGCTGTAGTTTTGTTAGGGACGAGGCACCGAGTTCTAATGGGGCCTCTGGTTCTTTTTCTTGAGCCGGGCTCATGTTTTCGTCGTCCAACATTTTGTAATAGTGTTAAAACAATTAAATTGTAAAAATATTTTTAACAAAGATTGATTGCCGTTTAAACGAGAATTGAATTGATTTTTTTAAAACCAATTGCACTGTTAATACTGTTGTAGTACGTAAATAGTAGATAAAACGAATAAATTGTAAAAGAAAATGGTTAATGGTATCTTTACTAAAACCACCGCGGTTTTAGTTAACGCGCGTTACCGTGCGATTATTAGCTTTCCTTATGAATTATAATTTTTAAGAATATGTATACTTGCATATGTATATAATATATTATTCGTTTTATATTTGGTTATTATAACAAGAGTAAATGATTTTGCAATTCCAAACCAAAAAAATAAAATCAAAATCAAAAATGATAATAATAATAATAATCAATAAAGACAAAAGAAATGAAAAATTAAATTTAAATTTGAAATGAGATAAAAATATTGAATGAATTTCAAAAAAAATTAAAATTAAATAAATTCAAAACAAAAATTTCTATTGTATGTATATTATAGTAATAAAAAAATAAATATCTGTTTTAATTGCTGGTCCAACGGTGTATGATAAATGATAGCGGCAATTATCAAGACAATAAAAATCCAATAATTAAAATATCTCTTCGATGATTTCTTTGAATGCTTGATGATTTGGTTGTTTTTTAAATAAGTTTTTGATTTTATGTATTTGATGTAGGATAAATTCTTCTTTATTTAAAAGATAAACAAAAAGAACTGAATGATGAATGTGACGAATATTTGTTTCAAAATAAATCCTTTTTATTAAATACAAAATGTTGATGATGCGAAATATTCGTTTAAGAAAAATAATGATTTATCTTGAATGTTTTTTTTCTTCAATAACTTTTCGTATTTTAATATTTGCTGTTGTTGTTATGCACTTTTGTATTTTACATGTGGTTATGCGAAAAACAGCGAAAGAAACAAATGTTATTAACACGATATATATTTGTATCAATTTTATGCAGCGCTACGTACCTTTTAACCTGGCACAAGAATGTGCCAGGCTGTCCAATAACTGTGCTTGAATATTCTGCTATTCACGGTAAAAACCGTCACCGGAGTCACCAATGATATTTGAAGGTTATTAGTAGTTACTACAGGTCGATGACACAAATATATAACTCAAATAGTTTAGGTATAGTTATTAGGATAATCCTATATATATTCACAACACAGTTTTTAAAATACAAATTGTAATTAACTTTGAACTTAATTATGCAAATTTAAATAAAGTATTTTAACAGTATTGAACTTTTAAATATAAGAGAGGAAAGTTAATGATCACATGTCGAGTGTTCGATAACGAGTGATTTTATTAATTCTTTTATCCGATCGGAAACCAAAATTTGTCAAAAAAATACCTTGAACTAAAATTGAATTTTTTTCGAGGTTTGGTTATTTATTTTCGAATCAATTAATTAATAAATTAATTGATCGTTACGGCGCTGTAACTTTTATATATTACAGTAGAGTTACAGGCAAAATAGGTGATCGTTAAGTTTGTAGAGATTAAATATTTAGGTTTAAATATATTAACCTCTACAAATGAATTTTTTTAGATTTAATTTTTTGTTAGCATCAAGAGCTACACCCCCATCCCTAATGTTCGACTGATCATGCCGATGGATACGGTAGCCAGCAACGTCAAGAGTTTGGGACATATAGGATTCGAGCCAAATTTTAGAGATGCCTACCAAGTCGAGGAGATATTAGATAGGTGGGGTTAGATATTAGGGGCAATAGAAGGAAGGGATTTGGTAAGAGAATAGGGAGAGGAAATAAGAGGAATGGATCAGGGGGAGAGAATAGGAATGAGGAATATAAGGCAAGAAAGCAACAATTCATTTATAAACATATTTAAGACATAACAGACATAAAAGAACATTAATTAAAAGTTTTCGTGCAGCATGAGGAAAATAGAAGAGTATAAGTAAACGAGAAAAAGAAAAATAGAGAGAGAAAGGAATAATAGGAGAAATTTAGAAAAAAGAGCAGAAGGACAATCAAATTCGAGGAAAGATCCATCCGGGGGAATAATGAAGATGCTTTAAAACCCAATATTAAAGCGAGAAATACAATTGGAGTTCTTAAGAGAGCGAGCATGTTTAGCATTAGATTATCATTAACAAGATTAAGGTGGAGGGAATCTTATTATTGAAGTAGGACTTCAAAATCGAATTATAGGTCTTAATGGAATAGAGTTGTGCCAAAAATATTCATTTATTTTGATTGAACCAATAGCAAGAGGAAATGGATCAGATGTCAAAATTTGGAAGAAGAAATAAGAGAATTTTATGAATAGCTTCGTTAAGGTCAATAGAGTTGCGAAGATCCAAGACAAGGATATCTAGTCGCCTGTGTTCCCTAAGAAGTATGGTGTTTCCAACTTTAAGGCGATGCAGATCTATATTCACGTGCTTTTGAAGGTTTTTTTCGATGATGGGGGTAATTAAGCGGCAAATATTGGATTTGAAATGAGCAAATTCGTCTAGTATCGAGCTTGGTCTGCTCGAAGAAAAGACAGGATTTTTAATACATAAAAATTCATCACGAAAAGGTTTGACTCGAGTTTTTGAGAGACAAAGTCGGTGAGTTGTTGTTGAATTTGAGTTTATGATAGAGCTGTTGTTGATCAGTGTTCATTGTGCTGCTGATGAATTTGGTCTGTAGAGAAAGGGCTATGGAGAAAGCTGTTGATGATTGGTGTTCGGTTAGTTGTGCTTGGATTTGAGAGATCTGAATAGAAAGTTGATTAGAGAGCTTAGTGATGGATGAATCGGAGGCCTTATATTTATTTATCACGTATTGTTTATTTTTTTGAAGGAAAAGGTACAAAACCAAGAGAAAGTTGAATCTGATTTTAAGTTGAATTTGAAAGTGTTCAATTCGATTACGATTGTTACATCACCCTCAGTACTCTACTCAGAGGCTTCTAAAATATACCGTATTCGCTTATCATATCACATATAGTCAAACGACACCAAAGTTTTTGCCAAAAATTCGAGATGATGCTTCTTAACTATATTAAATATCAAAGTGTTTAAATTTCATCTAATATTAATAGATTTTGTAAAAACTCTACAAACATTAAAACATTAGGAATGATCTAATTTCCATTTTTTGGGGTAAATCATTTGGGATTTTGATACAAGAAAAATTAAAGAAATATAAAAAATGTTTTGATAACAGAAAATGTGTACATACATATATTTACATACATCATACATGCATACTAACAGCTTTTTTATATGAGTAAATAACAAAAAATAAACTTAAGAAACAAATTAAGATTAAAAAGGTCAAGAAATATTTTCATTCAATTTGATTTATTTCTAGGAATTAAGGTTATGCATTTAATAGACTCGATTAACATATTTTTGCGATAAATGTAAACGATTTGACTTATCTATTAAATTATTCAAGAGATACATTTATTTGTATTAAGCAAATCTATTTAATTACTCAGTAATTCTAAGAGTTTATACACTAAATAATAGTTATAAAGGGTGAACAGTTACGTTTGTTCGGAGAAGTTGAAGACTTTGAATTAATTTCTTTAAATTGGTAACATTTACAAACAATTCGAGAGTAGTGTTCAAAAGGACAGAGAATGAAATTGAGTCGTAATATCAGTTCCATATTATAAAGATTAAGAATTCCACGTCCTAAATAAAAGACCAAACGTTTTGCCTTCATTAAGTTCACAAAGTTGTGGTTTAAGGATGGTCAGTAAAAATGTATCCGAAGAGTTAACTGGATCGATAAATTTGTAACGACCGGCCTATTTCGATTTCTACTCTAAGACAAAATTCTTCAATATCTAATGCAATTCCATAAATTGATTTGATATTCTATTTCGGTTCCGGTTTTATTTCAACTCGTCCTCTATATTGGGAATCAAAATCAAACACAAAAAAAAACAAGTGCAACAAGTCAAATAACAAATTTATAAACATTTCTCATAGAGGAATTTAAACATTTTTAAATGATGATGTATATTGAAATTTAAATTTTATTTAAATGAGGTTGTATATTGAAATCATGCGATGAAAGTATAATTAAAAACAAACAAAAGATAGAACATTCTAGCTATAAGCTGGATCATATTGTGTGATCGGACATTATGTTAATTTAAATTGAATAGATAAAATTTGGTAATTTTGTGGCTATAAGAAAATATATTTACAAATAGTTATAAGCAAAAAATATTATTTTATTCAACATGAAAAAAAAAATTAAAGTAATGACAACCTCATCTCGAAGTTGGTAGTTTATTATTCAAACAAAGAAAAAATATTTGCAAACAATTTCACCGAGATTGGAACAACTACATGAAAACATTTTCATTTGAAAACGACAACAGCATAGCGTTTATTTAAAATATAAAATGTTATATCCAATGTAACAGTAGTTGAATAAAGATAATAATTATTTCCATGAAAAAAAATTCTTTGGGTTTGTATCATGAATTTTTCATTTTAAAATTGAAGTATTTGAGATTGATTGAACTATATTTTATTTTCACATAAATATTTCGTGGGATTGTCTCACCTACATCGTTTTATAATTGTACAGTTGTTGAAACAATTTCGTAGTTCTATTCCCCATATTTGCGCGCACGATGAGGTTGAGACAACTGCATTTCGATTGGAAATAGAACATGTTTTTTTTTCAAAGAATATATATACATTTGATCCCATCACATCAATAAAAAAAAATGCAGGGGTATTATTTGAAAATATTTTTAATATAAAAGATATAAACCCGGAAATTTAAAAAGTTTGATCGTGGTAGTCGAATACATTACCCGGGTAGGAAGTGCCAATGTTAAACAATGGACCAACCTCGGGCCAGTATTGGCGAGCCAAGCCTTGGCTAGTTAACTCAGGTTTTAGTCTGGGCCAGTTGTAAATGCCTAAACTGAACCAAGATTCAGTTTATTATATTACACATTATTCGCCAGCTGGTTATGCATTGTTATAGTGATTGTAAGTTTCATGAAATTTATATTTTTGAAATATTTCATGAAATATTTAATTAATATTTCATGAAATATTTCAAAAAAGTTTTGTATGGGTGTTTTGTTATGCCCGATTTTGTCTGATTTGCTAGCCTTGGCCCAAGTCTGATTTGCCAGCTGGTTTGCCAGTCTTGGCCCCAGGACATCATTCCAAGCTTGGGCCACGCTTGGGCCGTTTGAAAATGTTAAGTCTGGCCCAAACCCAAAAGCTGTAGCGCGAGCTTGGCCCAGGCTTGGCCCATTAGCTAATTCTTACCTGGGTACTGTGTCTTTATGAGAGAATGTGATCTCAACAGGTTGCCGGTTTGCGCTAACCGACTGACAAGAGTAAAATAATATGTTTGATGCACCCAAATCCCGAATAGTAAGAAGGCAAAATTTGATGTTAAATTTCGATCACTCACAATTCGTGTAGCACAGTTTTGAATAGAGTCCAAGACAACCAGGATGGAAACAGGTACAGCGTCCAAACTTGACGACAAAACTCAATTGATATCTTGTGAAATATTTTTTTAAGATCTTTTGAGGAGCTTGATTTTTCTAGACGCGCTCTTTGTCATCGTCATTCTTTGATAACGTATAAATAAACCTATGCTTTCACATTAGCCTATTTGCTCGTCACGTCACCCAAATTGAAATATCGTTGGAGAATTCAATTTCCGATCTGGAAAGAATCAATATTTATACTTAATCAATCAATATTCATACTTTTTTTAGGTCCTCGTTTACATTTATCGTAGCCCCGAGCGGGATTTTAACGTTCATGTATTTTACCTTTGAAGATAGGGGACGAATGATTTATGGAGTGTAATAGTGGTTTTCAACAGATCTTTGATATAGAGTGAATTGAATTTAGATTGGGGATAACAAACAGAGCCTTGGGTGCACCAGCGTTCATTAATTTAGACTCGAAAGAAAATCAATCTACGTTGAAAAGTTGCCTATTTGCCAATATTCTTCAGAACCATTGTGGTTGAGTATTCCTCTGAGGAGATCAAATCAATACCCACCCCTTCGCATACGAACACATATAACTAAATCTACAACAGTGGCATATCTGAGTGACTTTTTTCAAGAGTTTCGCTTCTTTAGATTTCATTACCATTTTGGGGTTTTCATGATAAATTGTAATCCCAGATTAAGGTCAATTTCTATAAATTCCTTCAAATAAATATAAATTGTTTACAAAAACCACAGCATGGCATCTTAGATATTCAGAGACGTTAATTTATTATTTATTGTTCCACAAACATGACTTAATTTGTATAAAGAAAGGAAATGGAAATCGAATTATATCGGTCACGATTGCGGAATTAAAGTCATATGCAGCGAGCTTTTCGATCAAGTTGGAATCCCCAGATTCGATCAAATGGTTTTACAATGTCTAATGCGATAATATATAGTTTCCTAACCTCTTTCAAGGTGTGCGTGGTCAAACCGTCAATGATAGGCGGAATTTGATACCAGAATTTAAAAACTAATTCCACTGTAAAAACTTTAGTGTAGTGGTTATTCTCGGACAACTAATATAATCAGGTAGCAACGCATTTCAGAGTCCCCTGAGTGTGACTGCAGCGTTCCACAACAAACCATAAAACACATTGCAACTGTGTGTCCAATTCGACGGTACAATGGCAACATCTCAGGCATCCATTTGGCAACTCCCGATGTAGTAGCATGGATAGACTCGCTCGATGTAAACATCTAATGTTCAAATTTGCTGCCCAATGTTCAAATATTTTGCTTTTTACTTTTTTACTCAAAGACGCGCAATCAAATCGATTGTAAGTTCATTTAATGTGTATCCATGTTTTGTTTTAGGTAGATTTCATAGAAGAGTCTACCTATTTTTAAGTTTGATTTTTAATGTGTCACAAAAAAACCATACGCTAAATAAATCAGGTAGCGAATGTAAGCCTTAAACGTATATAGTAAGATTAAAAGTAAACGTCCTTACGCTGTAGGAATATGTTTTTTTTTAAATCACAGGCACACCAAGTCTGGGAAGAAACGTAAAACTATTGTTTGGCGGCAATTCTGTTCTATTCTGAATTTGGTACTGGTGATCTTGTTAGTTAATGCATTAAAGAAACCATATATTAGAACCATATAAAGAAACCATAAAGAAGCTCATTCTATATAGCAATAGAAGAGGTTATAAAAGCAATCCCAAAACGCGATTTCAGACTCACTGGACTTAATGGACCGGTAATTATCTATGTAAATGCGGTAGCCCAGATAGTTTGCACCTCATATAAAAGCAGACATACGTTTCACCAGATTGAAACGTTTAAAATCGAATACACTACGTGCTCGAATCGGATTTCGAAACCTTACTTTTCTGGTACTTTAGAGGTGATTATAGTTTCTTGTATGAAACAACATTAAGTTACATTTTCTAGCCAAAGCATTCAAATAGCAAAAAAACCAGAACATCTGAACACCAAATCGTTAAGTAAACATTTTACCTAAAGAAATATAACTGACACACTGAACAAATCAAAAACTGTCTGAAAATATTGATGCGCTTCGTATCTCATAAATTCGCTATAATTAATATGTGAAAAATGTAATAGCCGCCAACTCGGCAACAAATCTCCTGATGGTGATTTTGTTGTGCGTTATAATTGTGATTGTGTTTTTTGAAAGGTCCTTTTCTAGTAAGAGATCGGTTTGTAAAAGTCCCCTCTACCAAAACTACTAAATTCGTCATTGTTAAAACATTTTATTTAAGCAAAACCCTATCCCAACGGTAGTAGTAAGTCCTCTATTTAAAATAATCTGGCTCTGATTTGCTTGCTTGGATAGTTTAAGGCGTTACATACGATAACGTACCTTCCCTACCTTTTTCAAGGCGTGCGTGGTCAGTGCCGATTAAATCACCGTCAACGATAGACAAGATAGTAAATTTAAAGAACTAATTCTTTTATCAATCAATCGGAAGGTTTGCCGCTTTCGCTCTGTCATTTTTTGGATATTGGGAGTGATTTATTGAATTTTAACTATGAATCCAAATATTATAAAATTTATGTTTCTTCCTAAAGAGCCAATTTTTCCGGCTTTAAAAACAAATTTTTTTGCTGGGGTTTCATTATTGAAAGAAAACGAATTTATTAATACCGAATTGAATGGTTTAAGTAAAGTTTTAAAACATTTACCTACATCGTCAGTATAAAAACAATGACGATCGAAAAAGAAACATTTGAAAAAACTGAAACATTTGATCGAATTTGGAAACTCTATTTTTTAGTAAATAGCTTTTGACAACTGACGTTACTTAAAAGTGGTCAGAATTGCCAATATTTTCTAATACCGGTGTATACATTTGTTGGAATTAAAATACATAAATGTCTCGCAAAAAATGTCCTTTAATAAAATGTCCTGTGTATGAGCTAAAATGTCCTGTATGTGTCATAAAATCACATGAAAACCCTTTGGGACCAAGGACAACAACAGGCGTTCTGAAGTGTGGTTTGCGCCCCCATTTTTTAAAGAATGAATAATAAAACAATAAATCATATCACCCATATTTTATGAAATTGGCCAATATTTCATGATAGAATAGAGGCCATAAAATTAAATAAGAGATAAAAAGTTTTCTTTTTAATTTGGATTAACAAAACTAAAATGGAATTGCCAATAATCCAGTTAGTGGCATATTATACTTGATCATGAGACGCACTGTCTTCTCCAATGATTCAAACCAACACATAGAGTAATTTAAAGGGGTCAGCAATCAATAACGTGCCATCATCAAGGAATATTCGTTAGCTAAAATTGATTTTGCTATTATTGACTGAATATAGTTCAGCTCCCCTAAGCTACCACATTGGGTAGTGGTATCCTACTTATATTGCCAGAGGTGTGGGGATATCTCTAGCTAACCTTTACGTCAATCAGGCCTTTTCACAAAATTATTTGTTCTATTTTTAAAGAAATATTCAAGTTTTTGTTCTGGAAAGTCATGGAGTCATGGAATTTTGTTTTAGATAATAAGTGGACACCATGCTGCCGTCCGAGAGTATAAGAGTTTGGAAATTCCTTTCTGATCATTGCCTATGAGGATGAAACATATAGATTATAGAGTATCCAATATGACAGCAGATCCACTTATAGTTTACGAAAATTCTATGTTTTCACCCTAATTTATCGACATCAAACGAAATAATGTTTCCAACCTCTATTATAATATACCGACCATGATTTACATATACTTAAACCTTTTAATCGAAATAGTTTTTCATCCTACAATTCAATTTTCAAAAATGACACCTTCACTCAATCTCAATTATTATTTGTTGACACAATTCTTTTGTTAAAATTTAAACAAACAAATCAACCCAACAGTAACAAAATGAAATAATATAAAAAAAACATTTTAATGAAACCAAATAAAATTAAATCTTATGAACCTTGTTGATAAACGTTTTTAACGAAACGAAAACTTTCAAGTTCTATTTTTTTCTAATTTATAATTACGACTTTTCAAGTCAATTCCAGAAGTTTTGGTTTCTTTCTTTTATTGCTTTTGAAAATTAAATGGTAATAAAGGTTGAAGTGAACAAACAGTTTCGTTTTTTAATTAATTTAAATTTAATAAAAACTGTTAACCCTGACCTCGTGCAAAATCATTTCGAACATTCACATGCTATATTATTACTCCAAATCCAGTTTTCAGGCGTTTATTTGGCAGATCTTCACTTCTCATACACAAAACCTTCAATGTTATACAATTTTTATTGCTCCTTATAATTAACCTGTATCCAGCATAGTTTTGATTTTATATCACCCTGTACCTTTAAATCTGGGTTAAAAAGAAAAAAGCAGAAAAAAATCGCTACGCTAGTGCTGCAAACTATGCTCATGTTTATAAAACGAGTACGCAACGCACTATTTATAGTTTATACGATACACTATAATCCGGAAGGAGTTTTTCAAAGGTTGAACATCGCTTTTCCTACCGGAAATAATTACTTGCATTTTGCTATGAGTTTAAACATAAGGTCATTGGTGTCAGATCCAATTATCGATTATATTTCGGTCATTATTAAACTTGACGGTCCTTCACATACAGATTATGTCTGCAATACATAAGCTCATTACTTATATTGCTATAATAAATAAAGAAAACAACAGCGCATTAAGGATACTCTATGCAGGTATACCAGAGAAAATCGAGTGATATTCTCCTCTCAATATTTACTGATTGTGAACCAATTTAGAGATATGATCTTACCCATTTCGTCAGAACTATCACAAAATCCATAGTGGTCTTTAGAGTACTTGATTTGCAACAATCCTTATACTTGAGTTGCGTTTTCTGGTCATATCACTCCATGATATTTACAAACGATCTGGCTAAACAAAATTGAATTTTCAGAGTGACGAACCTCAATATATATATTCCTCATATATTCATATATTGGTCTTTCTCTATTTTTATAAGTCTGTCCCCACATCCAGCGTTTTACAATGAATTATCATTCAATAAATGTTTACCGATATATGAGAGACCTCTACTGTAAATTATATTTCTCCAACATATGAGGAAATATATTGAGGTCCATTCCATGCATAGACAAATTTCAGTTTGAGTTGTCAAATGTTTCTTTATAATTTAGTGATTTTATTTAATGGTATAAGTTTTTTAGAATTTTAAGAATATTTTCATATTATTTCTCCTTCTAATTCCATGCAGGTTGACACAACAATTCCCTTGTTATTTAAAAATCACTTTATACGTTATTTTTGATTGAAAAGCATAAAAAAAAGTCGGTGAAGTCGCGGCGGGTTAGCCGACCGCTATAATTTTCATTCAATCTTCACAAATAGTCGAGTAAAATTAGGTTTTTACTTCTAAGTCCTCAGGGACAGCTCCGATTTTGATGATTTTTTTTTTAAAATGTGTGTTTTTATATATTATTTGAAATCAGAAACATTACAATGTGCGCAATTAAATATTTATATTGTTTAAATAATAAAAACATAATTTATGGAGAGAAAAATTTTGTCACGGTATTTATTAACTTTTAAATAGTATAAATTAAAAATTTTTTTTTTCTTTTTTAATTTTTAAAAGCTTTGAATTATACGAATATTGTAAGAAAAAAATTGTAAACAATTATAAATGATTTTGTATTTATTTTACATTTAAATATGATAATATATAATTCTAAATTCCGGAAATTCGATCATTTTAATTCCATGATTAAAGTGCAAAGAAGTCCCCATATAATGAATTAGCATTTCCATAATCCCACAAAAAACAAATATCCTATTTTCATCTAATTTAAATTATATGAGTTGAACATGTGTGATTCATAGTAACATAACTCTCTCAATTTTAAAGTTACAACTTCCATTAAAAACTCGATTTATAGGTACTTTCAAGGCTATAAGATGATATATATTCCAACATACCTAAACCCTTCATCTTCAAATTGTTAAGGGTTGAACGACTCGAAAGGAGTGATCTGTGCACTATAATGCAAGCTTGAAACAGTTATATCTTTGGTATTTTTTATCCCACAGAAAACAAAATAAACCAATTTTTGGTTAACCTATCACATAGGTTACACTAAAATACAGCTAGTTGTAAAGGGGTTATGGTCAATATAAATTCTATTGGGAATGACCGAGATTTTAACGCTGAGTTTCTATTTTAAATTCGAGATGCCCGCATCGTAACTTGGTTTTTTTAATGCAAACGTCTTGAACTAGTGCCCATTTTATAGGTGTTTCCAATCATTACAAAAAAGTATGACAGTTTCCGAAAAATGCATTGCTTTTCCGTTATTTAACGTTGAATTCTTCGAACCAAGTCGTTAAAAAAATGTCTCGTCATTGAGCCATAACTTGCTTCATTTTGGACCTACAACCCTCATAAAAACAACAATCTCTTCGTTTTTTTAAGTTTCATTTTTGTTGATTTCCAAATTTTTGATAAAACGCTAAGTTTAAGAGTTATTTTCGAAAAACTATCAAAAACCATGCATTTTTCAACGAACAATATAAGTTTTCAATCGCGAATAACTCGAAAAATATCGATCTATCGAAAAAACCTTGTACAATATTTTATACTTCAAATGTGTCCTTTTATCTATTTTTGGGGTTACTTTGAGTGAAAAATATTCTGCCTTCGAGAAGGGGTGGCATTCTCCCCAGGATATAAGGGCACATCAGCGCTATGCCACTTTCGTTCCTTGAGTAATTCCTAAACTACTCACCAAATTTCATGTTAGTCGGACAAGATTCAAAGAATTCGGAGCGGAAAACGTGTCTGTTCGTAAAACTCAGCAAAGTCTCTATATTAATGACAAATGTATACAGAAGTAAGACATAGCGTGTACATATTTTGCTACTCTTATAATACCATATTTTTATGTTATTATTAAATTAAATTTTCTATAAATTTGAACTAACAATTCTTTTATTGCATAAATCATCAAAATCGGAGCTGTCCCTGATGACTTAGAAGTTTTACGGATTTTGAAGCTAATTTTACTCGCCTAAAAAAAGTTTCACGTCTTTTCAAATAGTCAAACATGTGCTTTCGAAAATTAAGAAAAAAATGGTTTTTGGGCTAAAAAAATTTTAAAATTTCTACTCTACACCCCCTCCCAATAACATTTTAAATGAAGAGCCGTCTGCTATAGTTCTCATTCAATCTTTACAACATTTCCTATAATCATGAATTTTTTAAAGTTTTTTCTTTTGTTATGTTCGAAATTAAGGAATGATATTAAGGTGGCCTTCTGGCAGATGCTATTTAAGTCAGACTCGAAGATAAGCTTGGCTTATTATTCGTGGTACTCTTTTACATTTCTTTTTTATTTCTTGATCTTGACAACGTTGCAGAAGACCTCGCTAAACCAGAGTTGACCATCAATATGGATAAATGTCAAGCTCTGCTTCGTAGCACAGATCATACTAGGTGAAGGCATATTGCAAACTAAACGATAGGGTTTTTACAGGATACAGAATGTCTTAAAAATTAAACATGTTTTAAAGTTGGTTTCTGTTTTAACGCTTAAAACGTTTCGGGCTTACGAAGAGAAACTGCCCTTGCCCTTTAATACCATGATGGATCATGCGCGCATAACATGGTGTATGTCACTTGATTGGCAGGATTTACATAGAGTTTTTTGATATTGTGAAAACAACTGGGGATCGAAATGAATTATTTGCATTTTTCTTCCAAAGAATATTTATTTGTTATGAATCGGTCACCGATTACCATGATAAATGTAATTGTTGCAGTGGACTTTTATACACGAATAAAATAAAAAATGAATAAATAATCGTATCTGTATACGTTTAAGGAAATCTAAACCGGGGAGATCTCTCATATAAAAATAAACTAAACGTTAGTCAAACTATCAGCAATCTTTCAGCTCTTGTTCCTTCGGTTTCTTGTGCAATAAATTCACAATTATTAGGTTTTCCACCTTCGTGTAATGAGGTAGCTAATACCAAACGAAATTGATCCTCCAGTTCCATGGGATATAGCACGAATATATATCCAATATTAAATCCATTTTAAAGGATTCGAATTCATATACAAATGGATTTCTTTGTACATAAACGAAAAAATTTTATGTTGAACGTTTACATAAAGTTTTTGAGTATCATGAGATTTCTAAGTATGGAAATGCAAAACATTTAAGTTATAGATTGTATTATAAGTTGCGTCGCTTGAAAAAACATTTAGTTAAATTATTAGCGATATACGAAAAATAATTTTAATAAAAAAAGTTTGTGTTAAAATAATTTTTTTCTCCGATAGACAGCAAATATAAATTTTGCAGACTTATTTCAGTCAGCAAAGTGGCACTTTTCCTGCCTAGGCAGCAAAGCAATTACTTTGCTGCCTAGGCAGCAAAATAATTAGACTTCATAGAAATAAACAGATATTGCGATTAAAAAACAATTTTTTTTATCGATTTTTTTTTTCATTTTCAAAATTTTGCTTTATTTTTAAAGTAATAATTATTAAATTACATATCATTGTAATTAATCGGAGAAAAAATTATATGTTCAACTCGGCAGCAAGGTAGATTGACTGCCTTGGCTGAATTCCTAGCCTCGCTCGCTCGGCTATGAACTATCAGCCGCGGCAGTCAATCTACTACTTTGCTGCCTAGTTAAACAAATAACTATTTTCCAGAAAAATAATAAATTTTTATGACTTTCCATGACTTTTCCTGACCAAAAACAAATCCCTTGACTTTCCCTGACTTTCCAGAATTCCATGCCTGGTGGACACCATGTTGACGAAAGGTAGGGATGGTAGAGGACAATATTAAATATACTCTTGAGTGAGACTAGGTAGGGTTTTATAATGATCTGGAAAGTATTGAAACCTAATACAGTTTCAACTGCAAATACGAACATATATTTGGACAGTAAAGAGCTAGATGCAGTTACTACAAAGATGTCACAAGTGCAACAGTTGATTTCAATCAGTTGAATATACAAATAATAAGGGGATTGGATCACAACACAACGCTATCAAGACTAGCCTCGGTAAATTAAGCAGCTAAATATGTTCTAGGCAACATCTGCAGCACTTCAACGATGTGATTGCCTTACGTGGATGAGATACCGGTATGTGGGGAGAAGTCGTTACTGGTCACCAGGAGAAGAAGTAAAATGACTTGACCTAACTGGTTATGATTTTTTCAGAAGATTTCAGACTGAGAACGAGGGCGAAACGGTGTTCAACCTACACAGTGTGTGTCCTGCATTGATCCATAATCGTGAAACGAAATAATAGGACAGGAGACATGTTGTACTACTGAAATATGACTGACTTAGGACGAATCTGCATACTTCTTCATTTTTCATTAGGTTTTCTATAAACAGTGTTTCAAATTTTCTGGCGTAGTTTTCTGGGGGATAGACTTTTACCGGTTTCTAGGTTTGATTTACTTACGATTTATTTCGATTTATTTTGAACAGATGTTATCTCTTTCCGTTGCGAGCACTTACGCTACCTGTGAAAAATTTGATCTTATATTTACTATTTAGTATTCTACCAACGTTCCGTGGTGTATACATGCTAGTATACTTCTCAATTTGGCATCCAGCGTTAGCGATTTACATGTAATGGATCTGACGATGAACAAAAGTTGTGTGTTAACTTTGTTGCTTATGACTCGTTCATTGCGTTTACATCTATAACTTTTTGACAATGTATTAAAGATGAAGTGTGCGATGAACGAAACCTCTTCAGGAAACAAAAAAACATAGTGACGGAAAAAATGAAAGGTGGAAACAATATTCTGAGTGTTACGCTTCAAGCATAAATTCGACCATTTTAATAACTAAATTTGGTACAATTCAGTAGCTCGCCTTCTATTTTTTTTTATATAAAGGTAACTTACTTGGTCGAGTATTATGTTGCCTAGATCCATTTTAGATATAACTTCAGCTGGAACAAATGACTAAAACTAAACCAAATAAAATTAATTCAAAAATTTTCAACTTGATTCTTTGTCTTTCTCTTTATTGTTGTTTCAATATAAATCCATTTATAAACTGTATTTTTTTAATATTAAAAGAATTATAGAATTGTTTAGTAAAATACAGTAAACCCTGAATAAAAATTCTATTCTGTTATTATAAAAAACAGTAGAATGCAAATTAATGTGAATTTGTTGTTTCTATAGAGTTAAAAGAGTTTAACACACATATAAGCAGAATTACCGACTAATATAAAGGTCTAAAATTCCGGTAAACTATATTTGTTTTGCATTTGATTCAAGTTAGATTGAGAAGCCCTAGTTTAGATGTTCAAAGCCATTTGTAAATGAAAAAAAAAATTTGTTCGAGAAATTTGTTCGTTATGTAAAAGTAAAATTAATAAATGGAATTATTTTCTTCACATTAGTTTGCAAACTACGGTTCTTAATATATTTTAAAGTTATAAGTTTTAATATCAAACCTAAGTAATATTTTATTGGACTGCCTCACAACTTACTGGCATTTAAGAACAATTAAATTTTGTTTTTCGTTTTAATTTCAATAAAATAATAAAAAAATATCACAGCAAATTATAGAAAATTACTTATATTAACCAATTATATTATGACTATAGTGTTCTTTAGTGATAAAAATAATAAAAAATTAATTTTGAAGAGAATTTTTTAAGTTTATATACTTAATTGTCTTTGTTTAAAAATAAGTTATTGGTTTGTCTTTTATTTGTTATTCAAAATATTCGTTTTGCTTCTTAAAAAAATATTCATATGTCAGCTAAAATGTTAAAATAGGAGTTTCTCTATGATCCAGTAAGTCTGAAAATAAAAAACAAATAAACGTTAATATAAAATTAAGAGTTTTGAAATAAAAATCTAAAACATTTAAACGTTATTGCTTACTATGCAGAGCAGACTTTGTACTTTGTACAAACCCTTCAAAACCCTTCTTTAAACATTTAAGAAACTGAAACGGTCAGATCAGTAGCAGTTAACAATGGAACACTGTTTCTGATGTCGAGATATTAGAAACAGACAGGGCGAGCAGGTATTTGTCAGTTTTGCTCCTGTTCCCAACTTTGGGAAGCAATTAAGCGAAGGTTTGGTCAGTTGAAAACACAGTTCTGAGCCAATACATTTTATAATGTCGTATTTCTTTAGTACAGTTGTAGCCCTGTGAGAGCAGGTACCCACACAGTTGGTTACTGCAATATTTTGTAGATTTCGGTAGCATTCACGTACTAGCTTTGAATAGATTTTTAGAGCAAAGAGCCCCGCACTCATGTCAGATAAAATGTTTATTTCTGTATTGTTGTATTTACTAATGTTAGTTAATGGCAAATATTTCGACTTGAAACAGTTGTAGAGTTAGCCAGCGCTACTGTTCGTTATGATCTGTCATTGTTGTTTCGGAAGCCGTTTGTGTATAATACACCGGAAATGTATGGCAGAGACAGTAGGTAGCTAGCCATACAATCCTTGGCCTCTATTTTAGCAATGAGTTATCTGTCATATTGATTATTTCTGACATACAGTCCGAAATGCGGTAAGTATCCATTCCGTTCTACAGTGCCGAATAGAGGAAGTAGAAGGAGGATCTTCAACACTGAATCCAGTCCAGCATATTTTTTATTGATTTCAGAAAAAATTATGGGACTATGTAACGACCGGCCCTATTAGAAATTAGAAATTTCATCAAAGAAAACCACGCTTTAAAAATTTGACATCAATTGTTTTATTCTTTTAATATTCATTATCAACGTGAAAGTCGAACACAAGGATGAATTTAAAAATTGCCATAGAACAGCGTGAGTGCAACAAGTCAATCAACAATTTTTTAAATACTTTCTTAAGTACACTTTTGTGCATATTTATAAAAATTGCATATTTATAAAAGCATATTTAAAAGTAAGTAGAGTAAGGCCAATTTTTGAAAGGGCAAATGTATTTCAAAATTTTGCAATACTCTACGGACGGGACATTTCTGAAGTTTTTTTCGCAATTGTACTGCGCCAACAATGGAAGGCTGTTTTTAATTTTTCTTAAAGACGCATCAGGGAAGTTGAATTTATAGTATATGGACTAAAGTCGTCAGTATAGTAGTCAGCAATAGTAGTCGTCCTTGTTTAATGCCTCACGGTTTATCTTATCTATATCTATAAGATTCGTAAATGTTGAAAGTTTATCGTATAGCAATAAGTAATTTTACTCTTAGAAAAAATTTATTCTTAAGAGTAAGAACGAAAAAAATAAAAGAGTACGAAGAGCGCCCAAACAAAACTGTAAACTCTGTTTTATTAGCTAACATGTATGAACACGCTTTTTTGACACACAATTCAGTGATCGAGTTTTCGACCGTTTCGTATTAAGTCAACAGGTTTTTAGGAACAAAATCTTTTGAACTCGAGTAGTTTTCGTCGATCATGAGCGACAACAGGCAAAGAAATTAATTGGTTTTTGCGATACATTGAACAAAATTACAGGGAGCAACCACACAGCTGCTGATTTTTATCATTATGTTTATGTCTTACATCCTTCGTTTAGAACTGAATAGCATTTGGGTGATACTGAACAAATTGTTGGGGTCCCGAAAACTTGTTTACATAAAACTTCAATAACTGCAAGGTGTCGTAAACGATTTTAAGCAAACATGTTACATAAATTCTTGATAAAAATCAAAACATTTAAGTCAACTTTCTTCTGGGTTCTCATACCCGGTCTACATTCTTTCAAATATTTATTCCAGAAGAAAATGTTTATCTGTTCGTACACTAGTCTTAGATATCTGTGGAGCGGCTTTGATGAAACTTTGATTAAGTGAATCCGTACGTTTAGCTTCTGTCGTTGTTGGAACAAGTGGTATCGAAATTGGATAGCCCGAAAATTGGATATCGGTCTTTGATAGTGAAAATTTGTTTAAAATATGCAGATATCAATCGAAATCGTTTTTTAAATTCAATGGCTTGCATTAAATTTTACAAATACTAAGATAGTGCGGATACATCCAAGATTGATTTTTTAGGCGTAGTAGACCGACTAAACGAACCATGTTCGACCAACGGATTGCAGTAAACTTGCCAAGTGTCCGCTGGTTCCGAACCTATTCAAGTATGTTTGCGAGGGTGACTAAAGTTTTAACCGTTTGCACTGTCTGCTTTTTAGTGCAAATGTGGACCAAATGTTATTATGGTGTTTTCTCAATCATAAAAACCAAATTTGTTTTGATTTTTCAGGTGCCGTGAGAATGTTTGAAAAACTTAATGTAATCGGTTGAATGTGACTCACGTCGAATTTTTTTTCATTTTTTTATCGATGTGAACATTGTTCATATAAAAAGCAATCCTGGATGGATTCAGAACATTTGTTGTATTAGGGACCAGTCTTTGGATTTGCTGTAGCTTTGTGAAGTGGAAATATTTGATTTTTTCTGCTTCGACTATTTCCGTCACCAAAAATCAAATCTTTTGGTCATATCAATATTGAGAAAAGAAAATTATTCTTGATAAAAAATGATAGTTAACTTCACTCACTTCACTTCTGAGATGTGTGACTTTTATGAAATTTGGTTTAAATGACGGGAAGAGAATAGAACTAAAAATGCAATAGGTTTATCACTTTGAAAAATAACAATAAATTGCAGAGCTCAGACATTCTCGAAAAACATATTTTAAACTTTTTAGGTGCCAGTTGAATTCAATCGAAAAGTTCTATATGCTTTGTCCGAATCAATAGTCGTACCCAACCCAAGACCCAAAAAGGTTTGAAAAAAGCGTCCATCAACACCTCAGAATGCATATTGTTGTAGAACCTACATCTTAAAATTTTTATGTGTGTTTGTGATATATTTTGTTGTTTTTATGATTCTATAAAATTCCAAGAAGGATCCAAAAACCATCAAATAAAATTCATGAAAAATAATGAAATCGATTGATTATTCTTAGAAAAAGAAATTTGAATAATCGAGAAATTAAGCAAAATTCTTTTTAAGGAATTCCTTTTACAAAATGAGAATCAATTTAAATTAGACTGCGATAATTTAAACAGTTTAAACGGAATGCGATTATTTTAAGTGAAATAATTTGCAAAGAAAACACCGTCTTGTGAACATAAAGACGTGTAAATAGAAATAAAATTCTATTTTTTAATAAAGTTTTTTAATATTGTTTGCAGAATTGTTTTCCTGTTGTTGTGAAACAATAGCGCTGTTGAGTAACTATGGCTTGGGTTTTTTTAACTAACAAAATTTTATCACGCTTGATTTATTTCTTTGGAGAAAATACATCAATTTTTTATTTGGTACTAATGTTACTCTTTATGATTCATCTGCGGATTCATTTCATTCGTTCATCAAACCTATGTTTTTTTTTCAAGGTGTTCGTGCTCTATGTAGGAGCGTTGCTAAGCTAATCAGCTTTGAATATTCACCACTTGAATAGTCATTCGCAACAGTGATATAATTACCATGGCAGCCGATTTTTTTAAGGTCGTTTATTACGCCAGTCTCCCATTGTAGTCGTGGTCTACCTCGCGGTCGCAATCAAACCTATGTACTAATCACAAATATTAGTATAATATTTGTGGGTTATAAAACGATCTAACGATCGATATGAACCGTTCTAAAAATTACGACTACCATCTTCAATAAAATCTAAGCAAAACAAGCAATCTGTTACTTTAAATTGTTAATTTACCTTTCGCTATACTCCACCATGGCAGTGTAACATATGTTAAAAACGCATTCAACGGTATTGATTGTTGTCGTCGATGTTCCTTCCAAAAGTGAAATGTTTGCGTAAAACCTTTAGTTGCCCAAAGTGGATTATAAGCTCCATCATCTAACTCTGTAATTAAATCAAATAAAATCATGACCAAAATAGAAAATGTAAAAAAATGTCAAACTTTAATATAAATCAAGCAAAAACCACAACAATATAAAACAAACCTTTTAACATTTTCTTAGACATTTCACACCAATAATAAATCTTTGTACCATCTGGCGTAATTCTTGTTGGAATTTTTAATATATTTGGACGATTTGTTAATATAGAATTATTATGTTGCTGACAATTTTGTTGTGATAAACGTTTTGAACGTTTTGGTAATGTTGAAAAGCTACGAGATAATCCTCGACTTCCCAAATTACCATTAAAATCATTTTTTATTATATCTTCTAATTTTTTTAAACTTGGATTTTTACTATGTATCTTAGTTATGGAAGGATAATTATTACAGTTATTGCTAATTTTATTTTGCTTATTATCTAAAATGATATTAAGATTTTGTTCAATTTGTGGCAGCTCTTCTTTACCTTGAACACGAATCATTAACTTTGAATCAATTTCATTCAATATACCAATTTTTATAATATCTTCAGTTAGTTCACCATTCAATGAGGTAGCATCATCGGCCAATTCATATTCTTCATAGTTTTTATTATTGTTCTTGCTATTTTTTTTAATTTTATTTTTTTTATCATTTTTTTCTTTTTTAAGATTTTCACTTTTATTTGTTTCTCCATTGCCTTCAACACATTTCATTGGACTTTTTATTTTTTTATCATTATTACTATTATTCACAACATTATTACAACTTCCAACTACATTTGATGATGATGAATTTGTTATTTCAATTTCACTTTCAACATTTAATATATTATTGATACGTTTATTAAATAGCCCATTCTTTTTGTTTGTTATTTTAGTTAAACAAGCCGGGGAATTAGCTTCATCACATGTACGACAGTAAACGTCAGACATTTGTCCCGATGCTGAATCACTCCACCGTTTTTTATTTATAAAACAATTACAGCATGATGATGATGTTGGCGTTGTTCCAGCTAATTTTGAATCTGATACTGAGGAAGCAGGACGATCTATAAATTGATTAAGATCATAATCAATTAAACATACAAAGAAAAACAAAATAATAATCTAAGAAAATTAAAAGAAAAAATCTAGTTTTTGTTATAAAACTTATAAAATTATATTTTTAAAAACTAATGATATAAACTAAATTAATTTTATTAGTTTTAATTATTTAAAGTAAAATACATTTGTAAACATGTGTTTTTTTGGTATAAAAAATACTGAGAGAGATTGTCCTGCTTCCTTTTTTGTATAGTAAAACTTTGCCGAATTGTTTTTTATTGTTTTTTTTTAATTTACAAAAACCATTTAGAATTTTAAAAAATTATTAAAAATAAATAAAAAATGAGAAATTTAATGTTTGTCTGATTTACATTATAATTTGTACAATTAGAAAGCAGAACTTAAAACAAAATAATTAAAACATTAATTTGGATAATCTTGTTTTTTTATTTATATTAGAATTTTAAAATTAGAAACCACCCAAGGTATATTTTTCTGTATACGAAAGACCACCTGGCTACCTGGCCATGCTCCAATATCGACAGTAAACCGAAAATTAATGGAAAAACTCATGATGTATATTTGGTGACATCAGCTTAGTATCGTGTATTATGAGTTTATCAAACCGGGCGAAACCATTACTCAAGGAAAACGACAAAATAATTTACACACGACAAAATAATTCTTCTGCATGATAGTGCTCGTCTGCAAGTTCCGGCGCCGGTCAAAATCTATTTGGAAACACATATATCGCACATTGCTCCTTTCAATTAACTATTGTTTCGGTCGATATCACATGGATTCGAGGATAGTCACAAAAGATGAAGAGCTCTTTTGTCGTGGTATCCGAATGCTGCCAGAAATATGGGAACAAGTAGTGGCATTATTTCAACCTTTATTTTTTTTTTAACTCTCGCAATTGTTTGTTTGCTCCAGTCATATTTTTCTTTCTTTTTTCCTCTTTATATTTTATTCGTTATATCTCTTTATTAATTTTTTATTTTCATGCTTTATCTGTTTCGTCCCTTGTTTATCTTTATTCAGTATGTAAAAAAGTTAAAACTTAGAAACCTGAAGAAAGCTTATAGTTTTTTTTATTCACAGTTAGGCATGTTATTTGTTAATTATAATATATTATTAATTAACGTATCTGAATATCTAAAGATACCATGCTAACAAGGATAAGGACTCCGAACTAGAATTCTTTGACGAATTTATTAACGTTGGTTTCAAAATTTTGATAATAAAAATTATCAGAACAAACACGGGCAGATTCCAAGGATGCAATACTCTGTCATCAAAAATAAGGTGAAAGCAAAATAATGGTACAAAATTAATCCCCATTTAAATGTTCCCAAAACTGTAATAGTTGTGACATTACGTAATATTTACTTCTATTTAATAGAAACCAGAATATCCAGGCATTTATACAATTTTAAAAAAACATGCAACAATTGATACTTTTATGTACATAAATTATAAATAAATATTTTACATATTATACACAAAATAAAATTAAGTTAACTCACCATCTCTCAAATCGCCTGCCTCAATTTCCGTAACTTCATTAACTAAAATATCCAATCCTTCATTTTCTGAACGTGCTTTCGCACCAGCTGATGCATCATGACTCCCTTTTGTACGAAACGCATAACGAGTGAAATTGTTTAAACTAGCACTTGGATCACTTAAACGACGTTGATGACGATAATTATAAAAATCATCTGGATCATCGTCCCATTCAGAGTCCCACATATCAGCTGCACTATAGCTGTAAAATAAAAACTGTTTTTATAAATGCACCCAAAAGAATTTAATTGACACACTTTCATTGATTACAAACAAATTTTTTAAATTATAACAAATACAAGTTTTATTTCGCAAAGACTCCTTTCATTATGATTAATCCACCCACTTTTGTTTGTTATTAAAATGGCCTAGAAAGTGTGATAAAGGAAATCACCAATCAAATCCTAATCTGATGTGTAAATTTAATTCAGAAAAAATTCTTGGTTAATGTAGATAATTAAATTTGTTTCTAATTTTATTTTATTTAATCATTGAATATTTTAGCATAAAATTATTATCTACGAACTCCATTGAAATTTTTTACGTTAACCAATGGATTTAAAATATTTATATTTTTTATCAATTATTTTTAATTTAACTAAATTGTCAATATTGACTAAACTCGATTATTCGTGAGAGTATATTAATAACAACCAAAAGTAAATGCGAAGAATTTGCCTTCAAATTTTTAAAAAATGGGATCAATTGTTTAAATGGGAAAACTTGATATATTTGAATGTAATTCAAATGCGCATGTCCAAATGTGGGGAGGTATGAGAAATGGTGCAACATCTTATCGGTGTTGATCGTCCTGGCTAGCAATATATTATTAAAAATCAACTGGAAGATTTGGATTAGTTAGCTTTCTATTTTCTTTTTTTTTGGTAGATTACAATAGGATAGATTTTATGAATATAATAAATTTTGAAATTTACATAATGCATTTTCTCAAATTATAATTAATAACAAATATAATATAAAAAATAAAATTAAAAAAAACTGTTTCCGCCCGGGATCGAACCGGGGGCCTTCCGCGTGTTAGGCGGATGTGATAACCACTACACCACGGAAACCGATATCATGGCATTAGCTTTTTTAATAATGAAAACATCTACTTTCACTTATATTATTATAATAAACTCGTTTGTAAGAGATAAATTTAATCTGATGCGAGGTCAATGAAATATTTCTTTCAAATAATGAAAATAATAATATTGATATTATTAACAAAATGCGTTGTAAACATGATAAAAAATTCAAAATACTTAAGCAAATTTGAAAACATAAATATTTCTTACCCAGGTTCGCTTGTTGGTGTTTCAACTCCAGATCCTTTAGGTTTTGTGACTGCCATTTCAGCATAGCCTTTACTCTGTGGACCTTTCATACGAACAAATTCACAACGTGTTTGTGGACCACCAGCTGTAAATAAGCCGAATGTCATTCGTTGTGCTACTTTTGTACTCAAACTTGATTGCCTTGAATCGTAAACTTTTTTTAATGCATCATAACGTATCGAACCAAGAAATATAACGCCTTGTACCGAACCATCACGATCACTTGCCACTAACTCAACACACACCATCTCACCATCTCTTACTAAAATATCACTAAACACTTCATCGAAATTATCAACCATGAAACATATATGTGGATATGTCATTTCCTCACTATCCCCTTTTGTATCCATTTTTCGGCGACTTGGCGAAGCGTAAACACGTTGTGAATGACGTCTCAAAACTTGAAGCTCTTTTGGAGATGTTCGAGTACAGATTGCTAATGTTAATGTATAATCAAATTGATGAATTACTAAATTTAAATATACAGTTTCTTCCCAATCGACATCTGGATCACCAATCGGCAGTTTTCGTGAATCTTTACGGAATACATCAACTTCGGTCTGTAAATAAATTAAAAATAGAAAAGAAATCAAAAAAGATTGATATTAAATAATCTGAAAAATCCTCTTCTGGCGTTCAAGAAGCATTGCATTTAGGAGAAATTGTGGATTTGACTGATTTGAATTGGATTTGAAATTCTCTTTAGGTTTTAAAATAACGTACTGAGTATATGCAGTAGTCATAGTTGGAAGATATAAGCCTATTACAGATTTTTTTAGTTTCTATTATTATTTTCGTTGTGCTTAGGTTTTCAAAATCGTATTGCTAAAGTTTTTTTATTTTATTCATTTCATTTTATTTTACAAAAAATTGGTTAAAACGAACTCTCAATATCTCTGGATAGGAGACTACTCCAAATGATTCATTTACCAACAACGAAATCTCTTTGAAAGTACGCATTCCATTTATCTATTTTCCACAATAAATTTATTAGTAGGACAAGATTTTTGGATTAAGAAAAAATGTCAGGAAAAAGGTGTATATTACTTGCTTCATCGTAACTCTTGTTCAGGGACTAGTGGAACCGAGTGGAACCGAAATATTGATTTGAATTTTTATCACTTTTTTCAAAAGCAATAGTTAATTTTATGTCTGCACATAGATGTTGATTAGCGTGCCAACAGTCATATTTTTTTAATAACTTTTTCTTCCCGTGCCAAGCAAACTTTGTAATATATGTTATGAAATTATTCTTCTGTATTAAAACCCATATTTTAATTTGGTATAAGCATTACTCAAATTTAACTCTGATTTGCACAGTGTGGATTTTAGAATTTCTAAGAAATTTATTTTTGCTCTGTAAACTATTAATCATTGTGTTTTACTTGTCAACATATTTTTTTGTAAGACGCTAAAATATTCATTTACACTTCACTATTCATTATTATTTTAAAATTTGGTTTTAGGCTCTTTTTAACACTTTGCACTCTGCTTTCAGATATTTTTGGTTTGTCCTGATTCTCTGTTCAACTATCTTTATTTTTTTATAAAAACATGCAAATTAAATATGAACCGTTCTTTATTTGATTTTTCTTATGCTAACGAACACAACGAAGTGCTCTGTAGGTTAACGGGTAGTTACAATAAGCTAGTTTATTATCTACTAACCTGAAAATTATCTTTTAAATGCTAGTAAAGTTATCTGGAGACAAAGTTTGTAAACGTGGTACAAGGGACTTACTCGCTACGCGCTGGCTACGCTACGCGCTGGCTGGTAAATTAGCAGTGTGACAGAATATTTGTTAGTTTACTAGTAAGTGCATAAAAAGTAACAACGTTTGCACAAAACGTAGTTTAAGTTCGCTAGACAATAGGCTACTAAATAGCTAGTAAATTTGTTCAATGTAATCAATCCTTAATTTGATAATAAAAACACCTTCGTTTTTCTTTATTTTTTGTTCGTGTGGTTTTAATTATTTTAGTTTTTCCAATTTCTACAGTTGGTTTTTGCTTTTAGAAGGATCGTTTAATATTCGCAACAGTATATTTTCCTTGAAACAAAACAAGTAAAAAGTTGTGATGTTAAGTCGATCGTCCAAAACAAATTTTTATCTCGTCGCTGGTCGAGTGGGTTAAATGATTAACCACAAACTCTGATCAGAAAGACTTTCGAAGGGCGTCCGATCCCCAAACTGGAATTGAAATAAAACGTTTGTTACGGATCTTTTAATTTTCATAGCAATTTTTCATTCTATTCAATTGAATAAATTCATACATAATTCTAAATTAATTTTTGTTTATAACATTAATATTGATGGAAAATCGAATCAAGACACCACGCCGATGATGTGAACCCGACGTTATGCGATTTTTTCAAACTTCGGTAATTGTTAGTATAGTAAAAAAAATTAATGCGTGCTTTTTATTTTTTTAATTTTTCTCTAGTTTTGAAACAGGGTGGCTCGAAATTTCTTAAGAAATTTAGTGACAATCACATCACACATTAAAGTTAAATTGTGTTCGAACGGGTTATTCGATTTGAGTAAAATTTTTTGAAGTAAAACTTCTTTAAGCGCGTTATGCGAATTTTGCAACGGAAGTAGCAGATTGTTGAACATTTGAACAGATATATAACCACATATATTCATCTCTATCATACTACAGTCTGATTTTGAATTTAAAACACATACATGCACACAATTCCAAAAAAAACGTAAGTAGTAAAATTTAAACAACATTGAAATGAAAATAGTATTTTAATCGATCAGTGTGTAAGGAATAAACTATTTCCTCAAGCAAAGAGAGAATAAAATTCATTAAACACGAATTGATTACACTACTTTATTCTCTGACAATGAATTGTGTATCATATAAAATAAAAACATTAATAAAAACATCATATAAAAAAAACCTGATGATAAAAAAACCCATCCCATGCAATCAACCAAATTCAACTAAAGAAATAAGAGAATTTAACTTAAAATTTGATTTTTGAACAAAACGTATCAAAGCCATTGTGATTATAATTTGAAAATAATTTTAATAAAATCAAAACAATTTGACCAATTGTGAAAATGAAAATTTACATTAGAGAATAGGGTAAGTTCATTAGGCTATTGGTTAGAAAACAATAAAATAATTCATACTATTATTGTGGAAAAAAACAAACAAATAAAGCTGGTATTAATAAATGAAAGAGAATAAAGAAATTCAAACAACAATGGTAAAATAGGCCAACGATTAACGAATATTATGTTCGGCAAGTATGGCAAACAATTCGATTATGTGAATGTGTATTGTATTTTTAATTTACCTATTTATTTAGTCTTGTACTAAATGTTATATGAGTTGGATGTGTCCAATTTAGATTTAAATATCTGATAAAATAATATTCGTAATATGTATATTATTGAGTTTCGTAATTTTTTAAATTTATATTTTGAATTGTTTTAGTTTTTATTTGGATGATTTAAATTGTATTATATTTTGAGAGGGTCGCATAGTTTTCTATGATGTGAAAAATTCGTCAAAACTTCTGAATATGTTTGAGTTGTATTATATTGCTATAGATTTTGAGGTGGTCGTATATAATTTTCTATGACTAAAAATATGCCGTTTTTTCAAAAGTTTAGTTTTAAATAAAAATAGTTGTGTTGATTAAATTTGTTTTGTTAAATAGAAAAATGAGTCCGTGTAATCTTTGCACGCGGTTGAAATAAATTTCTTTCGCTACTGTGACAGGTATTAATAAAAAGATGATATATAAAATAAATATGTGATATTGCAATTTAGAGTTGCATTTCTTGATAATATAATTTACAGCATGTGTAATAAAAAGCAATATTAACATAATGTATTACAAAGTCAATTCAGTTATTATCATAATTGAAATATGAGATTAGAGGTTTATGACAAATTTACTAAATTTATTGAAAAACAGCATCAAATGTTGTACCAAATCTTGTTGTTAAATTAAGTAGACATGTATTCATCGTGAAATTTAATTTGTAATATGTACGTTGTAACACTTTGTAAAACATGTAAATATGGCTTTTCATTACACATTGTTGTAAATTATATTATCAAGAATATTAGAAAGAAAGTCTAAATTTCAATATGACATATCTCTTTTATTTTATATTTAATATTTTTAGTAATGCCTGCCACAGTAACCAAAGAAGTTTTACTTCAACAGCGTTGCTAAAGGTTACGCACTTTATTTTTTTTTGTTTAAAAGTACTTAGTGAGACTTTATAAAAATATTACACTGACAAAATACATTCATATTTTTAGACAATTTATTTTAACGTTAATTCTTCAAAAGTAGTTTTCTCAAAAACTACCCTTTCGTTTTCTTTTATTTTTTTTTAAATTTTAAAGGTTTATTATTTACTCAAAACATATTAAAATTACAGACAGACGTTTTGTTTTGTTGACGAGATAATTGTTTCCAAAACATCGGAAAAGGTCGGGTTTAAATTTTAAATTTATCGGCGTCTTGATTCGATTTTTCATCTATTGTTTCATTAAATTACAATTTTTATAGAAAAAATATTTTATTTGTAATAGTTTTTTTTTTTTTCAAAGTTAGGCATGTATAGTGTTAACCAAATTATAGATTAACGTCTTTGAATATCCGAAGATACCATGCTAACTAGGGAACTAGGACTCGAGAGTATTTATCAATTTTGTTTAAGGAAGTTTTAGTCTATTTATTCACGTTGATTTTAAAATTTTGAGGATTAAAATTATCAGGAAAGATCCACGACAGTAAGGAATTCCAGAGATGTGAGAGTCTGTTAAAGAAATCACATTGAAAAGCGACAGTTTTACATCTTGGCTCACTCGAACCACAAAAGGATGAGCTGTGGTGTAACGCGCGAAGTTGGCAGGTTCAGTCAAAATCGATATGATCGCCACAGACGCCCGTGCATCCATAATGTATTTGTAAAATGGCGTCAAACCAGCAACATCTCTTCTATGTTGCAAGGAATCAAGCTTATAAGTAATATTTAAATTGCCGATCAATTTAACAGCTTTCCGCTGTATAGAATCAAGACATTTTAAACTACTTACGTAGGCTCCACCCCAAATGTGAGAACAATACTCCATGCAGGGACGCATAAATGACTTATACATTAAAAGAAGCTACTCGCTATTAAAAACCTAACGACAACGACTCAAAAATCCTAATTTTTGAACAGAGTTAAAGCTAGGTTAAAAATATGAAATTCCATTTCATATTATCTTCAATTTCAACTCCTAGAAGTCTAACAGATTCTTTCTCTTCAAGATCATTTGAATCAAACTTTAATGAAAACGGATTAGGTGTCTATAGTCTATAACCTAGCAAAATAGCAAACTTGAGTTTTACTCGTGTAGAATTCAACACTGTTAACAACACCCCAATCCAAGATTAAGAGTTGCTGTATTCTTATGTTATGTTATGTTAGTGTTAAAATGTTGAAAGTACATCAAAATCTTCGATGTTTGAGATCTCCAGTTCTTACTCTCCAAAAAAAATTCCATATGGAATCACTCACTTTTTGTAATTCCATAGCTGCATGTGTTTACTTTAAAATTTGTGAAAAAAAAAAGACAATTTTTAGATATTTATATCAAGAAAACGAAAAAAAGCTAATCTGAATCAGTTGGGTGTTTTGGTTATAACTTCAAATTGCCAAAACAATGCAAGTGACCTGGTCAAGGAATAAATCCCTAGCACGAGCATTTGCCAGCGAAGCATCATTTTAACAACTAAAAGAAACCATTAAAATATCCTATATTGAAAAAGACACTATATACTTGATTTAAATCCAGATGACAACTAAGATGACACGAAATATAAACGTCATCAAAAGACTTACCAAACAGTCAAATGGTCATTCAGTATCGTCCTCCGAGCTCCATCTGAACAAACCTATAAGAACCTCCGCTCAAACTGCAATTAAGAAACAGGGGTATAATTTAAATAAGTGAAGGAGGTACAGATCAGTGCCTGCGCTGTGGACCAAGAGCTAATGCAACTTCCATGTGGGGATGATATTGATGGTAGGATCCCAATCAACAACAAGAACCCACACAAATTGGCACATCGTCCCAAGATAACCCGTGCTCGGTTTTCCTGAAAAAATGAACACTGTGGACAAATTACGCCAGATTGACCACAGTTCCAACAAAAGATACTTTGTGGTTCTTTACATTCTGTCCAACGAAGACCAATTCTTTTGTAATTCCAACAAGTTGGGAGTTTTCGTGGAGGGTTAAAAAAACATGGATGGTATAGCGGCGTATTTCACAACGTATTTCAGATGTTTTAGAAGATGTACATTCATTCAAAGATATGTTGTTTAAAGCTACGAGAGATAATTCAGTAACATGCCGTACAGAACGAAATGCAAACCCCTGATTTTTCGATGGTAGTTCCTGGCTCAGTTTTCCACCAGCTCTGCACAGTTCACGGAGATGATCTATGTCAAAAATAGTTACAAATACAAGAGCTATACGAATTTCAGTAATTAAATTATTCCTTTATAAATTGAGTAATTCAGGTTCGTTAATAGGAGCCGACACTTTATCTGACAACCTCAGAATTGAATTATAAAAATCATCGAAAGACTCAGTCGAGCGTTGCTTTTGAGTTCTTATCAACTCAAGTAATTCATCGTCTGTTCGACGATCTTTAAACTCAACTCGAAGTGCCAGACAAAAGTTGGGCCATAACGCTCGTTGATGATGTTGATGGTGTCTGTTGATGGTATCTCTAATACCATTCCGAAGCTCTCTCAGTAAATAAAAGATGAAGATAAGATGACAAGATTTCAAAGTTATCATTAAATATGGTTTGGTTGAGAATTCTAATTCTATAAATAAAATCTTCAACATCTAATCCATTAGAGCTGCCGTTAAAAGTGACATCCAAATTTCGGATCGTATTAGAATACCCATCATTCAGTCGCGAACTAATGTTATCTATATGAGGACAAATATATGCAGTTTGATTTACAGACGAAGGATTGCTGGAACGTGGCAAGAAATCCTTAAATAAATTAGCTGGAGGTATAGGTTCTGACTGAATAACTGGATTTCTAAAATTAAACGAATTCGTAAATTGTGCCATTTTTGATTCGAAAACTTGTAAAATTCGAGCTTCGCTAGCTTGAATCGCTGCAGTATAAGTTTGACTTGTTTTACTTCTGTTATATACGACATACCTTGCAAGTGTAAAAAAAACAGTGTATTGGACAATCAAAACAACAACTGAAAAATCAATTGGACAACAATGGGACAATCAAAACAACAACTGAAAAATCGTATTCTTTAACACAAAAGAGATGTTCGAAATAGAAGTGATTTGACCGCATTGGCAAAACATAGTATAAACGATCAACCTATTTTTGAATTCGATAAAACTAGAAAATTAAATCTAGAAGAGATATTGAAGCTGCACATATCCAACTAAAATTGCCGATGGCATGTAATGCACAAACTGATACAAAATTTCTACACAATGAATACAAAGACTTGATAAATTTGAAAAAAATATTTTCGAAAAAGCCAACATAGCTTTTTTAGAAGTTATTTATTTGCATTAGTCTTTTTGTTTTAAAATTTTCAATTCATTTTAGTGTTTCATTTTATACAGATAATTTTTTGAAAAATAATTTTGGGTATTTAATCTTTATAATATTTTCTATATATTTATTTTTCAACTTGAAATTGGCGATGTGCCGAAATATTGTTGTTTATTGCTTTAATAAAAAATAAACATAAAAGATTGTAGTCTTCCTGGGTCGGCGCCGATTTCATGTGATGATTACCACATATTTTATACTTCGTGATACGACTGCCCTTGAGGAGACCGAAAACATTTGTTCTGCGATTTTTCTCAAATCGGCCGCTTTAGCGTTCGGTAAGCTCCGAAAAATGCCGATTGCTCGGGATCTTGTAAATTTTTGTTTTTTTTTAACTATGGGGGTTGGAATTTTGATTTAATACACGACGGTAACCTTGTCCGACAACAATTTGTCTGCTATTGCCTAGTCCGACAACCCAAACAAACCAAAATGTCAGTTGCCGGACTCGACAATAGCAGACACATTTTGATCGGACAAGCTTACCCTCTTGTTCTAAAACAAATTTCCAAGACCCACAGTTAAAAGAGAAAAATGTGATAGCAATTTACAAGATCGCGGGCAATCGGCAATTTTCGGAGCTTGCCGAACGAAAAAGCGGCCGATTTGAGATAAATCGCAGAACAAATGTTTTCGGGCTCGTCAAGGACAGGCGCCTCACGAAGTATAAAATATGTGGTAATCATCACATGAAATCGGCGCCGGACCAGGGACTATTGTGTTTTAAAATAAATAATAAATTAATATCTAAGAGCCAAAAATAATTTAAAATATATATTAAATTACATATTTTGGAATGAGGATAGAAATATTTAAAAACAGTATTGCGACGCTGATGCATAGGCTCACTTCACCACAGCTCTGGAAACAAAATGTTCTGGATATACCAGTGAGCTAATATTCATCCAATTCTTCAATTAATGGCTAACCAAATGTTATAGATTTTGTGTATAAAAACATTAAAGAAAGTTGTGTATCCCAACTACAGATGTAAAAGTAATATACCCATGGTAAAATCGGTAATATTACGTAATATTACTTGGGCTTGGTAAAATTGCAATCCAATTTGAATAATCTTTATATAATAAAATTTAAAGTTTGTGCTTTTTTGTTGACACCCCGTATAATTGAAAATTGCCTGCACATTGTTGTGAGAATATCTCAGCTGATCGATCGATTTGCAGCTGAACACCCATAAATGTAGGTAATTTTAACGTCTCTACGTGGTGTCACAAAGTAGAGTACTTTAGGCAAATATTTATTTTGTCCACTGGTGTCGGTCGGTAGATCGTTGGAATGAGTAGCTTTTTCACCTGGTAGCATTACCGCAACTTTTTTAGCTGAGACAAAAGCTAAATCTATGTCATTTTTGAATCAAATTGCTGCTATGAAGAAGATTTCTCCTTCCCTGTTATTGACATTTTGCTGATTATCCGTGTTGATCACCCTCAAAGGTCACTCGTGTAGTAATTTTGTTCACGTTCCAATATTACATTGAAAGATCAGCAGCAACAGAAGTGCAACGCAACGAACCATTATCAATGCTTCGCACGTTCATATTTAAATATTTCTTGCGTTTTTTAAGGCAAATATCTTCAAAAATTTGCGATTTATATTTTTTCATGAACGATAAAGAAACAATGCGCATGAATTAGATTTTGAGGTGACGTATTGCAAACGTAATTAACACATTTGTCCCAGTGTCGGCCGTTGTTGTACGCAAAAAGTGACATGTTGACAATTCTCAATTGCAGGAAAAGCGTTGAACCGCGTTCATTTTCTAACCACATGCGATAAAAGAAGCTTGATTAGGATCCATTGCGTACAGTCTAAATAAAGTAAGTTTCATTGATAATGCTTGGTTATCTGTCAATTTGCTCTTTGCCATTGAAATGCATTTCTACTTCTATTCGATTCGTATAATACCTAAACATTCTCGAATGTGGCAGCGTTTTCAAAAACGCATAATTTTACATAACAGTGAAAAAAGCAGTTGAAGCCAGTGTGTTCAGGATTTGTTGCATTTTTACAGCTGCGGAAATAGCTGGCAGCCTGTTTTCTAGATGTCCTGCTGAAAGAACAACAGCTGAACTTTGTTCAAGTATGGATGGGGCGTAAAAGAATTTGCCATTGTTGCATATGTATCTTCCTGTCTATAACACTCTGCAAGTTAGGATATTTACACTCAATAATAATATATTTGATTTGCATTTTATGTTTTTATAAACTAGAGATGATTGTGATAGTCATCAATGTTGAATTAAATGATGCAACTAAGTTTAAACGTTTTGAAATAGTTTTATATTTTACCAATTTTACCAATTTTACCGGTAATTGTACGGTAAAATTACCACAAATATCTTTTACCGGTAAATTTACATCTGTAATCCGAACAGACATAAATTCTGTCGTATGAATAGAAAAATAAAAAAAATTTTTTACCTGAAGTGACAAACCGGAAGTTGGAATGCAGAACTGTTTCAAATCATGCATCGGGAACTGATATTATTAAAGTTTCAAATAAACAGATGCTTGAGAGATCCTCTACTTATCAGAATATCGTTCAAAAACTAATCAGTTCTCGCTCATTTAAATCTTTATCTTTTCTCAAAGTGTCATCAAAATTGACTAATGAAATAAGTCTGTATGCTCCCAACAAACATTAAAAACAAAGTGTGAACAGTCAGCAGTTGTGTGGTGGACGCTCCTAACATGGAGAACAGACGCTTGAGTTGGATGGGTTTTATGGCGCCAATGACTCGCCATGGTGAAGAATCATTGAGCCCCGGCCACTTTGATCAATATGTTCCAAAAGTTGATCATTTATCTTCTTACTGTAATTGAAAATTTTTCATAAGTTTTATCATAATCACTTCATTATTGTAGGTTGTAGTGTACATAATCGCTATATAAACGTGTACAACGGTTTTTCTGAGAACCTGAACATCAGGATGGACCCAATCACGACAATTTGGGTTGGGCGAAGGGCTAACCCCATGTTACTGTAAAACAATTATTTATTATGAATTCTATATACTGACCTCGAACTCATTTCAAGAACGACCTCGGAAACGGTACCCGGACTACGATTTAAAAATGGGAACCTGGAGCGTGCTAAGCTTTAGAAGACCAGGAGAACTACTAAAATTTACAAACCAAGTCGATAGCTACACACTTTATAAAGTGACATTACAAGAACTAAGATGGCCAGGGAGTGGAATCCATGAAATGCACAATGAGAATCCGCACGCAAAAATTTAATGTAACGATCGTCAATGTTCATGCACCTACTGAAGACAAGGCAGATGACATTAAAAACCTGTTATTCCTTGAACTCGAGGATGTTATCAATAACAGCCCGCGGCGCGATATAAAAATCGTTGTAGGTGACTTCAATGCTCAAATTGGTAAAAGTGCAGAACTGAAAACACATATCGGCCCTAACAACTTACATCATACGAGTAGAAATAACGGCTTTCGCGCAGCTGAACTGGCTATGATGTATGATCTAGTTATTTCCAACACTTTCTTCCCTCATAAGAGAATCCACAAAGCAACGTGGAAATGTTTGATGGAAGAACTGAAAATCAAATCGATCATGTCATGATTTCTAAGAGACACTCTACAAATGGAACTGCCGTTTGATCATACAGAGGTGCTGATATGGACACCGATCATATGCTTGCCATTTTTAAGTACAAGTGCAAATCGCTGCCTTGGAAAAATAGCGGCACCACTCGGAAAATAGAAATTTTGAGAAAATAAAAATGTGACGTAGTTGCAGTGAAGAATATGAAAAGTTTCAAATTTTGAATAGCGACATAAGTGCCACCTACCGTTTTTACGAGTGAGGTTAAATTGTGACACTTTACCACATAAAAACTTGACGATATTACGATCATTTTATGCAGAAAAGTCAATATTCATAAATTTTGAGTTGTGCCGGTATTATTTCAACGTAGCGAAATGGTCATCTACATTTAATAGACAAGCAAAAAAGACCGTGCGCTGGAACGCCGACCCATTGAAACACCCGGAAACGCTGAATATCAGGTACCAGATACCAGGAAATGGTGACGCAAGGCATAGAAGAGCATCACATCCCATCTGAGATGCCATTGAACATACAAGAAGAATAGCAAACGCTTCAATCAACCATTATATCCGCAGCACAAACTCCAATCGGAAAACGACCTTCGAAATTACGTAACGAATGGTTTGATGACGATTGCCGCCAACGCGTTGAACATAAACAAAAACTGCGAGAAAATGGTTAACAAGGAACACTCGAAGTTCAAAAACTGATTATCTGTGCACAAGAAAAGTCTCAGAAAAACTCCTACGGAAAAAGAAACGCGAACGCATGAAGAGCTGTATCGAAAACATCAACCAACATGCAGCTAATGGAAATTCGAAGGAGTATTTTACCAATGCGCGGAATCTGACAAAAGATTTCCACCCAAGATCCACAGTCATTAAAACAACAAACAACGAAACGTGAAAACAACGAACTTAGAACAAATGAACGTGATGTGCTAGCAGTGTGGCGATCCCAGTTTCAAGACCTTCTGAATAGGACGAATGAAGTTCAAATTCCCTCCATGGGATGTAAACGCGAGAGAGAGAACCTGCCAATTGGACAAACCGTAAAAAGATATACTATAACATTTGCTGTTTTGTAACGCGATAGGTTTGCTAGTTCAGGTAGGTAGATTTGATTCGAGGACTTACTTAATCCACCCAGCATTATTAAACCTCAACCTGCCGGTTAAGCTATCACAACTATCCCATTACGTTGTATTTTTTATCGTTTTTAACATTTCATTTTATTGATAAACGATATGAGAAAAAATTTTCCACAAAATATTAATTTTAGTTTTGATGAATCAATTCATGAGGGACTTCCCTCAAGACAAGTTTCTTATCTTGTTATTTTTAAATTATATATAATAAAAGTATAATAATTAAATACTGGTAATGCTTCATTATACTTATCTGTAAAAGTGTAAATAAATATAACTTCAAATTTCTTACATCAAATTTAGGCATATGTCTTGATGATCCTTTAACATGTTTCTTCCTCACAAAAAATAACAAATCATCTGAATCAATTGTGTGTTGTGGTTCGGATTGAAATAAAAAGTGACGAACAAATAAATCAGTCCAATATGTTGTTCCTTGAAGCATTACAAATCCACCATCTGTAACACAGGATAAAAGAATTTCTAAATTTTTATACATAATCAGCACGCCCTAATTTATACTATTTCTTTATCTTTATATATTTGATTCATTTTTGTAATCGATTTTCGAACATTTTTTGAAAAAATATTTACCTTCTCTTTGCAATTGCCGTAACTCTTTTGTACGTTGAAAATTGATTTCTTCTAAAAGTTGTTGTAATACTGTTGGTGGTTTTATAATATTTGCACACAGCGCCATATTATTTTACCTTTTATCGATTTTATATTCAAAGAAAACTTTAAACCTTCATAACAATTTAATTTAGACAAATCAAAAAATTACATCACATTTAATTTATTTATTATTTACAAACTATCACATTACGCAGAATTTTTTTCAGTGTTTGATGTTGCGGTTGAATTATTATTATTGTGAAATAAAAACTTGGGTGATAGGATTTTTTTTGTTATTTGCTAAACAATACTCAACTCAATACAACGTTCGGTCGATGATTAAAATTATGAATGGAATGGAAGCGCAGTTGTGTTTTGATAGATTTTGACATTTAAAATTCTAGTA
The DNA here is from genome assembly GCA_963693315.1 of Diogma glabrata. Lineage (NCBI taxonomy): Eukaryota > Metazoa > Arthropoda > Insecta > Diptera > Cylindrotomidae > Diogma > Diogma glabrata. The sequence continues at coordinate 123,930,862 of OY856187.1, forward strand.
CTTTTGGATTATAGGTCAAATATTTGTTTTGTATAGTTTTAGCTAACATTTTGGCGAATTGGTTAAGATTTTCATTAACTTTTTTACATAAGCTTCGTTTAGGCGAAATCTTAAAAAATAGTTGAGATATAATATGTAATTTTTTGAATTAATATTTTTTATTTACCTTCACCTTACCTTGTTCGTTTTTTCTCAATATCGATTATAATAATTGGAATAGAAACTCAAATTGAAATTCCATACAAAAATATTTTCTAATTATCTGATTTTGACAGTATACATACATGCATGTATTAATTAAAACAAAATAACAGTCGCATAAAGTTTGAGTATAAAACATTTTAATTTAAAATGTTTATACTCACAATCTCCACCGTGTTTTGCTCCGTACTACTATAATCACCAAAATTTGTCCAAGTATAATGCCAAAGCTTGGGATCGCCTCTCGGGTCTAACGGTAGGTTACCAGGTGGGATTGCAGTTCTATTATAATGATCGAGTTTTGCTAATAATGATTTTAATATCGAAGGAAATTTTTCGGCTAAGTTAAATCGCTCACACGGATCATGCATTACATCAAACAAACATGGCTGGATTAATGGTTGACATTGAATGTTTTTAAATTCGAATGTTGGAATCAATGAACAGTTAACAGCTGCTTCATTTCGTAATCGTAATATATCGTTATCGGAAGGGAGCATATTTATTTTTGACAAAGATTGACCTGTTGGTGATTTTCGTAAGCATCCCAAATTGTATGATGAAATATTTCGATCACCAGGTGGACCATACCAAGAATCCCATTGTCCATCATAATTCGTACCTTTAACGACTTTCCACTCACCAACTGTTAAAGCTGAGCTACCCCAAATATCATCAATATTATGTAATATTTCTCTTCGGTTTGATGGTTCGTCTTTCGATAGCTCTCTCCATAAATCTATTCCATCTAAATTTTCTGCTAGTTCCGATACATTACCTCCTGCTGCGGAGTATAAAGTTGGTAGCCAATCCGAAATTTGAAACATTTGTTTGGCAACACGATTATTTTTTTTGATCAAGGGACTCCAAAGTAAGCCCGCTCCACGAATTCCACCTTCCCATAATGTATTTTTAACTCCACGTAGTGGCCAGTTCGAAGCTGCATTTAAATTAAATCCTTCAGCTGGACCTCCATTATCGGTACTAAATATAATAATTGAATTTTCTAACATATTTTTTACGGAAAGTTCTGCCACAATCGTCCCAACCGATTCATCCAATTTTGTTAACATTGCGCCGAATTTACGTCGATTGAAATCCTCAATGTGGGACATTTTAGCAACAACTGAATCAGGAGCGGGCAATGGATTATACGGATTGCCTGAATGTACAGCTGCGTGTGCGACATATAAAAATAACGGAGATGTTTTATTATGATTTCGAATAATGTTGACCGACTCATCTGTGACAATATCAGTTGTATATTTGCCATGTAAATCATACCCAACGTTCATTCCACGTCTTATATCCAAGCCCCACATCCCACGTTCATCAGCTGTATGATCAAAGTAATCATGATGCCCTGACCAAAATCCTGTGTGTGTTAAAAATCCTCGTGATTGAGGAGTGTATTCCTTTGTGTAATGTCCCAAATGCCATTTACCAACAATATGATTTGAATATCCTAAATCTCTTAAGTATTCAGGTAAAAGTTTTTCACTTAATGGAAGACCTCTAGGTTCCGCTGCGTATAATACTGTATGTTGCATTCCGGTGTGTATTGGATACTTTCCAGTCATTAAAGCTGAACGTGATGGTGTGCATATTGGCGTCACATAATATCGATCTAATATTATTCCTGAGTATGCAAGTGCATCAATATTTGGTGTCATGATTTGGGACGAGCCATGAAAACTGACATCATTGAATCCCTGAAAGAATGTTTATTGTAGATATTAGAAAATTAAATATGTGTGTCTCTATTTAATTTTTTACCAAGTCATCTGCTAAGATGAAAATGATATTTGGCTTTTGTAGATTAAAGTCATTGGTACTGATACGTTGAATTAATTGAAACAGTATTATCAGGACTATTGTATTATCTGCAATTATAAGAGAAATATTAAAAGATTTAAATTATAAAAATATACGATTCAGAAGGCGTGATTAAAACTGAAAGCAACAGCTATCGTGTCTACGTGACTCATACTATTGATATTATTTAAAGACTGAAGCGGTGACTACCGTGACTACCGGGACTGCGGTGACTGCGGTGACTACCGTGCTCGTAACAATATCACAACTAACGATAAATATACTATTCCGCATAAAAAGGATTTTTCCTTTTAGCATCCAGCTCGGTCGGACTCTTATAATTCGTTCGAATGACCTTCGGATTGCAAAACGCTGCGCAATCATTCTAATGATTTATGCATTCCCTTTTCCGAGACCTAAATTACTGTTTAATCTGAATAGATGGCCTCCTTATTAATTCTGAAGCCTTTGAGAAGCCCCTCAAACATCTCAGGACAGTTTTCGAAAGTCTTTGTGACGCTGGTTTCATTATCAACGTTGATAAATGCAACTTTGTTAAAACCAACGTTGACTTCCTCGGACATTCCATTGATTTAACTAGAATCAAACTTCCTTCTGAATGGGTCGATGTTATTACGCGTTGCGTAGGTCCCGAAACAGTTATACAACTCCACCGTTTCCTCGGAATGGTAAACTTCTATCGCCGATTCATTCTTCACGCTGGTGGCAATCAAGACATTCTCAACGGTTTTCTCAAAGAGTCTTAAAAGAATGACCAACGGGTCTTTCAATTATCCGATGATGTCATTAAAGCCTTCAACTTCTGCAAGCATCAACTCAGTGAGGCAATAACTCTTTCTCACCCCTCACACTCTGTTAAAGTTGAACTTTTGGTCGTTGCTTCTGATAATTCACTTGGCGCCGTTGGTCAACAAAAAATTAACGATCGCGAACTTCTTGCAGCTTACTCTGCAATTAAACATTTCCGGTATCTCCTTAACGGTAGAACCTTCACCTATCATAAGTCACTCATCTAAACTTTGTCACAATAACCTGCCAAAGCATGTCCTCACCAGTTGCGTCATTTGGACTTCATCAGTCAATTTACAACTGATATTGGCCACATTTCTGGAATTGATAATGCAGTTGACGAACCTTTTTCTCGTGTTGAGCAAATATCAATTCCAGAAATGGTCTTGAACTAAAGGAATTAGTTGAGACTATTCCAACACTTCAATTCCGATCCTTTCCATTATCGTTTGGCGTAATTTCGTCAATCTGTTTTCGATAGTCTCCATAATTTATCTCACCCAGGAGTCCACAGTTCTGTCAAACTCCTTTCTGATAAAGTCATTTGGCCATCCATTAAGAAGGATGTACGAAAAATGGCACAGAACAGCTTAGGCAAAATTTTCTCGTCAAACTCAATCTCCTTTAGGTATTTATCCCTCTTCTTCTCAACGATTTGCCGAGATTCATATGGACATTATTGGTCGACTTCCTACCTCTGATGACAAACGTTATTGTATCACAATTATTGACCTCTATACTCGATGGACTGCGGCCATTCCTATCACGGATATCACAACTGAAACGGTAGTTTCAGCTCTTTACTCCAACTGGTTTGCTAGTTTTGGAGTACCTTCAATAATCGTCACTGATCACGGCTCCCAATTTGAATCCAATCTCTTTAATGAGTTAAAAATACTTATCGGTTTCGAACGTGAACGAACTACAAGTTACAATCCGAAATGAAACTGACTCATCAAACGTGAGCACCGAGCTCTTAAATCTTCAATAATGGCCTACAACAGAACGGACTGGGCAAGAATATTACCGTCAATATTATTTGGTTTACAAACAACTTTCGGTGGAGATTTCCAATCTTCATCGACTGAGCGCGTCTACGGCACTAGTACACGTCTCCCTGGTGAATTTTTAGCCAACATTTTAACTCCAATCGGATGTCTTCTTATGTACTGACTTATTACGTACTGATTTATCTTACTTATTTGTAATAGCTCTCCAAAATTTTCCAGAGTACCTAATCCATTAGATACCAGCGAAATATTCGAAACCATAATAATTATTAATCGAATGGAAAAGAAAGCCTTGATTCTTATACCATAGCAACAAGTTTGTTTTATTCATTTATCAATTCTGTCATCCGAAATTTATCGTAAAATTTAAAATACAAACATATTTGAAAATGCTCTGAAATCCAGAAAGTATTGCTGAGAAGGCAAAAGAAATTGACGACCTGAATAATATTGTTGTTCAGAATAAGATATTATTTATAATCATTTAAAATAGTCCTAAAATGGTTGCTGTGATGACTTTTACGGCCAAGGCCGAAAATTAAGCATTTTACGGTCTGAAATGAGTTCGTAAAAAGCTATTTTTGGGAGCGTACACAAAAAAAAATTTATTGTTATAAACAATAAAATAAACTCAAAGTAATAGTTTTATTATTAAGGACGTTAAGTTTTATTATTTTTACTCACTGGACGCCGCGAGGAAACAAAAGTGGATTAGCGCTGTTGAAAACATTGATTTTTCCCATTCAAGCAGGGAAGCATGGAGTCTCCTTCGGAAACTGGGTGGCTCAAACTCCATCACTCGCGCTAACAATGAAATAAATCCAGAGGACATTGCAAATCATATCGTAAACATGTCTCGTTCTTCTATTAATCGCCTTCACAAGAGAACAATTAAACGTAAATTAAAAGAAATGAAGCGCAATTGCTCGTTTCCATCGAAGTATGCGAACTCTTTTAGTAGCGAAGAACTGGATTCAGTTCTGTCCCAAACAAAAAACGGAAAAGCAGCGGGTTACGATGGCATATTTCCAGAATTTCTTAGAAATGCGGGAAAAAATGTAAAACAATGGCTAACTAAATTTTTCTCGAATATTCTAGAAACCGGCAATCTTCCAAAACACTTTAAGACTACGAAAGTGATAGCGATACTTAAGCCAGGTAAACCATCCAATGAACCAGGAGGCTATCGCCCGATTGCACTTTTGAGCACCTGCTACAAATTGCTAGAACGGCTCATATACAACCGTATCGCACCGATTTTGAATGACCAGATCCCAGTCGAACAAGCTGGTTTCCGTCCCAATCGCAGCTGCACTGACCAACTGCTCGCTTTAACATCCTACATCGAAGCTGGGTATCAAAAACAATTAAAAACAGGCGCAGTATTCATCGATCTCACTGCAGCATATGACACAGTCTGGCGAATTGGGATTATATATAAGCTGTTCAATGTAATACCTTGTAACACCATCTCACGTTTAATTAACAACATGCTGAGTAATCGTGTATTCAAAGTTCATGTAAATAATTCCTGTAGTAGGTCCAAAATGCTTAACAATGGTTTGCCACAGGGTTCCGTCCTGGCGCCATTACTTTTTAATTTGTACATCCATGACATGCCTGACACAACATCAAAGAAATTTGGGTACGCGGATGACTGGACCCTGGCCACTCAAAATAAAAACATGGGTGTCTTGGAAGATTTGCTGTCAACTGACCTGGCGATAATGAATGACTATTTTCGAACGTGGAGCTTATTTCCTAATCTAAGTAAAACCGAGAGTTCTTGTTTCCACTTAAACAACAAACTGGCAAAACACGAACTATCAGTGTTATTTAACGGCACTGTCATTAAATACAATCAACAGCAAAAGTACCTGGGTATTACTCTCGATAGAACTCTTTCTTTTAAGCTCCACCTAGAGAATACGTCAAAAAAACTTAAAACGAGAAACAATATATTGCATAAACTGGCAGGCTCGACATGGGGTGCTACTCCAGCAACCCTCCGCACAACTGCTCTAAGTCTGGTTTACTCAGTGGCTGAGTACGGCGCACCAGTCTGGCTGAATAGCACACATACTAAAAAAGTTGACTGCCAGCTGCATGCCGCGATGCGTACTATAAGTGGTACTATCAGATCCACTCCTTTACCTTGGCTCCCTGTGTTGAGCAATATCGCTCCACCTGCACTCAGACGCTCGCATGCACTCATGCGTGAACATAAAAAGGTAACCAACAACATCACGTTACCCTTGAACGAATATTACGGTGACCACACTAGTTGTCGATTGAAGTCAAGAAAGCCTCCACATAAAACTGCCAGCAACCTGCTGGCAACTAATTTTAATATCTTGGATGCCTGGGAAACCTCCTGGCATCATTACAACACAACTGGCCTTTTTATTATTAACCCGACTTCTACCCAACCTGGCTTCGATCTGCCACGTCATACCTGGACTACATTACAAACTATAAAGCACATTGCAACTGTGTGTCCAAACTCCACAACAAACTATAAAGCACATTGCAACTGTGTGTCCAATTCGACGTTACAATGGCAACATCTCAGACATCCATTTGGCAACTCCCGATGTAGTAACATGGATTATAAATTATGGAATATTTTTTTATTTTTGATCTACGGGTGTGACAACCCCGCGTACTCCAGTCCCTGCTATTGACATATGAGCTAACGTGAGATATCACATACCACTGGCAATAGCAGTGAGATATCACTAGCCAAGGTGACATCTTAGGGGTGGTGGCGGATGAACTGTATTCAGTCAACGGTAGCACCCTCAGTCTTAGCTGTGAAATAATCCTTGATGATGAGACGCTATTGCTTCCTTGAGGAAACGAGCCTTCATATAGCTATGTGTGGGTTTTAATCTTCAAGAAAGATACAGCGTCACAGGATCAAGGAATATACAACCGGCTGGATTATTGGCAACTACAGTTTTGTTTTGTTTCAGCAAATTTTTGTAAAAATTTGCTATTTACTTTTTAATTTACTTTTATTTTCTCTATTCTATCATAAAATATTGGCCTATGTCATATTTTGTCAGTGATAGGATTTTTTGTTTAGTTATCCATTCTTTACCCAAAAATATAAAAAAACGAAAAAGAAAGATTTACGTCCATCAACATCTTTGAACGTATGTTGTTGTGGGACCTTGGTCTTAAAAGGCTTTTATGTGTTATTGTGACACATATTGTAATTCCTACTACACAAACATTTTATTAAAAAAAAAAAAAAAAAAAAATGTACTGCCCAATGTTCAAATATTTTAATATTTTACTTTTTAATTTTTAACTAAAAGACGCGCAATCATATTGATTGTAAGCTCATTTAATTTGTATTTATGTTTTGTTTTATGTAGATTTCATATGAAAATCTATCTATTTTAAGTTTTATTTTTGTTTTTAATGTGTCACAACAAAAACCATACGCTAAATAAATAAAATTATTAAAGAATATAAAAATAGTGCATGGATTTAAGTTGGTGGGTTATCGTACCATCCTACTAAAGTCTTGAGTATATTTTAACAATATATGGTGAACTCGTTCATATGAAGTCAGCACGTGAATAAGAAACCATAAAACCAAAATCTATTTCATTTGTTACGAAAACCGATCAACTGTTGTACTGTAGATAATTTAAATAGCATTAAAGTGAAGGCAGAAGCCACAACAAAAATATTATTAAACTCAGCTTCAGAGGCAGCGGATATTGAAGGATCCAGCTACCAAGTCCAAAGCAAAGATTTCTCTACGCTGCACGCTGCACACTACACCGCTCTGCAATGCACTACTCTTCATTACTCTGCTCTACCTATAGCACAACTCAGCTATAAAACTAAGTATTTGGCTGATTTTACAATTACTCAGGTCGATGAGAGTTTCAAAAGAGTGCTTTCCAAAATGAGTGTGACGTAAATGAGTCAATGCTGGGACACGTATAAAGTAGATAAAATACTGTTTCTTTTTCCTCCTCATCCTTATAGCGTCTGCAGAAGACATTGGTAGGAAGGTCAAGTCTTTTTGGGTGCTCTGCAGATCAACTGACTAGCAATGCCACCTTGTAGTCAACAATGTGTACAAATAATAAAATTAGTAAATTTGTACCTACACCATATGAGGCGTTTAGTGGCAGAGTGTTAAAGTAGTTGAATTAAAACTATGAGAAATCCGGCTCGATACCTTTTCAAGCCAAAGAATTTTTCATTAAATACTATAATTATCAACTCCTCCGTTTTGTTTCGAAGTTGTTGTCCCCGTAAAAATTTCCAAACTTTCTTTTGCATGAATAAACGCGATCAATACAACTTATCGTCTTTTTATTCATATCTTTTTCAACCCTGTTTGCAATGAATTTATTTTCATCGATTGTTGTCTCATTTTTAATGTGTTGTTGATTCATAATTTTTTTGTTATATTTTAATAGACATTTTGTATTTAAAGGACAGTCGATCAGAATTAAATGAAGGTGTCAGTGTTACTTCTTGGAGTTTGTTTTGTTGTAATTATTACAAGGCCTAAGTTGATTATTTTGTTTTTTATGTTAAAATTAATATTTAGAATTTGGCTTGATTTCATTAAATTTTAATGAGTGAATCGAAGGAAAAGAAATTCATTAAAAGAAACAACAAAAAATTATTAACGAAAATTTGATATAGACACATTAAATTTTTTTCCATGATAATTTAACAGAAATACGGAAATTTTGAAAATATACGATGGTGATATAAAAATTCTCTTGGTAGAAGGTATAATATAATAGACATTTTTTTTATTTGGGTTTCGTTTGATAAGGTCAAAGGAAAATTCGGCAAGAATAAGAAATAAAAATTTGAAACTTAAGTAAATCTAGTTTTTTTAAGGTTTCTAAATAAAAAAACCTAATGTAGGTTGTAATTATTTAATAAGAAAAAGTACTTTCATAAACTTTTTTTTAAATTCATATAAGAAATAATTAGAAATTGTAATCATTTGTGTAAAAAAATATCATAAAATATTTGCAAATAAAACTTTTTATTGTTGTCCATTGTTATATCATTCCGGCTGTGTGCGTGAAATGCCGATGTTGTGCGCAGTTTTAACAGGGTCATACCATAATTAGCAAAACGACCAACTGTACATGTGGCCCAACAATTGAGTTTTTCTTACTATTACCATTCAACAATCACCCGCACCAGAGGCGCAGTATTGTTATTTATCACTTGTATTTCTATTTGTTTGATTAATCTTATGCAGGAATCGCCCGGACCAGATGTGCAACATTATTGGTGACAACTGGTAATACCATTGGCTTTATTATTCTTGTGGAACAATCGTTTGGACCAGAGATGTTACATTATTATTGTTGCTTAATTGTTCACAAAAAACCAATCCGAAATTAAAAATTTCCCTAAAGTTGTCTATATTTCCTAACCAAAAATATAACAACATATTGACTTTACGTCAGATATTAAGTTTCGCATTGATTGGCAACAATCAATAATGACTTTACACTCGTGACTTAGGATGTTGATTAGAATGTTGACTTAGATGTTGACGAAATATTCTCTCATCCTATGAATTCACACATCGTAATATCTAGAAATTTAATACAAAAAATACCAAAGAAATTATTATTGTTATTGTGGGAATTAGATCTAATCTTTTGTTAGTATGATCGGCTGATTCAATACAATCATGGCGTAAGTGAAACGTTTATTTAATATTTTTTAAATGTAATAATCTTAGTTATATTGGTCTGTGTGTGGTGATCTCAGTATCTTCGGCCGTTTGGGTCACCAGAGTCTCTGCTCTTTGTTTTCGCCTATTTAATTCCGTTTACACAGTCTCATTTGCGTTCATATCTGATTATTTGTACACAACTGGAAGAAATTACTTCTTGGATACACATGGCTGAAGCTCGCTGGAACAAAACCTCGTTTGGAACGTAGTCTTCCGATTTCTTCCTGTTAGTGACATCACTCCCAGGTCCAGTATTCATTACAGTTTTCCAATTAACCGAAATGCGGTTAACATTGCTAATAAATTAACTCGATAAAAGTACTCTAGGGGCTGATCACCATATATAAATAATAATCGATTAAATTATTTCTTCAAGAGAAACTACAAAAGCATTTTCTTTGAAAAATTTGCACGACAAAACTAAAATTGGGTTACCAAAAATTCAGTTAGTGGCATATTTCTTGATAATGTGACGCACTGTCTTCCTCAATGAATAAAGCCTAAATATAGAGTTATAGAAAGAATTGTTTTTTCGAGCAAGCAATAGTGTGCGATCATCAAGGAATATCACATAACTAAGATTGAGGGTGCTACTGTTGACTAAATACAGTTCATCCGAAATCACCTCTAAGATACACCTTGGCTAGTGACACTTAACTGCTATTGCCAGTAGTACTGATATATCAAGTTAACGTAGATGAAAAATTAAAAAAAAAATTAAATTTTATTAAAAATAGTTTTTTTTTGAATTAACATGGCATGGAGAAGTTCATGAACAATAAATATAGCTGTTTCCCTTAGCTGACGGCATGCACTTTTAGAGTGGAAAAAATTTATTCTGGACTGAGTGACATTTGTGGAAATTTACATAAAGAAGCAGACAATACAGAAGTATCAGTAAATGTCCCTTGAAAGAATTGAGAAAAGGCCCAACATTATTTGAAGAAGCATAAATAATCGTGTTTGTTGGATAAGTAAATGGATCAAGATATGAAAGGAGAATTTGTTTTTAGTATTATTAGACCTTTAACTGTAAGTCACGGTTTAAGGACCTATTGAATCGGGTGAATGTGAATCTATGAAAATTGGCGCCCAACGTGGGGCTCAAAGTCACGATTCTTAGGTTAAAAGTCTCATGGTCCCAATCAATATTTAAAAAACAAACTCTTACACAAAAGTAAATTAACATTTACATTTTAAAATAAGGGAGTTCATTCAATTTAACATTTGATATAAGACACATTTTAGGTAAAAGCCAGACACACAAATATATACACTGTCACTCATATTTGGGAAACATGAACATGCTAAATCCTGATTCTCTTCTTCAAAATGCAGTTGTCCTGTATTCAATAATAAAAGATTTTGATTTATATTTGACAGATTTTACAGTGTAGCTAAATGGGTTGAGCTTAACCGACACCTATGTTAAATATAATGCTATCACATGCTTACAAAATATGACAATTAAATTAACTGTCCTAACATTTTTATCTACAAATTAATGAAATTAATAAAACAAAATTACCTTTTGTACTCATTATCGCTCCAAGTAATGTTTTTTTTTTTACTTTTTTTATACGAGATCACTTTAGACTACAAATAAATTTATTTGAAATTATTCAAAATTTATGCGGTACACATTTGAAATATATTCATTAAATAATAACAATATCAACAATAATAAATATTAAGTAAAAAATGTTATTTGTATAATTTTACTTCCCATAATTAAACTGTTTATCATTTTCAATTTTTTCACTTTTTATTATTGTTCTTTTTGTTGTTCGTTTTGTTAACTAAAATAAAAAAAGTTTTTTTTGATTATTATATTACAAAAACTAAGTTATAACGGTTGTTGTTTAATTAGTTTCCATGTGGGAGTGTCGAAATGCGAATATTTTTTTTGCAATATTTTGATAAAAATATAATTGTATTTTGAGTGATATATGACGGTGAGGTTAAAAATTCTACTTCTTTGGTTGGAACATCAAACTATTTATTAACGTTTAACTATCAAAGTTTGAAGCCATCTGAGCGTTAGAAAAACAAATGCGAGACAAAATTTAATTCAATCCAACATCACTTTAAGTAACGGTTAAATGTTTTAGTTTAACAGTGGCGTAATGAATATATTAAGCACTAGTACGTAATAAAATAATAAACAATAAAATATGTAATGTCAATCTCTTGTTATGATATATAATGTCAATCTCAAGTGCCAACGGCAAACAGTGTTAATTATAATAAAATATTGTTATGACAAGGGGTGTCATGAAAAACTCATGAAATTTGAACAAATAAAAAACTTTCGTATACCAAATATAATTACTTCGGTTTTGGCAAAACTTAAGTATTGCATTGTATTCATGAGCCAAAAGTGAAATTGGCATTTCTCGACGTTTTAGGACCTAAACTGATTCTAAAAAAGCAACAAAAAATGTATGTCTGTCTGCCGGCCGGCCGTTTGTCATAACCGACGAAATTTAGAAAACGTCTGGAGGGATTTCAAAAGTTTTTGTTTCTAAAAATAGGTATACTCAATGGAAAGAGCCGAAAGGACGATGTGTTCAATAGCTGTCCCGAAAGTGTGTCAAAAAAATCGTCAAGTGTGTCCAAACAAGGAAATTTGCATATTTTTTGCTTAAAAAACGTTCATTTTAAGTGATTACGAGTAGGAACATTGAATTTGGAGAAATCTTGTCAAGTGTGTCAAACGAATGATTTTCATTTTTTTTACACAATTTTTTGGGAAAAAATGAAATTAATTATTTGTATGACATGAAATGTTATTATTAATATACAGAATTACGGCATTATAAGTGTGTCAAAAAAATAATGTCAAGTGTGTCAAAAGAATGATTTTCATTTATTTTTTTAGAAAATAATAAAATTAGTTATTTGTATGAAATGAAAATGATATTATTATTATTGAAAAATTTATTGCATTATAAGTTTGTCAAAAAAATATTGTCAAGTATGTCCAAATAATGATTTCATTTATTTTTTTAGCCAATTTTTTGGAAAAAAAAATTTAGCTGTTGTATGACGTAAATGTGACATGGAAATTTTTGAATTTGTTATAGTTTTTGAAATATTTTTGGAATTTTGAAAAAATTTTGTATTTTTGATTTAGTTATAATTTTTGCACTATTTTTAGAATTTTGAAAAAAATAGAATTTTTGAATTTGTGAATTTTATATATTTTTCAGTTGAAAAGATAAAACTTTATTTGCATCATTAGGGATGGGTCTTTGTATGATAGGGAAGCACTGCATTCTTTGCAACAAGTGGTTCTTCATTTAAATTTGCACTTAGCTAAAGACTGAGGCTTTTCAGGTAATGGCCTACTCGGTAATGTTGCAATTTTTGCATCGGACAATTTTGACTACGGTGCACATATGCAAGGCATAACCTTAAAAAAATAATGAAATAAAGCCAAAAAATGCAAGGCAACGTAGCTATGTGATGGATGGGATCAGTAATGGCTTAACAATAGCAAAAAACTAAATAGATCTATATTATAATTTAATCTAGTCAAATGCTTAGATATAGGTAAAATAAAATTTAAAATAATAATTTAAAGTAAATGAGTTGCGGAAAAAATTGTATGTTTTTGCAACGTTAGAAGGCTAAAATGTAATATTTTTCCCAATAATTATATTTGTTTTTGCTCAATAAAGAAAAAAAAATATGCAGTTATGGAATAAATCCTACTGAAACAGAGCTGATAATTTTCGTCAAAAAGTATATCATAACTGATATTCGATAAATCAGTTTACATCACCTTGAATGTATAATACCTAGACATCATTCTGGATAAGAACCAACTCGTTTTTTAAGAAGGTCATGTTTTTCAGTTGCGAAGCGTGCTTCTGAAGCTAGGGTAGACATATTCAAAAGTTTTATTAATATGCCAGTAGAAACCAATTATAGTACATTATGATGAAAGGACGTAAATCTAAGGCATTTGGACGTATGTGGAGTTTGCGAATCGAGGCGCCAGGCGAGATTTGCACCCACATTAAGTCCAGCATGCCTTACGTGCGTGCATCATATATTATTGTCGATTTTTAATTCGCCGCAAGCAAAATATTTTAAAAAAATTGTTTGATCTAAATAAATTTTTAAATAAAAATGTTTTCAACAAGAGTTCTTTGACTGATATTTGTTATTTTTTTCAAACAAATCGTATAACTATAAGAACAAAAAATGACAATTACTTTGATTGGATTATAAAATTTTGAATTGAAAAGTAGGTTTTATTATTTATATTTATATATGTTTAAATATTTTTCTTAATTCACCATAAGCAAAAACTAACAACTATTATATTGATGAAAAATAAACTGAATTATTATATTTTTTGTAGTTCAGTTACTCTCTACGTTTTTTATAGCACCAACATTAGTTAATTTTTGTAGAAATTCTTTCTCAATCGATAATAGTGACCAAGCCTCCAGTTTTGTACTTTTCATAGAATTTTTAGCTAATTTTAATACGTTTCAAAGTACTGTTGAAATGTTAAATCTCTCACAAGAAATTGTGGTCATTGGAATTGTAAAAAAAGAGTTAATAATTTAACGACCTCGCTATAAACATTGTTTAACTCATTTTCAGATCTTTATTTTTATAAAAATTTACAAGATTTCTCTACATTCAACGTTACCACCCATTATCGTCTAAAATTTTTTTTTTTTCATAAAATGTGTTGTGTAATAGGGTTTAGAATATGTGTCACAACAACACATAAATACCTTTTAAGACCTAGGTCTAGACCTGGGTCCCACAACAACTGGCGTTCTGAGGTGTAGATTAACGCTTTTTTTAAACATCTGTGGGTTGAAGCCACCTGAGACTAAGTGTTCCGGCAAACTATTCCATTTGTACGCAGTTCGGACAAAGAAGTCTCTCTGCGATCTGCCAGTATGACAGCGCGGGATCTTTACCGTTTCACTGGTTGCGGCAGCCGATTGCCGAGTGGAACGGGGGTAAGAATAAGTTTGAGGCATGATGCCGCTGATTTCATCTGAGCACTGCTGATGACGATATTTGTAAAAAACATCGAGGTCAGCAACAGTGCGACGTTGTTGTAGGGAATCAAGTTTTGATGTCAAAGTTCGATCACCTACAATTCGTATAGCTCGCTTTTGAACAGAGTCCAAGAGGGCCAAGATGGAAACAGAGGCCCCCAAACTTGACAGCAGTACTCCATATAGGGACGAATATAGGACTTATAAACATGGAGCAATTGGTATGGAGTGAAAAATTTTTTGCATCTATTTAGGAGGCCGAGTTTTTTAGACGCGCTTTTTGCCATCGCCATTACATGATCGTTCCAGAGTAGGTCATTTGAAACTGTGACACCCAATAAACGAATGTTTTTACATTCACCTATTGGTTCATCACACATACTAAATAAAATATCTTTGGGGAACTCGGTCTTTAATCTGGAAACAATCAACAGCTGTGTTTTGGTGGAGTTGAAATTGACAAGGTTTTGGTCACCCTAATCGGCGACTTTATTCAGGTCTTTGTTCACGTTTATGGTAGCGTCTCTCCGGGCAGAATTAATTCGTTCGTGCATTTTACCTTTTGAAGGAAGGGGCTCGAACGACTTGTGCAGAGTACTATCATCTGCAAAACTATTTATTGGGTTACTGGTGATTTTCAACAATTCGTTGATATAAATCAAAAATAGGGTTGGGGACAGTACTGAGTCTTGGGGTACACCAGCGTTAATTAGTTTAGACTCAGAAGAAAATCCGTCTAAGGTTACCGAAATGTATCGGTTGGATAGAAAATTTTGAATCAGCTTCACAACATTGGGATGAAAACCGTACGCAACGAGCTTGTTGATTAAGTTGGCATGCCAGACTCGATCGAATGCCTTGGAGATGTCTAAAGCGATAACGTATGTTTCACCACCTTTATCAAGTATGCTGTTCCAACAATGCCCTATATAGTTTAATAGATCGGTAATTGATCTTTTGTTTCGAAAACCGTATTGGCTGTCGGATATTAAATGATTTTCTTCCAGAAATTTTGAAATATGTGTATTAATATAATGCTCATAGACTTTGGATAGGACCGATAGTAAAGCTATTGGCCTATAATTTGAGATATCGGATTTTGGTCCCTTTTTGGGGACGGTCTGCACATTTGCCAACTTCCAGCATGAGGGAAATATACCAGATTTGTAGGATTGGTAGAATATTTTAGTTAAAGTTGGTGCAAGTTCTTTGGAAAAGGTTTTTAAAATAATGGGTGGAATATTGTCCATTCCTGATGCTTTGTTGATGTTTAACCCCTTTAAAAGTTTAGCGACTATTTTGGGTTTGAAGTGAAGTTCATTCATATTAACTCCTGAAGACTGGATTTGGGGTATTTCTTTAGGAGTTTCCAAAACAGTGGAGTTCAAAGCAAAGCGTTCAGCGAACAAGTTAGCTTTTCTTGCGGGATCATTGACGATTAAATCACCATCAACAATAGGGGGAATAGTAAATTTTGTACCAGAATTTAAAGAATTAATGGCACTGTAGAAACTCTTGTCAGAAACAGACATAGACGTAAGTTTTGAGGCTTTCGCTCTGTCAATTTCAGACTTTTCGTTTGAGATAATCTGATTAGATATTTTGTTGGCCTTTAGATATTGGGATCGATTAGTGGGAGTTTTGTTATGAATCCAAATATTAAATGATCTACGTTTGTTTCTAAGTGCCGTTTTGGCAGCTTTCGAATACAAGTATTTTTGTTTGGGTTTTACTATGGAGAAAGGGACAAATTTATTGATAGCAAATTGGATGGTTTCTGTAAAGTTTTGAGCAGAAACATTTACATTGTCAGTGTAAAAACAATGACGGTCGAAAGGGAAACCATGGAAAAAATTTTGAAGACCAATCTTATCCATTTTTGAGTAGTGAAATATTTTACGGGGTTTGGGAGCTGCAGTTTTAAGTAAATCAGTTTTGATAACTGATGAGATTAAATAATGATCAGAATTTCCAATACTACCTTTCGCAACATCGACACTCGTAATATCTGGCATTGTGGTAAGATAGAGATCTAAAAGAAAACTATTATCACCGCCATTACGGGGAGTGAAAGTCGGGCTTTTAACAATTTGGAATAGGCCCTGAGACGCGGCAAAAATTTCTGCCAGTTTTCCACTATTGTCAACATCGTCGGTCGATTTGGAGAATTCCAACCATGATTTGTTGTGGACGTTGAAGTCACCGGTAACGATAACTTCACAATTAGGGGACTTTGCTCTAATCTCGTCCATCATTTTTGTCAGTATATTAAAAAAGTTTGGGTTACGTTTGTTGGGGGACCGGTATAAAGCTATTGTAAAAAAAGTCATTTCTGGAAGACAAATCTTTAAAACCATTGTATTGAAGCCGTCACCGTGTAGTTCAAAATTTGGAAAGCGCGTGTACGCAACACTCTCATGAATGAATGCGCATACGCCCTGATGGAGTTTGAAAGCTGATTCGAGCCTATATTTGGAATTAAGAGATTCTATAAAGAGAAAATTTTCAGAAACTTGTGTTTCTGTAAGGAATAGAATGTTCGGTTTGTCGTGCTCAAGATGATGTTGCACGTGGTCATGGTTAGCGTTCAATCCGCAGATGTTTTGAACATGTATTTTAAAATTTTTTATTGATTCATATATGTTTTGTCCCTGCAAATTCCGTGGACATGCCGCTTTATGGGCGGGTGGATTGCGCAAATTTGCTTTACCACTTGCAGACTTATTTTTTTTCGGTTGTACTGCCATATATATATCAAAATGTTTATTTTATTTTTTTATGTTTTATTTTAAAATGCATAACTAGAGTTTCTGATTTCTCGACCTTTTATGAATCGTGAGATTCGAGAATCTCGAGTTTATCAGCGATTGAGTTTCTCGAGAAATTGGGAATAATGATTTGAATTTCTCGAGATTCTCGAGAATTATTAAACATTAATTTTAACAAAAAAAGTAGCTCTCCGTTTACAGTCAAAATTTCTAGATACAGAAAAATTTCTCTCGTTTTCAGTGTATTTAGGTTTAATCAAAATTAGAGTGTTTTTTAGAAGTTATGCAGCCAAATTCTGTAATTGTGAAGCGGTGAAGTGATAAGTTTTTTAATGAAAAGAAACAAAAAAATTTTTATCACTTCACCGCTTCACAGTTACAGAATTTGGTTGCTGAATTGAAAGTGATCTGACCAGTAGCTTCAAATATATTCATTTCGTTGGATAGTGAGCGGTAGTTGTCATTTATTGATGACTGCATTTTCAAACTCTCACGAATACTTCTAAATTTAATTCAACGCAACCCTTTTCCTCTAGTTCTGAGTCCAATGGCAGTATAAGCTCTTCACTTTCGTTGATGTCATTCGTCGATATATGTAATGCTCTCATTGTAATTGGAAGAATCAATTTCTAGATCTTTAAATAATCTTCGAGAAAATTTTTTTGCAGTTTTTATCATTTCGCTTTTAGAGCAACTAATTTTTTGACTAACTAATTTTGGATGTGAAGAAATTTCAATAACGAATTTATTGAGATAACTCAAAAATTTGAGATTGTATTTCAAATAAAAATTTAAAGATTATTTCTGAACTGTTTTTCCAAAGAGATTTGAATAGAAATTTTAGGATTTCCTCTGCAGATAATATTGAGACAGCCTGACGGTTGAAACCTTTCATTGATTTTGTGGAACCAATAGCACTCAAAATATTTAAGGCAACTACATCATCTTATTTAGTATTCCAAAACTGATTTGAATTTAGAAGATTTAAAGTTTTTTAAACTGCTGGCTTGACTGGCAAAAACCGTTCAACCATGGTTTCAATAGAATTTTGTTTAGTTTTGTAATCCAGGAGTAATGGCAACTCGTTTTTCTCTCCATTTAACTTTTTTATATTATTTTGCAAAATAGAATTGCGCACTGGCGAGTTTTAAATAATTTTACAATTACCCTAATTTTTGAAATCGTTTCTCGTATTTTGATTCAATACTAAATTGTCAGCTAAAACTTCATTTTGTTGTAGAACTGAATCGGAATCACTATTGGAAGCTTCACTTTCACTGATTTTTTTAACTGGTTTCATTTTCTTTATAAAATATTAACATTATCGTTAAGTGTTTCCCATGACTGTAACATAACTGTTGGTAAGCTGGAGATATTTTGCCGTATTTCAACATTACACTAGTGAAAACAATATATGGCATGTAATTTTCGTAGGCTTTTTCAACTGGATATGAACCTTCAATTCGCATCAATCCTAGGTTTTCCGATTTCCCATTAATATAATACAAATGTACGTTCAAATATCTACGCTTGCGGAAGTTTGTCCATTCATCTATTGCTGTGATATTAGATTAAAATCCTTCATTTTGGTGATCTTATATTATTTTGCCATAGAAATAAAAATAGGTTTTTCCCAATAAATTTATAACAAATAACAATATTGTCCTAAATTCGTATTAGGTATTACTGTTTGCATCGAAATCTAGATTTAACAATCAGAAAGTGATGGAGATTGACATTAACAATTTTTGTTTAGTAAAAAAATACTCAAAATAATAATATTGAATGATTTATGGTGGTTTGTTAAATCTCGAGATTTTCGACAATTCTTCTCGAGAAATGGGAATCTCGAAAATGTGGAAATATCATTTCTCGAGAATTCGAGAGTTCAAAATTACAACTCTTTCTCGAGAATCTCGAGACCAGATTTCTCGAGCAGAAACTCTATGCATAACTAAGTAAAAAATCCTATCATACTACAAAATATGACATATGCCAATATTTCATGATAAGATGAAGAAATAATAACAAAATAATAAGTGAAAAACAAATTGTGAGAAATTTGCAGAAAACAAAACAAAACTAAATGCCAATAATCCAGCTGATGCAGCGCAGCCCAGACGCACCGCCCACCACCTCAATCGAGGCATAAAGCCCACACATAACTACGTGTTGGTCCGATTCCTCGGAAGAGCTAATGAGCGGTACCGCTACGGAACGCTGCCCAGCTAAGACTGAAAGTGCTGCCGTTGACTAATTAAAGTTCGTCCGCCAGCACCCTAAGATATTATCTTATCTAATGACATCTCCAGCCATTGCCAGTGGTATGTGATATCTCACGCTAACTCATATGTCAATGGCAGGGACTGGAGTACGCAGGGTAGTCAGACCCGTAGATCAACATTGATCATAATCGATCAAAATCGATCCCTCCTGCGGATAAAATGATCGTTTTTTTAGCAAAAAAATGTCAGTAGTAATTTCCTAAAGGCGGTGATAATTCAAAACTATTTTTCCCGAAAATTTCAAATGCAACTAACTTGGTAAAAGCCTGCGACCGCAGGCCGAGAACAACTAACAACGCCACTGGCTTGAGGGATGTTCTAAAAAATATTTAACACCAGTCGAGGGAAATTCGATTATAAATTTTATTACTGTAGTCATAATTTGAAACGTCTACTGTGAGAAAAAGATTTATGTTTGTTTGTAGGAAACTGGGAAACGTTTGTATTAAAGTTTAAGAAACATAGCTGAATGGTTTTTGTTCTAATTATTATATTAAAACTTAATAAATTTCTTTGAACGTTTGACAAAATAGTATTAAGTCGACAATATGCGAACAATATAGAAACAAAGTTTCATATTTATATTGCGTTTGGATAGACACTGTCTAGTGTATCTATAACGACGCTTCGCCACTGTGTTTTTTAATTCACTGCCATGGGATTTAAACTGTTAAGTCCAGATTGACATTCTGTTATGTAAAACTTATACTATTTTATCAATAGCTTTCAGTTTGTTTAACAAGCAAATACGAGTAATCACATTTTGATGTACAACAATTAAATTAAACATAAAATAGTGATATCAATCAACCTCATAGAATAATTATAGTTACATCATTTGAGCGTCATTTAAATTGCACTATATTCATGCATAATTGAATGTCAAAAACTAAATCCACGTAATATTTTAATTAATATTATTACTCTTCCCCGGATGCATAAATTAATCTAACTCAACCAAGTCTCGCTTTTGTTAACAATCATTTGATTTAATTAAATTTGACTTCTTCACACTTCCGAAACTGCCATACATAATTTTTTGTACAGTATAAGCATTAAGTTTTAGTGTTTTTTTTTCATCATAAATATGTCAATCAAAAAATAATATATCTATCTGTAGTAGTGCATCGTAGTAATGACTTATAATTTTTTTTTTCTTCTTCTTAAGCGATGACATTATAAAAAATTCAAATTCACCCAACAAGTTCATGGTCGTCTCGATAAAAATAAAATAAATTTAATTAATTGTGTCTCTTAATTTATATAAATTCTGAACTATTAGTTTTGTTGTGATGTTAACTATTGATTAATTTGCAGTTTAGATAAGAAAATCTTTTTAATATTCTTTAATCTCAATTGTTTAATTATTAGGCTATCAGACATTGAACTCAAATTCGTTTTTGTTTTCAAGTGGAATTTGTTGATTCAATTTAATCTGATTCTGCCGCAAACATGTATGTTTTTTTACATATTTAACAGTTTTAAAACTGGAAGTGTGATAAGTAACGGCCACCACAAATACAGAGAAGCACTATTTCGGAGATTTTTTATAAATCAACATGTTTAGCATTGAATCCCTCCATTTAACTCAATAGGTTTGAATATCCCCAGATAATATGTTGACCGGTTTCTTTTACTTTACATTTAGTAAACATTTACATTTAAGATGTCTCCATCTGAAATCGAACCCAGCACCTTTGAGTGACAAGATTAGCGCTTGATCAACTGAGCTAGCATGTTGACATCACAGCTTCGTTTACTTTGTTAATTCGCGCTTTCAATTACCATTGATTCATGAGCTGCTATACTCAGAAAAATAGACTCAGTACAGTTTCAGTACGGTTTTCTATAGTTGTGTATTCCACTTCGGTTTGTAACTTCCAGTAATTCACACTACTACAGTCTGCAGTTATCAAAGGATTTGAAATAAAACTATTTTAGGTAAGTGTAGTTTTAATCGACATGAGAAGGATTTTATTAACTTTTGTGGTGTATTGAACAAAATGGTGGGTGTCTACCATACAGCTGGAGATCATTCAGCCGATCAGCTGGTTATTTCCAAATTGGTTCATTCTAAGTTTTGTTAATCTACTTGATTTTAACTTGTTATATACAATTGAAAATTTTCAAATATACTTTATAGTAAGTTTAAGAGACCTGGAACTTTGAGTGTTAGTTTCTAGAGGTGACCAGAAATAGCAAATCAAGGATAACCCTTTATGATCCGTTCGCAAACCAAACACTTTTCCATTCTCGTCCTAATGATAACTATTTCCTTCCCGTTTTTCTTCATGAGCTGTTGGAAATCGGTACCAAGCCCAAGACATATTAGTCGATTTTTCGTCAATGTGGCACCGACGTGTAGTTTTGTACTACAAATAACTTTTAAAATATAATAACTATTATTACAATAACTATAATAATTATCATACAAAGTAACTATTTTAATATAGTAACATAGTTTAATAGCGTAATTTCTTTGTCTATAGTAAGGTATAATTAAATTAAATTAATCAGAATGTAACGTATATTTGTCTTTAAAAGTAATAATTGAGTTATTTTTCACTTTTATGTGCCTCTTTTGTTTTTTCTGAAGTCGGTTCTATTTTTTAAAAATTTTTTTTTTCCATATGCAAAATGAAAGAAAATAAGCTTTTATTTTAAGCTTTTATTTTAAGCTTTAGTGAAATCAAAAAATAAAAATTTTTCTCTTACGAATATTAAAAATATAAAAATTTTAATTTGTGAATACTAATAGTAAGTACAACAACGTCTCTTTGCAAATCAAACACTTTATTCCTTCTTCCTGGGTTAATTGAGACCTTCTTCTTAGGTTAATTGTTTTCTACCCTAAACAAAACTATTTTACGCATTATTATGAGAATTACTTCAAGTGCTTAGTTTTGAAAAAAATTTGAGCTTGAAGTGAAGAGAGCAGTTTTGTAATTTTGAAAAATTGCAGTAAAGGTGGCTGTGAAAATAGCTGTGGTTGTAGAAAACCGGCAACTCTGCGGCACTGCCTCTTTAACTTGTATTGGAGTGGATTGTTTAGGCAGTCCTCATGCTAATGATTTATCAGAAAACTCAACAGATATTTTGGAAGATGCATCTGAAATCGTAGGAATTCATTGTTGGATTACCAGAATTGAATTTTTATAATATGACATCAGATTGGTGTTGTCATTGTTATATGCAAATAAACAATTAGCACCCGTTTTTAAAGTGAAGAATTTTCATTTTAACATTATTTAGATTTCAACCAAAAATGTGGCTCGGGAAGTTATTCCGTAGTTTTGGCCTTATTTTATCTAATAGGACTCCCCTAAAAAAACTCGCCGACTATCACTTCGTTTAGACATACTTTATTATGATCTGGACCGGTTCAGGATGTAATAAAGCAAACCCTGATAGGGTGTTCACATTAGTCTCATATCAAAAATCATATATAATTTCTCTTTTAGGGTATGCCATATTTGTCCTGATTTGAGCAGTATTTCGTTTGTTTAAATTTTATTTGGTTGAAATTCATTAGAGTTTTATCCATTTTAGATATATGTATAATGTTTATAAAGTTTCACTAAAGACTAGTTATCACTTTTTGGCTGAAAGAGTAGGAAAATGAGTAGTAGTTGGTACCAGAGTCGAGCTTTAACTACGATTTAAGTAGTAGACATTCTCAAATGAACCTATTTTAGTTCTTTTCATCCTTTATTGCATGTAAATAAAAACTTTTTACTCTCGATAAAATTTTTAGCTCCTACAAAATCTAAAAACATACTATTTAGCATCTAATTAGAATCTCAAAAAACTATTTACATACTACTTAGTCTTAAAAAACTACTTTACACCTTAATAAGCCTGTTTTTCAACACTTTACTAAGTATTTATCATATCCAAAAGAACTTAAAAAGTCATATTAATTCTATCAACGTACAAAACTAACAACTTATTTGAATCTTCAATAGTTGTTTAAGTATTAAGGGCAGTAAGAGTGTTTTACCGATTGAGAATATATGTTTTGAGATCGAGACAAAGTCGAGATCTCTAATATATCCGAAATCGGTAATACTCTTAATGCCCAAAATGCTTATTACATTTTTTGCACGATCAATAAAAATTCAATTAATAGTAGTTTAATCAATGAGTGTATAATGAAATAGTTTATTCTCAAGCAAAAGTTTAAAATTTGAGCGAGGCTCGAGCGAGAATTTTAATTTGCGAGAGAATAAAATTCATTAAACACGAATCGATTACAATTCTTTATTCTCTGACAAAGAATTGTATATTATAAAAAATAAAAACGTTTTCTTCAATTAAAACAATTAATAAAGTTTTAATTGATAAATCAAATTTCTGATTAAAAAAACCCCATCCTATACAATTCTCTAAGTTCAACTAAACGAAATAAGAAATTTAATTTAAAATTTTGATTTTTGAACAAAACTTATCAAAACAACCTTATCAATTTGACCAATTGGAATCATACCAATTGAATAGTGATAATTTTTTTATAGGAAAATTTTCATTAGACAATAGGTTAAGTTCATTAGGCTATAGGTTAGAAAACAATACAATAATACATACTATTATTATCGAAAAAACATAGAAATAAAGCTGATATAATTAAATGGAAGAAAATAAAATTATTTAAATAATAAAGTTCATTCACAAAATTCAAGTTTTAATGTTTTAAAGAAAATTTCTCAAAATGTCATTTCAAAATAGTAAGCTTTGCGTTTCATCATAATTCTATAGGTTTATTTGTTGCAAAACTTAATTTTATCGAATATTTTTTCAAAATAAATTGCTTTTAAGTCTTTTAATTGCAATATTTTTAAAAGAGTATTATTTCAAATTGAAGTTGGTAAACTGACCTACATAATTATTTAAATAAAAATAGTTTTTATTCACACCCGTTATATGATCGGTAAGTAATTACTTACCTACCTGTGATTTGTAATTTGTAAACGAAACTTACTATGTTTATTTACAAATCAGCAAACATGCAAAATCGCCTGATCGTGTAAAAATAGTATATTACATATCTAGAGTTGTAAATAGCATTTTACATGCGAGGGAAAATTTTGCGCACGAGACGCGTAGCGTCGAGTGCAGTATCTTCACGAGCATGGAAAATGCTTTACAACTCGAGATTTGTTATATACTTTTCCTACGACTTTGTTTTAATACCCAAACACATATAATTAATTGAAAAAATGAACTACTAATTATAAATAAAATGCAAATAGTTTACAAATTGTAGTAGGCTTTGCATTATTCTGTGTCAAAATGAATTGAAATATTTAATTTTTAAAAATCAAATTTTTCTTTAAATAAAAATTTTTCTTTTTATTAAAAGCGTGCGGTAATATATATATGAAAATCCATTACCGCACGCTTTTTTTTACTTACCGCACGCTATTTGAAATAATCAATTTACATGTCATGGATAGTGCGATGTAATTTATAATTTACTGTGATAGGAGTAGGAAAAATTATTTACGATTCTGATCTATTTCGCATCAAACCCGACAATCATTTTTATATGTGAAGATAGCGTTCGCATATTTATGTTCTAAATTGGAAATGTATGAGTGCAGTGATTTTGTTTGTAAAGGATGCGTCCATTTTTTCGCCATTTTTTTAATGATACAATTTAAAAGACCAAAATTCAGAAATCAAAAAATTAAAATATTTGAATTATGTGTAGAAAATAATAGTAATTTTCCAAAATTTTTATCAATATTATAAAAAATTAAATTAAAATGAAACATAAAACGAGACAAATGAAAAATATTAAAAATATATAATAATTTTTTTTAATCACTAAAAAATTAATTATTGAAAGGGTCTGTTTGTTTAACGGGATTGTTCTTAATTTTATTACATTCACTAAAACGTTTCTTTCGCACATAGTTTTATATGCATATAATAAATAAAAATTATTCAATTCAATTAAAAGCATGTAAATTATTTCCTGAAATTTTAAATAAAACCAGCCCTGTTAGAATATATCAAAATACTTTTCTATTCTATTATTATCATTAAACAAATTACGTTTCTCTTCGTTTTTATTATTACAGAATAGACCGAAAGAAAATTTATTTTTAACGCCTATTTAACATCTAATAAGGGATTGTTTTCGGTAACTCGCTTTTGCAGGAGCTATGTAGATGTTGTTTTTGTATTGAAAATAAGTGATACTTAAATTCTCTAAATTCTAAATAGTAGAATCAGCAGGTTTTAAAGAGTAGTTAAATTTCGACTCGGGTATGTATTTAATTTATTTCTATGTTATGTATATATTTTAGTGTTTATTTTTTTTTTCAATGAAACCGACTAGCATTTTGTTCTAGCAAACCCCATCCCCACTGTAGTAAATGCCTTATTTGAATAATACAGTCTTGATCTAACGCTGTTTAACAGTTCTTGTATTCCTAATCAGGACCGATTCGGACTGCCTGATCCTGCCTGCCTGATCAGAGTAGGAACTATCGGATTCGGCCCGGATTTGTGTACTAACATAATGCCAGTCGGAAAGGTTTGATTATGATTAGCCATGAAACATGACTCTATTATCACTGGTCGGATCCATACAACCTTTAACCTTGTATCAAAGTGGTGCAAAAAACTGGGTCTACCGATCAACCCCCTTTGATCTACCGATTAAGAAAAAGAAAAAGTGTAAAAACATAAAGGTTGCGGATTACATTTTATAACAATATTATTTTGGGATCAACATTTATCTAAGACTTTGATACGACGATTATTTGATTTTCATTAGTCAACTATTACCGGAACCATTTGCTCAACCTTGATTGTTGTATGTTATTAAGAGATAGCTCGAATATCATGATTGGCTAAAATTGAAGAGGCGTGAAGAGTTTCTGTGCAATTCTGTGCAATCATGGGGTGAGTGAAACATTTTTTTTTATTTAAATGAAATAAATAGATTAAAGTGGTGTCACACACATGACGGTTTTTGTTTCTTTGTCTTTTGGGGTCGTCAGAGTACGTATTTCTAATTTTACTCTTTTAAATTCGTTCGTTTGTTAATTTGTTTTTGCTTGCAATTGCATTTGTACTGTGGTGAGGAAAGACCTTTTTCGAAATCACTCATTGAAGCTAGTCTCTAATGTCCCTGATGGTGATTCCACAATCAGGAATAGTGTTCAATACAGTTGTTAGGATCTTAATAAAATGCTGAAGAATTTAGGATAGACATTATCAAATTTTTGTTAATTTTGTTCAAAACTGCTTTGATCTCAATCAGAATACCTGATTAGCTGGATTAGCTGGATGAGAGCAGCAAATTTCAATTAAGAAAAATTTAGATGGTGGGTACTCGGCATCTATATGTCAAACCAAGAGTTTGATTATTGTGTTATATGTTATCAAATTTTACAAATATATAATGGGAAAAATTTTGGATTAGATACATTTGACACATAAGAGTAATTCTTTTGAAATATATGCAATTGAACATGAAATTGGTAATAAAATATGGAAAAAAACTATATCCAGCTACTCCCAACTAATAGGAATCGTTGAAATTTTTCTGGTTGTTGCAGATTAAACGTTGTTCTTTACCAAAGTTTTAATAAGTTAAACGAATCATTGACGGTTAACGGAAAAGAATTGTGAGAAGTGTTTTAAGTGAATCCAGCTTGGGTCAATGATGACTTATAGCCAGGTACAGTTAGAAAATATCAGCTTGTTGCATATTAAATGTCAATTTTCAAAACAAATAAATAACTTTTAAAAAGAAGCATTTACTCTAAATTGAGAAGATTTCAAGGAAGTTTTTTGGACTAATATTAACAATTGGGTTGGAAAATATCAGGTTGTGTTAGATAAAATGTTTTTTCCACAAAAGCTGTTATTTTCGAAAGCTATATGCTAAAGGGAAAGGTTTTCGGTTAAGTTTTCTAGGCCAATAAAAGGAGTTGGGAGAAAAATATCAAATTGTGTTAGTTTTTGAGAAGCTAAAATATTTTTGAGAAGCTTGCTGAGTGATGCCTCGTTTAGCTTCATTTCTTTTATTAAATTAATTTGTTATCTGTTATAATGTTTTGGCATCCAATGCGTTTATGTTCCGTGAAAGTTTTGTAATACATTTCTTATGTAGAATAGATTTTTATCAGAAATAAAATATTTTTGCAAAGAGTTTTATGTTTAATAAACATCTCTGCCCAAAACTAAAACAAAGTAGCCATTTGCCAAAAACTGTCCCTTAACATAGGCTCAAGTCTTGATATCTTAGAGTCTTTAGATTTCAGTTCCTTCGTATTTTACCACATACTAAAACAAAAAATTGAATGAAATTAAATTAAAAACAACAAGTTTAAATATTGTATAAACAATATATGGAAAACATGTTACAAATTTGTAATTTATATACAAACTATTGAATCATAGATAACAAAATTACAAATGATATTAAAAAGACAAAGTCATGGTAAACAACAGGTAATCACTAGTGCAATAAACAAAAACGATAATTACCTTATTCAAACTTAATAGTGAGCATTTACGAAGGTGATCATGAAATAACCTTTTGCTCTTCTTGTGCATTTGCATGATGATTAGTAAGTAAAGATGTAATATATGGTTTTTGTTGACCGTAAGAATAAGTTGAAATTATTTTTACTATATCAGAAATGTATATTTGAAACAAATAAATTTTCTGGATTCTTTATAAATAATAAGCTTAGTTTTTGTTGTGTCATCTTGTTTCAATAAACAACGTTTTTTTTTGGAAAATGTTAATGTTTGATAAGATGGCATTACTGATACAAGAAATTTTTGTTCATATACTAAGAAGCTAGTTTGAAAATAAATTCGATAAATTTTAGCTTATCTTTATGTTTTGATTACATTTGGCTCGACCTTTATAGGTCACAGTCAATTTCGATGGAAATTTCGACATACCCTCGTGTTTCGTGTTAAAGATTCTTGTTTTTTCAAATCATGGTTTTTAACATAAAACAACAAAAATTTATTTAAGCTCGGATGCTGATCAGTTGGCAGTGAGATATCACTAGTCAAGGTAGTATCTTAGAGGTTCTGGCGGTTGAACGCTATTCAGTCAACGGTACCACCCTCAATCTTAGCTGTGCACCATACTTGATGATGGCACTTTCCACTTTACTCGAAGGAAACCAGCCTTCATATAAGTATAGCAACCAGCATTATTATAGCAACCCCATTTTGATTTTTTTCTGGTAATTTTAAAATAGATGAGTTTTTAGTGGATACAGGTTTTGGTTATAATTTGTCTACCGCTTAAATGTATCTCCGATGCATTTCTCATCAAAATCGCGATCGTCCTAGATACGTTGGCGTGTAATCACGCCAAAATGCTCTCCCAATATCAGTCTTATTCACGGTCCACTCATACATAAAATCTGATCATAAGGTGTGGAAAAATGCTGCGTGATACTTCGGACAGATACACCGCCTTTGCTACTAGTGTGGACAATCTCCTTAGTAATCAGATGAGTGATCGCTATAATCTCTAAAGTAAGGAGTGTGCTATTTTTCCAAACCTAAATGTTTTAGTTTACAGCTTCCCACGGATTGTTGCAGCCCGTAATTTCAATACCAACCTTGCTTCTTATTTTGTACCAGCCTAATAACTTCGTCCGGTTAGAGCTGTAGTCTTGGAGGTGCAAGACCTGCATGGTAAATATTTGGGAGGATACCATATCAAGGATATCCTCCTTTGAACCAAGGTCGCTCTAATTACTGTTTTTTTGTTGATGTGCTCATTTTTCTTCTTCCTTAGCTTTCTCGCCCCCTTAAAGCACGAACTTATTGAGGATAGTTCACTTTCCAGCCTGGATTCTTCAAGCTCCTAAGTTGTGTCACTTATATAGGTTTCCTGTTCTCTTTCTCTTACAAACGTTACTATTTTCACTCTTTAACCTTCAGGGTCCAGGTTTGGTGGGTTAATATTGGGTTGTATTTTGATAGTATTTTTACCCCGGCTAGAGACTTTCTCAGGATGTGAGGATGTGAGATTACCCAATAACTTTAATGTTTTATAACATTATAATATAGATATATATTTTCAAAATTTGTCTCAAGTTTCGTTTATGCAAAATTTTTTCTCATAATTTGTGTGAATTGGTCTGGAATTGTCATTTTTTGTCAATAAAGGGCATTTGGCCAGTTGTTCATATTAAACCGAGGTTAAAAGTTTGGAAAGATAAGTTTTGGCGCGGACTTTATAGTAACATTTGACTAAGATATCATGTTTGAACTGTCATTTTTTAATACCTTTATTATTTTTATTAGGTTATTTTATTTAATATTTTTTGCTAATTGTTTTGAGTATTAAAGACTTTTTATTTGTCTCTCCTTTGTGATATTGGTGTATGACTACTTGATCTTATTTCGTCATATTTTTATAATCGTTTTGATAATTATTTTGTAACCGGAAATGGTCCGGAAATGTGATGGATAAAAAGGACTGCCGGGCCTTGTCTATTGGTTATGTATATGTAATGTTGATTGGGTAGGCTTGCAACCTCTCGGTAGAATTGAAAGTGTAAGTCGCGAGTGTGAACATGATTGAACAGATTTGGAGGTATGTATAGTCGATGTATAACTTCATGTCTGCTAAATAAATTCTCGACAAAATTTACGACTGAACCAAGAAAATGGTGTCCGAATACACAGTCAGATAAGGAATTTTTCTATCTTGAGCAAGTTCAATCTTGGCTCTCAACTGGGGGGACTAATTAGCACAGCTAAACTTTTCAGGTTATTCAGGATACAATAATCGTTTTCATTATAATATATTATGTTATTTTACCACTTTTAAACATATTTCGTCTTATATATACATAAAAAAATAGTTTATTGTACGAACGAGTCGCATACAATGCTTTTTCTTCGATATCATATTTATTTAGGGAAAGCGTTACTAATTCTGAAATTCTAAATTCAAGATTATTAGATTTAATCTTCTTAGAAAAATCTGAAATTGTGTTTCGTAGTATAGTAATTTATTGTGTAAGTGTTTAATACTATATTTTATTTTTCAAGCAACAGTTTACAATGCGAGAGAGCATTGCAAATTTGCGAGAGAATAAAATACATTAAATACGAACCCAATACAACGTTTTATCCTTCCGACAGAGTAACATGTGTTAATTTAAAATAAATTATTTTAAGATTCATTGATAATTATCAAGTAAAACAAATAAAGAAAAACCATATTATTGTTTTTTTTAATAATCATTTCCACAAAAATTAAATAAATTTGATTCAATTTCGATGCCTATTTAATTGTTTGGTATTTTGAAAATGAAATGACGTACAATGCAAGGCACCAAATTTTATACTAATGAGAAACCAAAAAACAGATACTCTTTGTCACAATTCAAATTTAATTCAATTTAATCATAGTAGTCTTTCCTTTTTTTCGAAAGGAAGACATGCGCTTTAGTTTGAATTTATTGTTTTTTTAAATAAGCAAAAATGTTTTGGTTGATCCGTTTATCAAATACAATCAAATTCTTATAAAATACAGTCAACAAAATTTATTTCAGAGTTCAATACAATCAAATCAATCCGCAACATTTGCGGAACACAATATTGAATAAAATTAACAGCTGTTTATTTTATTCTATTAAGACTAATAACGCACACAAATATGGTTGTGCAAAAACAGAAATAAATGCATATCTATAGTTGTCGGCAGAATAAATATCTTCTATAAATAAATACGTAAGCCATATTTTTGCGGTACAATTTTAAAATATTTACTCCATCAAAAGTGTGGCAATATGTATATTGTAGGAAAGGTCTTGAGTAGTAGATGTGTCGAAAAATACTTTTTTTGAATTTTGTCGATTTTTTCAGAAAAAATGGCAAAAATGTGATAATTGTGTTTTTTGAGTTTTTTGTTCTGTTATTTTGTTTTTTTTTCAAGTTATTTGTTTCACAATTCAAAATCAATGTTTATCAATTAATTAAACTCTGAAATAATGTGTTGTAGCTATTTGGTTCGGAGGTCTATTTACAATTTCTATTTACAATGGCCGAATTTCGGTCACTGGGCGATTCCTAGTTATTATTATTTGTTTTCAAAATCGACATTTCATTGCATTTTTTGATTTTTCATCTACTTTAGTCGTCGGGGAAGGGGGAAAATATCCGGTTGCTTTGATCTTAAAAAAACATATTTTGATTTCAATGTTTGAAAATATTAGTTGTAATGTATTTGTTTTATGAGAATCACGATGGCTTTTCAAGCACTGTGGATTGGTTCAAAATTGCGTCATTTGACATATATTTGTTGAAATGTAAAAATATAAAAGTTTTGAGAATAAAAATTAGTGATGGAAACAATCGATTGATTGCAAATGTTTAAAGGAGGAATACGATTAGGTGAAGACCGGAATCAACAGTCTTGGCTGGCTTTAATCCACAAAAGTTTAAAAAACCTTTGTAAGACCCAGATTTTAAAAGGTATTCAAATATTCAAATATTTATGTTTGGTTATGCTGCAAATTGTGATTCGTCTTACACGATATTTTTTACTTAAAAAAACTACCAAACAAAAACATTTCGAATACTTATTCGATTCTTGAAATATCTCAACTGCTATTTATTCGATTGTTCCAACAACTAATTTTGAAACAAATGATGCTCGGCTGCAAATTCTTTAAGATAAAAAAATAGTTGTGGTTTTATTCGTATAAAAAACTAGTGGTAAAAACACTTGACCGTCGAATACAATAACTCGAATAAAAAAACTAGTAACTATTTTTATTCGAATAGTGACTAAAAATGAAAATTCCGGACAAACCACCACAAATTGTGCGAAAAAATCTGTAAAATTTTGTATCAACGAAAGATATTTTCAAAATTTATAATATAATGTCATAAATTTAAATTACTTTGTAGATTTAAATATGGAATTTGAAGCCTTAAAAGAAAAATGAAAATAAGTTTTTGGAACAAAAGATCCAGAATATCCTTCGCCACAAATGGTGGGGACATCTGGGAATGTATGTTATGGGAAATTGAACAATTTGAAATGTATCAAAAATCGAGTAACTCGATTGTGTTTGCTTGATTATTGCCATCAGTAATAAAAATGATACGTATTGTTTCACCAATCATGAGAGGAGTAAACGGTTGTTTTGTTCAATCTTGGTATATATTTCACTCCATATCAATTAATCCACATTTATAAGTCTTATATTCGTTCTTGCATGGAGCATTGTTGTCAAGTTTGGGGCGGTGCATCTTTTTCTATTCTAGCTCCTTTTGAACTATGCCCAAAAGCGTGCTATACAAATTGTGGGTAATCGAAATTTAATATCAAATCTTGATTCCTTACCACCTCGTCGCTCTGTTACTGATCTCGTTGTTTTTTATAAATATCTCACCAGCAGTGCTCAGATGAAATAAAATCCTCAACCCTGTTATTTTACCCGATTTATGCAAACAGTCAAACTGTTGAGAACACTATTGTCTTAGTGACACAATCCAGAGAAATTTTTTTATCCGTACAATGTACAAATGGAATGATTTGCCGGAATGAATACTAGGAGCGCATGTTGTTGTGGAACATTTGGTAATTCTTATCACATCACATTTTTTAATAAAAAATATATCGCAAATCAAAAAATTCATTCTTACAAAAAATTCTCTAAATCCTTGATCAAGAGCAAATTATCTTTATTTATAGCAACACGGTACCAACAACCCTTCCGTTCTATTTACGATTCATGTTATAAATAGGATTAAAGATGAGTCATTGTCTGATCTAAACGAGAAAATTTTAGAATTTCTAAGCAGATTTTTATAATGAGAAATTAAAAAGTTTATTGTAAATGATATCAATTTTTTAAAAATAGAATAAATAATATTTCTTATTCGGTCAAACAAAATAAGCATGAGATAACAAAAAAAAAATAAATCTCATATCATTTACAAATAATCCTAATTAAGATTATAAAATAAATTCTATTAACAAAAAAAATCAAAACAAAATTCAATTTATAAATAGAAAAGTGATTTATGATTCATATTGTCATTTTTGAAATATGTAATTGATCTAATATCCAAAACATATTTTGTAATTCATAACTACAATTTACCATAAATTCCAAAAATTTACATAAACTTTCTAAGAGAACACACTGTTTATATAAAAATATTAAAGAAATAGTAAAAATATGAATTAGAAAATACTCAATAAAAGTACATACACAACCAACTATGTCAAGAAAAAGATATAATAAATTCAATTTATTACAAATAAATAACAATAAACCCAATTTTCTATTTATGTACATCTTGATATTATAATGAAAAACACTTGTTGCGAAAAAAAATTAATTTGTTTATATTTATTATGACTCGATGTTCGTTTCGTTTTCTTAGGACATCGTCAGGAGTTAAATGATTTTTATAATTGTATTAATTAAAGATCCTAACGATAACAAAATAAACATCATCATATACTAAATACATAAAGGTTTTTATTTATTTTGCACAGCCTTGATCAAACTATGTCTCACTATGTACCATTCCAAATGTTCAATACAACCAAAATTCAAGATAAAAAACAAAAACATTTTTTCTTCTTGATTACCAAATTTTTCTTTAAATCTTATCTTATCAATAGACCCACTTAGGATACCGACACAACGTCATGATTCAAACAAAAATAACCTCTGAATTGATCAAAACATTATTGTAAATAAAAATCATGAGATTATACTAACATAAATACATAATCAAATTGATATTAATTAAAAATGGATTAATTTAAATGAATACAAATTAAGATAATTGAAAATTATAAACAAAATTAATAAATTTACATTTTGGCATCGATTCAAATATGCAAATAATAAACACAAAACACCAAAACACAAAAAATAATAATCTCACTATTAATTAATATTATTGCATTAAATAAATATTTAGACTGTTTTTGATTTTTAAACAACCGATCACTATTAAATTTATAAACCGGACAAAATACAAAAAAAAATTGCGCGAAACAACATTTTATTTATTGTAGATTTAAGTCATACAACGTTCTAATGATAACTAACATACAAAAAATTTTATTACAGAATAAAAGTGACTAAAAATTTTAAACAAACAAATGAAAAACTTTAAATTTTATTTATTTATGTATGACTTATATCAGCAGTGTACAACATTTTGTCTTTCTTGGACTGTATGAACAGAAGAAAAGGATATACGAGTCTTTAATACTAATGCTTATGGCACTTGACAAAATTATCGTTAGACGAAAATTCCACTGTTCTTTTATTACTGAGAGTCTTCAGCTGTAAACATAAACATTACTGTTCTAATTGTTATTGTTGTTAGCTATATGAATTGTTTATCTCATATAAATAATGATGAAAGTGACTTTGAAAACGAAATGATTTTGATGAATTCATTATATCATCAAAAAAATGTTATTGTAATTTGTAGGTTATAACGAAGAAATTGAAAACTCGTATTCTTTCTATGGTAAATAGAATGTATGTCAATTGTCAGAAAACATAATTTAATTGATCACAAATTTTAGACCTCAATTAGCATTTTCAAGTGGAAATTACATTTATGGTTTGATGGAATATTTACAGATCTAAGAAAATAAAACATTGAAATTCAATCATTTAACATTTGGTCCTTCGAGCCGGATATTTGGTAATTATTTGGAAATAATTTGGCAGCCATTACAGGTATAGTCTCGTGTTTAATTAAGTAAAAAGTGTTTAAATTAAGCTGTTGAAAAAATTTAAGATTTGGAATTAGATACATAAATTATTATTATATGTAAATTTTATTAGTATTGGATTAGTGATGATTTATTTGGTTATTTCCTTTTTGAAAATTTTTAGTAGATTTTTAAATTGCATCATTTCATTCTACTGTATTGTTTAGTCGTAGTTTGTAAGGGTGGTACCAAAGTCTTAAATCAATCAAATAGTTTTCTATGGTCATAAAATTTATTAGAATTAGCAGGACCTGGCTGCTAGACTAGCAGGACCCGGCGTGCTTTGCTACGCTTATAAATAAAGTTTGTGCACAGACATTTAGACGTAGAAGCAATGATTTCAAAAAGTGGTAATGAGAGATGATAGCGAAATTTTTAATTTTTATTTTTAAAAATATGAATGAAAAATAATCAGTACTTTAGCTCATCAGGGGCTCTATTCCCGAACACCAAAATGTGAATTTCGACAATATTGTAAAGTTTGTATTGCATAACATTAAACGGTAACGCCAACGATTTTACAGAAAATCAATTTCACAATACTATCTAAATTGAATTAAGACAATATTGTGAAATTTGTTTTCTGGAAAATCGTTACCGTTACCGTTTAATGTTATGCAATACAAACTTCACAATATTGTCGAAATTCACATTTTGGTGTTCGGGAATTATGCCCAGTTCGGATATATGAAAAATTGGCGATCAAATAACTTTTCGAGTAAGCTGTAAAATATTTAAATGGCTTGTTGAATTAGTAGAGGTGTGTCATCACTCATCTCTATATAGAACATTATACAGAACAAAAATAGATTCACAAATGTTCACAGTGCTCATGCATTGTATTTCTAGCCGACACGAAACACACAAAAACTGTTCTAAAGAAGTTTTTCTGAGAGGAAATGAAAAATGCTGTCAAATTGCAAAATTCAAGTGAATTACAATAATTACTTTGATCTAAACCACACAAAATCTCTTAAAATTTTATTTTTTACTCCAAATAGCGTAAAAGTTTTGTTTATTTAACATCGGTTGCATATTGCCGCTATCTCATAAGAAAGAAAACTCGAGAAAACTCGTAAAGATAAAATTCAATTTACATTGTGTCATTTTTATTGCAGCTTATTTCTTTTAATATGGAACCAATTTCGAAATTTCGTTTTAATTCTATTTATTTTTCGACTTGTGGGTACACAACACTATATTTTTTGTTTTTCCGTCTGGTGCGTACACATGTGAGAAGAACGGATTCTCCAAATCTAGTACACATACTTGCAGTAACTGTCCGTGTGCTTCGTTGATGGTAATTCCAAAAGCGAGTTGCACTGGAAACTAAATGTATGAATCTGTTGGGATCATTGAAACATGTGGCCTGTCTGTCGTGGCAACACTACAATTCCTCTTCGAATTTTCCACTCAAAATTGTAGCTTCAATGACATTGTTCATCATCTTTTTCACCGAAATTCAAAATAGTTTGTGCAATTTCAAAATATGTGACATATATGGAATTACAATATGTGTTACAACAACACATAAAAACCTTTTAAGATATAGGTTCTACAACATAATGCTTTTTAAGAGTTGATGGACGCAAATTTCTTTTTTTTTTATATTCTTTTTAAAGAATGGAAAACTTAATAATAAATTCTTTCACATAATAATGTACGATATAGGGCAATATTTCATGATAGGATGGAGGAAATGAAAACAATATGCTTTTTTTCAAATTTGCAGGAACAAAGCTAAAATTAGGTTCCTAATTATGCTAGTACTAGAAGCATATACCAAGATCATGTAACGCATTGTTTACCTCAAGCCAGTGGCGTAGCTAGCATGGATGACACCCGGGGCGGATATTGTGGTGTCACCCCAAGAATGAAAACTGTCAATATTAATAAAAAGCCGATATACGTAATTTATAATTTTATTTAATTAATACAAATTATTTAATTAATGCAAATGAGCATTATTATTAATAAGTTATATATAATTATAAAGTACTGTTTTATTATACATTCTTTCATATTGATGTATGAAAATGAATCTTTTAGGAAAGTATCAGCGGCGTCACTCAAAAAAATTAAAATGTATCCAGTTGTATAAAAAAAGAGTATCCAAATGTATACATGATTATTTGATGTTGCTAGTTTATTTGAGAACGACCTATTTTATGCGGTTTCAGCGCAAAATATACCTGGAATTCCTTTTTTTCATTGCAACGGTTACGGTATAATGCAACCTTAAATGCACTCAATTCAGAACTTTTTACAAAAAATGTTATCGTTTTTCCACAACTGTTTATATTTGCTACACTGTTCGCCAATTTTCTGTTCCTTTATCTTCTACTAAAAGAGAATACGACGAACAATTTAACACAATTTATTAACATTTTCAAATGCATTTAATGCATATTATACACAATGTTTTCTTGTGAATAAATTGTATCCATTCCAGTATCCATTTCCAGTACCCATTATCCATTTAATAAATTTTTTAAATAATGTAGCCAAATTAATACAAATGTATCCAAGTGGCAACCCTGGAAAGTATAGTAAAAGAAAAATAAGAGTAGAATTAATATACTCTCACATACATATTATATACATACACTTAAAATCTCTTATTTCTAGATTTAACAGCTGCAAACTCAGAAATCACAACTTCAAAATTTATATTTTGTGCTGCCTCATGTTTAATATGCCAAGATTTTTAAGCCTCGTTTGGGTCATTGTTGCCCGCAAGTAATTTTTAATTAATTTTAATTTGCTGAAACTCCTCTCACACGAGCCACTGATACGCAAATAGTCATAAATAACTTTAGTGCGACCATAAGATTCGGAAGAGATTCTGTAAAATCCCATTCCACGATGAATTTCAAAAAGTCTAGGCACACCCAGTTAGAAACTGTAACATTGGTCACTTTTAAATGCCTCCTCAACCTTGGTATTTCTGTGAGGAGTTCCGTTTCCGATACCTCATCATAAAAACTGGTAAATTTTGATACAGATAGTTTCAACTCTTCACTGTTCGCCAAAAGTAAAGTCTTTGTCTGAACAACCTCGAACAATGAAGCAACATCTTGAACTGACTTCAGTCTTGTTCGGAGTTCAACACTGAATCGGTCAAGACATTCCAACATGTCCTTTTTAAGTTCAGCTCTCAGTGTCAGTCCAACATCTGGAGCCAACTCACCAGCCATTCGTATTTTACGACGAATTCATCTTTCCATTGGAATGTCATAGCTTTCCGATTTCGTCGCAGCAAGATCTATTGCCTGTTCTACAATGTCATTTCGTTTTTCTTCAATATAAAGACAAAGTGACTCTATTTTTGTAATTAATTGATCAATATTTAAGCCTTTGGTTTGCAATCCAATCTGAGCACAATTTATTTCCCTAAGAACATCATTCCAAAACAAAAGATAGCAAAGAAACGTAAAATCACACACTGCATGCATAAGGTTGTGTGCAGCCCCTCTAGTGTCTACATTTTCTTGTTGATCACTTAGCTTCTCAATTGCAGCCAAAATCCCGTCAAAATTTTCAGCCAATACTTTTACTGTAGCATAATGAGCACTCCAACGCGTTGTTGAGAGTCTTTTAACAGTTGTTTTGCTGTGTTTAACAAGCACTTCCCAGCGGCTAGTCGAAGCAGAAAAAATGTAAAAATGGCCTCCACTGTTCCGAAAAACGTTACACAAGCTACATTTTGTGCAAATGAGTGTTGGCCACATAAATTAATTGAATGATCTATGCAGCCCACAAAAATTGCTTTGTTATTTTTTGCTTTAATAATTGCTTGCACTCCTCCATGTATACCACTTATAACAGCTGCATTATCATAACCTTGGGAATGACAATTCATAACCTCTAAACCGTTATTTTTAAGGTTTTTAAGAATTTCATCACTTAAATCAGCGGCTTTTTTTCCATGTAAAGAAAAAAATCCAAGGAATACTTCTTTGACTTCCACTTTTCTACCATCAATTTTCACATAACGAATCACTTCAGACATTTGATCAATATGTGATCAATATGTTAAACATAATTCCAAAATATTTAGCTGATTTAATTTCGTTGACAAGCTTAAACTTTACGTGGTTCGCTAAAACATTTGTGAACTCATTTTGTATATCTGGTGACAAATATGATACTTTTGGTGATTTCCCATGCTCCAAATTCAAAATGTGTTCTTTTAACACTACATCATACTTTGACAATAGATTGACTAGTTCTAAACAATTGCCTTTATTTGAAGAACTTTGTCCTTCATCATGTCTCCGAAATGCTAGGTTTTGTTTAGATAAAAAGAAAGTTATATCCAATAATCTGGATAAAAGATGTTTCCACTTCTGTTTTTCATTATCTATTAATTGTAAGGCTGCGTCTCCTATCGTTTTATGACATTTCAACCTCATTTCCAAAGTTTTCCACTTTTCAAAACTCTCCAGATGTTCATTTGAAGTTTCATGGTCGGCTACTTTGGGATTTAGTTTCCACCACTTCTGAAATCCAGTCGTAAATGCTGAATTTATATTACAACTATTGGTAACAGCAAATATACGACAGCAGAAGCAGTACAGGCTATTATTTATAGGAGAATAAACCATCCATGACCGCAGAATTTTTTCTCTATTAGGCATCACTTTATAAAACCATTCTTTAGAAAGATGGCGAACATTACCTTTTGTGTCTAACCCGGGTCTAGATACAGTAGCAAACGGCCCTTCTCTATTTTGAAAATGTTCACTTCCTTTTTTTATGATTTCAATGCGAACATTATCAGAGACGGGTATATTCCAGTGTGATACATCTCTTAAGTCCTGAAGTGATACACTCATACAAATACTGTCTTCGATAGTAGAAGCATTAGCAGCATTATCACTATCATTTTCAGTATTTTTTTCTGATTCGTCTTCATCTGGGTTATCATTATTAATTCTGTGTTGTCGCTGTTACTTTCTGAAGATGAGCCAATATTTTCTGAAACATTCGTTGCATTAACGTGAGAATCAGTTTCTTTTGATGAGCTTTGGCTATCATCAGGTTTTGTAACATATTTATAAATCGATCCAGATATGCTCTGAACATTATCTATTTTAGCCTGTTTGGCCTTTCTCTGCTGGAACCCGCTTTTTCTTTTAGAAGTATGAACTCCTCGTGGCATATTTATTTGTTGGGATATTTGCTAGACGAAATCTAAAAAAATATTTTTAATTATAGTAGGTATCAGCAAACCTATAATTATAAATATACTTGTAGGATACATATGTCTATTTCATAATAAGTACACTGTGTTAACGAATAAATACACTACCAGAATTAATTTATTTAAAATTCCTTGCAACAACTTATATTAAACAATATTTGATAAAATGGAATATACAAATCATATGTTTAATATTATTATGAACCATTTAAAAATATATAAATATAAAATCCATCTTTTAGAATTTTATATAAAGTATTGAAACCAAAATTAAATATCCAATTAGAATCATGCTCAATAATTTACAAATTTAATTGTGATTCTTTTGAAAAATTTTACATCTGGAAAACCGGAAAATGTTTTAAAGACTGATTTAAGGAATATCGTCTAAAAATCTAAGAAGAAAATTAATCAAAATTTAAAGTCTATTTTTAAATTTAAAGTCAAACCATTTAGTTAATAACAATCATAACTACACCACTTTTAAACAAAATTTGAAGACTTTACATTTATGTTACAAGGATTTTTTAAATAAATTTAGTTCAAATAAATTATTATATTAGTAAATAAAAACAACTTGGAGCCCAAAAATTTTTTTATATTTTAATTTTTTTTTTTAAATAAATAAAATACAAAATTTTTTGCTTTAGTTTTATTTTAATTTAACCCAATTAAATTCTCTAAAATGTAATGACATCATTCAATTTCACCAATAACATTTGAATTATATTAATAACAAATAATTATACTTCTGGCCTACTGGGATATTAAAAATTATCAAATAATTTTTGAAATAATTAACTGATAACTGCCAACCATGGCAGTAGGCCAACGTATAATTCATAAAAAATATATAAAGAAATGAAAAATGGCAAAAAAATTTCTAAACGAATTCCCGTCGTTCGTTGATAAATTCTCATAATTTTTTGAAAAATTCCTACAGCAAGTGGTATTAATAATAGCCCTCGGCCTACGGCTTCGTGCTATTATCAATATATGCATTTGCTTTCGAAATTTTTAAAAGATTATTTCGAATTATCACCGCCCTTGGATGATTACTACTGATAATTTTTTAAAATGTTCAATATATAATAGTTATGTAATCCAAAGAACGCTGAGTAAAATTTTAGTTTTGATATATGTACCATCAATTGCTTAATGCAAAGCAATTCTATAACAATTGCTTTTTAACTCAAAGGGTTATACTTTTTATTGCATTTTGGATTGTTTTAAAAATCGCGAAACCGTTTTTCAATAAAATTAAAATAAATGAAAAGTTTGCAAAAATTGGCATCATAAAATTCTAACATACAATTAAAATGAATTGAAAAAACTAAAGTCAGCTTCATCCTCAATAATAATAATATGCCCAAAAACCTAAACTTTGCATCCTGAAATTTCGTTTTTTCTACTAATATAAAGCGTGTTCGATTTGAATGAAGCAACTGAAACAACTGATAAATTGAATGCAATTGTTGTTGTTTTTTAAGTTGTTTCAGTCAAATCGAACGTACCTATTCTCTCCTACTAATATAGCCAAGAACGTAAACGAAATATATCTTGTAAAACCATCAAGACCTAGGAACACTAATGGTCCAAATACATGTGCAGAATTCTGGATGCAGCGAAATTAGAACATGTGTTGTTATATGAGAGCAACTACCTGTAAATTCTGCATGCAGAAAAATTCTGCAAGATATCTCTAATGCTAATTTCGCTGCACAGAGGCAGTGCTACCACAATAAAAAAACAAAAATTACTTGAAAACTCAGATAAAAATGGATGATTTTGACATTTTGTTTGAAAATGAATTATTTTTTTCATTACTCAAATAAAAATGAATGATATTTTTTTGAAAATGAAATTATTTTTGTAATGATTATTTGTTTATAAAGATATTCAAATATTCTAAATAATCCAAATTATAAAATAATTTAAACTTAACATTGTTAATAAATAAATTTTTGGGAAAGGATTATCGGAAACAGTGGTATTTGTAATTTGAACTTAAATTTTAATCTAGACATAAACGTTTTTACAGGCAACGACTCAATTATTTTCTTTTATCTTTTAATTGAAAAGACAGTTTTCTTTAAATTGCGACAACTTTCACTTATAACTATTTCATAATACGTAAGAACACGAACTGTTATTGTTACGAAAATTCTGCACGTCAAATATATAAAAATTCTGCACATCTATTTTAGATGCAGATATGCATGCAGCACTGCGTGCAGACTTTCTGCACATGTATTTTGGGCATAAAATGTAATCTAATTTTGCTTTAGTTTAGATGTTTAATTAATCCTTCTTAGTTTAAAAAGTAAACTGAAATTTTTAGCATGTTTTTGAATTTGTACTAACATAAAAAGACGTTCAACAAACTACCCCATATAAAGCATTAAAACAAATGATATTAAATAAGTTAATTGCATTGCTTTTGTTTTAGTTTACGAATGGTACTTACATTTAATTATTTCTTACGATTTAAAGAAAACACTAATTTAGTATAATAATATGTAATAGTTTTAGTTTTTTGTTTTGGTAATCACCTATAAGATTATATATATATATATATATATATATATATATATATATATATATATATATATATATATATATATATATATATATATATATAAAGATGAATTAAATACCAGCGTAAAGATATATGCTTTTATTAGCTTTATAATAGACTAAACTTAAAGCGATCCACATTTCGTCATATCAACCGTAAATGTCGAAGATACAGACCTTTGAACAAAAAGTTCCATGCAATACATACTATTTTGGTAGGTAAATTCTGTTGTATTTGAAATTGTTTTTCCATTTTTATATTCATGTCAATTAAATTGTAATAAATAAAATTTAAATATTTTCAATACCAATAGGATCAGTTCCAAATTTTAAGTGAGTAATTCAAAATTTTAATTCTTAAGATTTAACCAAAATAGTATGTTTTGGTTTAGGAATGCTTTCTTTAACGGTTTGTTTTAAGTCTTAATGGAAATGTGATTTTTTGATGTTCTGAAATTAATTATAAAGCCAAAAAAAACAAATCTTTTACGCCAGGGTAAATATACATATATATGCTATAAACTTA
The DNA here is from genome assembly GCA_963693315.1 of Diogma glabrata. Classification (NCBI taxonomy): domain Eukaryota; kingdom Metazoa; phylum Arthropoda; class Insecta; order Diptera; family Cylindrotomidae; genus Diogma; species Diogma glabrata. The sequence goes on from OY856187.1 coordinate 123,974,602, forward strand.
ACAAACACTTCACTGATTTTAAACACTGATTTATACAAACGATTTTAACACTTTACAGTTAGTTAATAATTGTCACACTAAATAATTCAAATAATTGGCTTAATAATTTAACACTAAAATAATTAGACATTTGATAAAGATGTAAAAGATTTACTAACAAACTTCTAAAATTAATAGTTCTTTAACACGTACTGATCAATATTTAATCCTTTTTTTATCTGAGTTACTTTTAGTTTCATATGCAATTTCCTTTTTTTTGTTTACTGCCTAGTTTTATTCTGTTTTATCTTGTTTTTATTACCTGTCTAATTGTTTATTACATGAAACAAAGAAACAAAAGCCGTGTTCGATTTGACTGAAACAACTGAGGCAACTGAAAAATTAAATGCAATTGTTGTTGTTTTTTCAGTTGTTTCAGTCAAATCGAACGCACCTAAAATTATATAAGCAAATGGTTAAAGGATGGACCGGAAAGTATTTGTGACATAAAATTGCAGAATACTTCTATTTATAAAACAATAGGAATAGATTATTTGTTTATATATTTGGTATTATCCTATTAAAATATAGCATGGTATGTACTTGGTATTAAACTAAACCTTTACATGATGTAAATTAATGTTCAAAATGTTACCATTTACAAACAGTAAAACGAATAACTCAGATCAAATAAAATTACAATTCGAAATTATTGTACGTTCGTTTTAATTAAATCCAGACAACAATCCAATGATGCTCAGGTTTTGTACAATGGGTACAATTCATCCTTATGTTCGTCATATTGGACAGATGTCCAAGATCCGAAATCATATCCACACAATTGACTAAATAAAAATTAATCCCTGGGTGGTTATTTTGTAGTGTTATCTCACTAGGTGAGTTTTTAACGCATATTATTAATTATTCTATAATCTCTTCCAAATTTCCAAGGGCTTGGAAGACAGCTATTATTACGCCTATTCCTAAAACATATAATCCTGATTCAGTTAATGATTTTCGTCCTATCAGTATTTTACCTTCTCTTTCAAAAATTTTTGAAAAAATATTAGCCGAACAAATTCAAAATTATTTAAAATCTACGAATAAACTCCATCCACTTCAATCTGGGTTTAGATCAAAGCATAGTACAATTACAGCACTCATCAAAATAACTAGTGATATATATGAGGATCTTGATCATTCATTATTAGTTGTTTTGCTCTTACTTGACTTTACCAAAGCATTTGATAATATTGGTCATGATAGTCTTGTTAGTAAACTGAAATACTGCTACAAATTTTGTAGTGCTGCACTTAATTTAATTTATTCATATTTAACATCACGATATAATATTACTAAGACTGGCGAGTTATATTCTTCTCCGTTACCAACTACAACAGGTGTTCCTCAAGGATCTATCTTAGGACCTTTGTTTTTCTCAATGTTTGTTAATGACCTTGCCTATTGCATCAATTCTTGTCGTTTTCATATGTTTGCTGATGACCTCCAACTTTATTATGCTTTTGATAAAAGTAAAGTATCTGAAACTTCAAATTTTATTAATTTAGATCTTCTTTCTGTTGCAAAGTGGGCTAAAACTAATGGTTTACTATTAAATGCAGCAAAAACTCAGGCTATTGTACTATCCAGACCACAGATGGATATTGTTAAACCTGTTTTATACTTGAATGACATTGAAATTATTTTCTCTGATAAAGTAAAAAATCTCGGCGTTATCTTTGATAAACATCTATGTTGGTCTGATCATATATCTAAAATTTGTAGTAACATATACAGTTCATTATATAAGCTTAAGAAATTCAAGATGTTTACCCCTCGACACACGAGGTACATGTTAGTCAAATCCTTGTTAATTCCCATATTTACATATGGTGATTTATTATTTTATAATATGAAATATATGTCTAAATCACGACTTAATGTATGTTTTAATTCTTGCATTCGATATATATATGATTTAAAATTAACTGATCATGTTACACCCTATAGAAATTCTATTATCGGTTGTTCATTATTTACTTATTATATATATCGTGTAATATGTTTTATGCAGAAATTAATTTACTCATCTTGTCCAAATTATTTATTTTCTAAATTAACTTTTGGTAAATCTAAACGGACTATTAATCTAATTGTTCCTAAGTGTCAATATAATATATGTTCTGATAATATTCTAGTTGATGGTACTTTGTTATGGAATGAATTGCCATATGAACTTAAAAAACCATGTAACCATAATCAATTAAAAAAACTTTTAAGAACACATTTGGAAATCACCCAACCCAAACTTTTATAAGATGAAATTTTATAATATAATATATAAATTTAAATTTATAAAAGCATAAATAAATAAATGTTTCATAAATAATAAATAAACAATACATAAATTATTATTTTAATTAATTTAATATAATATATTTTAATTTTTTTTTTTTTTTTTTATACCTATTCAATTTTATTTATTGTTAATAATTGTTTTTTTTTAAATAAAAATTACATACTTAGAAAAGGCCCTACAGTTGTTTGTAACTTCTGAGAGGAGTACCCTACTTGTAATATATTATGTATAATTAAATAAATAAATAAATAAATAAATAAATAAATAGATAAAAAAATTATGTTTAAATGATTAGTTTTATCTAATATAATCGATTAAAGATAAATATTTTATCTCACTTTTTATCTCACCTAGTGAGATAACACTACAAAATAACCACCCAGGTCGTTAAAGAATCATTCTTGTATACTAAATAATGTAGCGTAAAAGGAAACGGTCAATATGGTATCTATAGGAATATTCAAAGCTATTGAGTAATTGTAGTGATTGTATTCAATGCGCTAGCATGTTGATTCGATTAAAAAAAAAGAAATACGCACATATTGTTAAAATTTTATTTTACGTAATAACTCAAGAATTTTAAAAAGTAGACATGTGATGGTTTGTTTAAGTTTTTTACGTTCGGGTGTCACCCCAAAACGGTTTCGAAGTGATTTATCGTTGAAAACATGTGATAGTTTGTTTAAGTTTTTTACATTCGGGTGTCACCCCAAAACGGTTTCGAAGTGATTAATCGTTGAAAACATTGTGATGGTTTGTTTAAGTTTTTTACGTTCGGGTGTCACCCCAAAACGCTTTCGAAGTGATTTATCGTTGAAAACATTGTGATGGTTTGTTTAAGTTTTTTACGTTCGGGTGTCACCCCAAAACGGGTGACACCCGGGGCGAGTTAACGTGAGATATCACATACCACTGGCAATAGCAGTGAGATATCACAAGCCAAGGTGACATCTTAGGGGTGGTGGCGAATGAACTGTATTCAGTCAACGGTAGCATCCTCAATCTTAGCTGTGAAATAATCCTTGATGATGAGACGCTATTGCTTGCTTGAAGAAACGAAGCCTTCATATAACTAGTATATAGTATATGTGGGCTTTAATCTTCAAGAAAGACAGTGCGTCACAGGATCAAGGAATAGGCAACCGGCTGGATTATTGGCAACTACATTGTTGTTTTGTTTCAGTAAATTTTTGTAAAAATTTGTTATTTACTTTTTCATTTACTTTTATTTTCTCTATTCTATCATAAAATATTGGCCTATGTCATATTTTGTCAGTGATAGGATTTTTTGTTTAGTTATCCATTCTCTAACAAAAAATATAAAAAAAGAAAGATTTACGTCCATCAACACCTTTGAACGTATGTTGTAGTGGGACCTTGGTCTTAAAAGGGGTTTATGTGTTATTGTGACACATATTGTAATTCCTACTACACAACACATTTTATTAAAAAAAAAAAAAAAATCACTTATCCCCTCAATATAAGTGATATCTTACTGCCATACTACTGACGTAGTATACGATAACTCACGTTAACTGATTTGCCAAAAGCAGGTACTAAAGTACGCGGCTTTGTCACATCCATAGATCCAAAATTTTAAAGTTTACATATGTTCCTGCGGGCGGGTAGATATTATAAATTCATTGGTATTAATGCATTGTAACTGTTTGCAAATCACTATTGCAAACGTGTTACCGGCTAAGGGCCACATTTTTAATTAGTTTGTTTATCATAATTGCTATCCATGTTTGATTATACATAAGATATTCTTCTTTGTGTAGTATTTGTGCGAATTCTATTACGTAATTTTGAGGTTTTAATCGATGTTATCAACTATCTTTCTTAGTTGAAGAAACATGTACTACATACAATTTCAAACCAATAACATATTTGGTGTAGATGATAAAATTTGTAGCGTCATTATGTGTTTAATTCAAAAACATATAGTTTTGATATACAAATGTAATTGTTTCAGATTATACTTTCGTTTTTCAATTTCATTTAATTATGTTCAACAAAAAAAAATGAATCAAAGGAATCTAACCGTATAAAACGATATTTAAAGAAAAATCAAATTAAATTATTATTAACATTTAGGCAGAACCCCTTAAGACCATTATAATGGCCCTTGGGTTCTATTTTAAAATTTTGCCTGTTACCTATGCGCAAGTGTACACAACAACTTTCCAAAGTTTCATGGTGATCGGATGAATGGTGTATTAATGCATGAACGACAAACTCACATACTTTCAATTTTATATATATAGATTAAACCCAATTAGAAAGTGAATATACACAGTAAATTGTATTTAATTATTTATGGTGGTTTGGTTATCAAAATCTTGAAAAAAATTTTTAAAATAAATATTCGTTCTCATTGTACAAGCTCCCTCGTGTTAAATTACCACGCTTTGATGGCAAAATCGAAAACTGGCTTAGTTTTAGAGACACTTTCAAGATTATGATTTTAAACGAAATTATGGTGTCAAATATTGAAAAATTTAATCATCTTGAAGAAGATGGGTAAGGAGAGGCCACAAGGGCAAAAGATAAAATTGAATTCTCAACTGATGGTTGATATGATGAAAAAAAACAAATAGTTAGCAAGCATATCAATTTCTTTATTAATTTAAAACGCATGAGTAAGGAGTATAAAGTGGAGATTCATGCATTGTTAGATGAGAGTATATGATACATTTGCGTGCGCTTGCAAACTTAGGCGACATTTTAAGTGATGTTGTTAAAATACAAACAGTCAAATAATGTCTAGATAATCAACCAAGAAAGTTATGGGAGAAAGAAATACATGCAAATTTGACTCCAACATGGGTACAAACGGATGTGTTACCGAGTAGTTATCTTAGCAAATTATTTTACATCATACATGTTACTGATTTTAATACATACTGTATTAAACTCAGCAACATGTATGATTTGCAAGGAAAACGATTGCATTTCAAATTGCAAATCATTTTTAGATTTATCACCTCAAGAACGTTTTGATAAACTAAGACAAATAGGGTTGTACACAAAGCATATGATCCTAAGTTTAAATATTGTAGGCCAAAAAACACAATAATGTTTTACATATGGGTGAACTTAAACCACCAGAAAGTGCAGTTAGTAGTGGTAATCAGGCATCTACTAATAACAATTCCAATAGATTAGTTGATCAGTTGATAACACTAATACCCATGACAGACACAAACTAGATAATCGTGAATTCCCGATTATACTGTAATTTTTTTCAGTCTGTCACTACACGTTTACACTGCTTTCAAGATAATCGTGTTTCATAAATCATAACTAGATTATCGTAACCTTGTTTTGCAAACCTGATAATCGTGAAATGCGTGAAAGAGCGTGTAATAGTAATAGAACTATTTATTAAACATTTTTATCGAAAAAGCTTTGACAGATAAATACAGTTGCAACAAAAAATATTAATTAGTTTCAAATTATGATTTCAGTATTATTATTTTATAGTAAAGTTTTATTAATTTCTAATCATTCTGTTTTCTCATAATTAATTTCCAAAATAATATTTTTGTATTATTAAAATATCAAATGTGAAATGAAGTTTGTTGGCATGCTGAAATTATTAAAGAATATTTCATTGAGTGAAGCTAGGTAAAATTCTGTAATCGTGTTTGTGTCTGTCCTTAAATTTTTCTGATCGCGATTACAGTAATTAAAATTCAGATCGCGATTAGAGGTAATCGCGATTATGTTTATGTCTGTTAATGGTATAAAGCTCGTAGTGTTACAATGTATTGATTAAAAAGGTCGAAAACTGTGAATTTCAGGCATTATCGCCAATCAGTAAAAGTAAAACCTCTGATGTTCAGTTATTTAATTTGATTTTCGACTTATACTTATAATTGTTGTATTTTGTTTCACAATGTTTAGATGATGGTGACTTGATGTTTAAATTAATAAGGGAGATAAATTATGTGTACAATTAAATTATATTACAATTTACAATTTAAAAATTACAGTATGTCACTAAGAGCTGTGTATACTTAGATATTTGGAAAATAATCGTAATAAATGCACTAGATGTTGTTCATAATTTAATTATGGGAACTGATGACTGTAACATTTAAAGATTGTGATTCAACGGGTTCATTTGAGTTGTCCCAAATTGTCCCCTATCTATACAATAGTAATTTATATAATTATTAGATAAATTTGGGCATCGTTATTTGTGTATATCAATTATACGATTCTTGTTCTCAACTTAATTTGAAGAGAACTATAGGTGAACCGGTTGCAGCTTCAATAGAGGGCATAGACTATACTAAAGCTACTTGTACTCCATATTAGTAACTGTCAAAGTCATTGTGAGTTTTCAGTAATATCGAATATCGCAGATTATTTACCTTCCAAGCATGTAGAATTTAAAGATTGACTAATTACTTCAAACTTAAACTTGGCTGGCTCTAGTTTTAAAAGTCCTGGGTCAATAGATGTGCTATTGGGCACTGATATATTTCAGAACAATGAAAAATGCACCATTAGAGCTAGCTTCAAATATACCAGTATTTTTAAAGACATAATTTGGTTGGGTGGTAGATCGCAATCTAGAAGAAACTTACAGTTTTTTTTAATTCCAATGAATCACAATTAAAAATGTATTCCAAATTGAATATCTACATTCAAAAGTTTTGGGACGCGATTTAAAACTAGTGCTGTTAATGGAAGAAAAGGAAAGTGAGGAAGTGTAAATGTATAATCTAAGAAAATTACTATAAGAAGATTCGAATTTTTGAGCTTAAAATGTTTAATATAAGTTTTATGCGAGAGTACAAAAAATTAGGCCGTATGAAAATTAGTGAAATAAAGCAGGATGACAGAAGGAAATATTGTCTTCCGCATCATGCAGTCTTAAAACCCGAAAGTAGCTTTCAATCTCCTTACACTTTTTTTCCACTATTCACTCTTCGTTTGTCTACATTGTTTTGTCACGACTTGTTTTGCCAGTTGTCCTTCGTGGACTTGGTGTTACGTCCTTGTAGACATTACAGATAGCAATCTCTTTTGTACTGAATAGCGTCAAGGCATATTTAATCCATCCAGGGTTTCTGGGAGTGGTTTTCATTTCGGCCAAGTATTCCCTCAGCAGGGCATAAAACAGCATCTTTGAGTAAATATACCATGACTTATCGACGTCTTCATTTATAGTTTCTGATTTCTTCAATGTTTCGGCAATATGCTATTGATATCTCTCTATAGTTTCAACATTCTTTAGTGATGAGACGTTAAAACGTTTCCGTTGATTGAATTTTGGAATGCCCGGATTTGGAAAGTGGAACCTTAGCTTAGCACATACAACGAAGTGGTCACTAACAATGTATGCACCTTGAAACGAACGCACATCTAGAAGGTTCGAAAAGAAACGTGCTGTTAATAGCACGTGATCAATTTGTTTCCAATCGGTGAGACCCAAGTCTGCTTATGAATCGATCGATGCGGAAAGAAAGTACTGGCAATTCTCAAATTATTTGATAATGCAAACTCAGTCAATCTCTCGCCATTACCATTTGAATTCAAAGGCTGTTGGGGCCCACCAAATTTCCATAAGAGATCTTTAAATGTTGAGTCTCTTTAAATGTTAATGATTGTCTCTTCCACCCTGCCCATTAAAGGCACCAAGTACTTTAATAAAGTGGCGTGTTGGTGTTTGTTTCATAACCTCTTCTATTGCTATGTAGAAATTATCCTTATCGTCGACGGCCTTGGCTTCAGTAGGTTCATGCACGGTAATAAGAGAAATATTGTTGTATGTACCGCTTACCCGCGTTGTATGTGCCGCAGATTCTATCATTGACCGGGATGAATTTTATCACGGTTTTTTGTAGACGTGCACCTCCAAGGAAGTCAGTACCAAATTTTTTTCGAGAAGGATGACCGTTACGGTACAAAGAGTGAATATTCAAATTTTGTTTTTCTATGATTGCTGTGTAATTTTTTGCAGAGTAATGATATCCATCCTATACCTCTCAGCCTCTATTTCTAAACTTATTAGAGCATCAAGAGTATCGTGCCACGTTCCGATTTGGTAGTCTGGTCCTTTTTCATGTATCCTCTTTCTGATTTCTATTTTATCGAAGTCTTTTTTCCGGGGTGAGGGTGTTAACCTCAGGCTGGCATGGATCCACTTTGATGTTAAGGTTATCCGGGGAACCTTTTTACACGTTTATATAGCGAGCCACTTGATCCAAGACAGACACCTGCTCCAAGCCACCTCTAACATGGAGAACAGACGCTTGAGTCCCATTGTATTTAAGGCGCGAATTCGCCGTGGTGTAGCGTCATTGATTAAGCAGTTTTTACTCTGCCTGTCTGCGATACAACAACCTTTTTTTGACAGCATTAACCAAGCAGCACCGCTTGGACGTCGAATTTCTGATTTCGCTACCCCGATCGTTATTTAACTGCACATTTTTTGGTGACGCATACGTAATGTGTGTGAATCGACAAATTAAGTGCAATGGTGATGTAGATTGTATCATTGTGAAACCTAAATTTAGAATAGCACCGACGAGACTAACGTTCACCCCCTGTCTTGAAGTATAGTCGGTTTTGAAAGGTGACAGACTTGTTTGTAACTTATTATCAAGAACAAAGAAAGTCGATTCAAATTTTTTTATCTAATTCTAAGAGAAATTTCAACACCATAAATGTCAATCTACATTTCTACTAAAAGTCCAAAAGATTACATGCATTTTGAAATTTAAAAAAAATTTTAATAAATTTTGAAAAAAAAATGAAAAAAAAAGAAAAAAAATTTCAAAATATTTTGAAAAATGTGGTTAGTGAAATAAAAGAGGGATTTTCACAACAAGTGCGCGACAAATAATTCCTTTAACAGTTTTTGATTACAGTTTCGATTATATGGGAGTTTTGAAAAAGTAGAAGATTGTGAATTAGATTACAATTAAAAAGAAAACCTTTTTATTAGGCCCGAAACACCCAATAATTGTTTTGGTAATTACAGTTTTTAATTTATCTATGGAAATATTGACCTACCTATTCTTAATTAAGAGTGTTTTTTTAAGTGCCCTAAATATAAAAGTGTGTCCACAGATAAATATTATACAAATGAACCATTGCGATGAAACTTTTTGTTAAAAAATCTGCTGTCGCCTTACTAATTGGCTTACCAGTTCGTTTTTCTGCTAAATTTTTAAATTAGAATTATTGCAAAAACTACAAAAATTTTTCTTATGAGTATGTGGTGTTATTGAAAAGTGCACATGGTTTTAGAAACATTGGTATTTTATAGAATTTTACGGTTAACAGTGTTTGAATTAGTTTTAAGTATAATATAGAATTATTTTTTGTATTTTCAGATTTAAACCATCCTTTTGTTAATAATATTTAAAACGATTTAATATTTTTTGTCATTTCGATCAATTCTTAATTGATAATACTATTGACATTTACAAGGGAACATTCAAATTTATGTGCCGATGGTCTCGCAATATAAAGACTTTGCAACACAACATTTTTGGCAACTATTTTGGATAGTTTGTTCTTTTTCGTTCACGGAACCCTCGGTGAGCGAATTTTATTTGCACATGACCGACTTTTTATTCTATTCTATCATGAAATATTGGTCTATTTCATATTTTATATGTGATAAGATTTATTGTTTAGTTATCCATTCGTTAACAAAAGATATAAATAAGCACAAAAGGATAAGATTTGCGTCCATCAACACCTCATTCAGAACAAATGTTGTTGTATTGACCTAGGTTTTAGATGGTTTTCATAGGTTGTTGTGGCCCATATTGTAATTCCTATTACACATCACATTTTATTAACAAAAATATTGTGTTGTGATCGATAGTAAATCTCGTTTTGATTAATTATTGCGCAAACATGTGTTACATGGTGGTGGTTCAATCTCGCTGTTAAAATTAGTTTTACAGTTTTCTGACAGACCAGATAGTTCCTTTAAGGTTAAATCGGTATAAATTGAATTGCTTAAAGGGTTGACCGAAGGGGTTAAATATGGATATATGCTACCATCGGTAACCATTAAAATACAGGGTTGATCTCCAATTTCTAGGGTTGATCTTCAATTTCTAAATGGTTTCTGGACGACACTATAGAAACATTATCAGATTCCTTGTTATACTAGTAAAATGGGGTAAATTCAAAACCCCCGATATTGTAGGCCTGCTTGTTTTTTTAACAGAGAAAAAATCGTGAGCTTATAGCGCTACACTATGTAAAGGCAAATAATTCATTCATGAGTTCATACCACTTCTATCCCAAAAATGTTATTAAAATGAAAAATTCAAAGTATGTACTTACATTTAGTCATAGTTTCGATCACAACCATTTTTACAGCAATTGGAGTTTTAGATACCAAAATTTTTAAAAGCGTTCCAGTGGTTTCAAAATTTACTTGGATCACCGGGTCAGACAAATATATTTTAGCTTATTGAAACTCAACGTCGTAAAATACCAAGTACCACGATAAGACTTTTAAAAGTTTCTCATGAATTTCATACCTCGTGTTTTTTTTCAAACCGATTAAAAGTAAACGATTCCTTGATGACCAAAAGTGCACCACAAAAAAGAACAATTTTTAATTATTTAATCAAAATTTAATTTAGGTTATTTAATTTAATTTAGGTTATTTAATCAAAATAACCAACATTAATATTAATTGAAAAACAATCTATCTAAATTTTTAAATTAATTAAGATCGATAGGATTTTGCCTCTCCTCCCTTATTGTAATTTTTTTGCGTGAATTGGATACTTCAGAGATAGTCTAAATCAAATTATTCAATTTACAGTTAATATACCAGCAACTTTGAACCTTCAGTTTTCAATGAAAATACAAAAATATGGTTAATGTGTTTTATGTATTTAAAACAAAACCCCCGGTATAGAAGCCATCTACATTTTTTAGCACAATAAAAATCGTGAACTTGTAGCGCCATTTTGAAATTAAAACTCAATATAAAAAAAAAATTCAAAAAATCGCCATAACGCTCATAACGCCATCTGGAAAAATAAAACTCCATATAAAAAAAATTCAAAAATATTTAATCAAAAACACTAATCCAATTTTTTGAATATGGCAATGTTCATTGTTTATTGCAAATGGCGTGAAACGGTATGGCTATGATATATCGGGGGTTTTGATTTAAAATGTTAAAATGAAAAAAAAGGTTTATTCGGGCTACAAACCATTTGAAACAAATCTTATCTTTATACTGTATGTTGCGCTACCTGTAGAGTAATAGATAAACTGTTAGTGCATTAATTTTTCACAAAGTTTTTATCGAAAAAATTAGTGTAGCGCACAAAAGAGAAAAAAAAATTTGATTTTTTTATTGATTTGGTTATTATGTATGAAAAGCCCTGAATTCAATTTATAATATTTATTCCAAGTGATCGCTTCGACTGCCAGAATATAAAGAAAGAAAATATAATTATTTCAACCTGACTCTCGCAGCGGCATTTACAAAATTATGTATTACAAATTATAGAATATATTTTTAGGTAGATTTCAATAAAACTCTACCTATTGCAATAGGCTTCATCTCGGAATTTCGGAAAAATTTTTGTGCCAAACGACTATATATATGAGCGGAGACGAAAAAACAAAAGAAAAATTTATATATATATATTTATATATATATACTAGCGGGACCCGGCGTGCTTTGCTACGCCTATAAATAAAGTTTGTGTGTATACATTTTGTTGACGTAGTAGCAATAATTTCAAAGAGTTGTAATGAGAAATGATCTATTTTTACTTCACCACAATTTTAAATTGTGTGAAGTAATGCAATCTATCGTGAAAAAAAAAAAATCTTACATACCCCAAATTTTGTTTTTTCTTTTGTTTTGGACCATCCTCTATCCAAATAGCCAATAAAAATTTTGGTGTACGTCTGTGTGTGGGTGGGTGGGTGGGTGGGTGGGTGAGTTTTCTGCATAGGATCTTGATGAAACTTTGGCAAATGATACAGGTTCACTTGAAAATAGAAGATCTGGATTCATTTTAAATTTGGACAAAATGGCGGGGGGTCTCCCGAACACCTCTAAGTTTAAATCTTGAATAACTTCTGATCTCGAGCTATGATCTTATTGAAACTTAGTATATAAGGTTTTAATACTGTTTCCAATATTTCTGCATACCAACTTCCGGTTTGTCACTTCCGGTTAAAAAGTTTTTTTTTCAGGTGTTTATCCCTACTGTAGCCTACAATTACCGATCGATTTTCATGAAACGTTGCGAAAAGCTTTTAAATAACATGAGAAAGATTTTATCAGCTTTTGGAGCACATTGGATAAAGGGTTGGGGGGTCCACCATACAACAGGTGGTTTTTTCCACAAAGTTTTTATGTTTGTTGGGAGCATAAAACATTCATTCGTGAATGAATTTTGATGACACTTTGGAAAAAGATGCAAACATGTATGACGAAGAACTGATTAGTTTTTGAGCGATAGTGAACAAAGTGGTGGGGGGTCCCTGGAGCACCTGTTTTTTTGAAAGCTCTATAACTTCTGTACATGATAAGCGAATTGGATGAAACTTGGTACATGAGTATGTAGTACGGTTTAAAATAGTTCTGCATCCCAACTTCCGGTTTTTCACTTCCGGTAAAAAAAATTTTTTTGTACTTTTTTGAAGTTTTTTCAATGTCTTTATGCACACTACAGCCTACAATAATGAAGTGATTATGATGAAACTTATGGAATAGGGTTCCAATTAGTGTGAAAAGATAATTATCATGTTTTGAGACACATTGATCAAAGTGGTGGGGGGTCTACCATACAAATGCTGACTTTTCACACTTTGTTTTTAAAGTTTGTTGGGAGCATACAGACTTCATTCATTATTCAATTTTAATGACACTTTGGCAAATGATGGAGACTTAAGTAACAAAGAACTGATTAGTTTTTGGATAATATTGGAATAAGTGGTGGGGGTCCTCCCGAACACCTGTTTAATGTGTCACACTTTTTTCAATGTTTGTTGGGAGCACACAGCATTCGTTCGTGAACGAATTTTGATGACACTTTGGAAAAAGATGCAAACATGTATGACGAAGAACTGATTAGTTTTTGAGCGATAGTGAACAAAGTGGTGGGGGGTCCCTGGAGCACCTGTTTTTTTGAAAGCTCTATAACTTCTGTACGTGATAAGCGAATTGGATGAAACTTGGTACATGAGTATGTAGTACGGTTTAAAATAGTTCTGCATCCCAACTTCCGGTTTTTCACTTCCGGTAAAAAAAATTTTTTTGTACTTTTTTGAAGTTTTTTCAGTGTCTTTATGCACACTACAGCCAACAATAATGAAGTGATTATGATGAAACTTATGGAATAGGGTTCCAATTAGTGTGAAAAGATAATTATTATGTTTTAGGACACATTGATCAAAGTGGTGGGGGGTCTACCATACAAATGCTGACTTTTCACATTTTGTTTTTTAATTTTGTTGGGAGCATACAGACTTCATTCATTATTCAATGTCAATGACACTTTGGCAAATGATGGAGACTTAAGTAACAAAGAACTGATTAGTTTTTGGATAATATTGGAATAAGTGGTGGGGATCCTCCCGAACACCTGTTTAATGTGTCACACTTTTTTCAATGTTTGTTGGGAGCACACAGCATTCGTTCGTTATCGAATTTTGATGACACTTTGGAAAAAGATGCAAACATGTATGGCTAAGAACTGATTAGTTTTTGAGCGATAGTGAACAAAGTGGTGGGGGGTCCCTGGAGCACCTGTTTTTTGGAAAGCTCTATAACTTCTGTACGTGATAAGCGAATTGAATGAAACTTGGTACATGAGTATGTAGTACGGTTTAAAATAGTTCTGCATCCCAACTTCCGGTTTTTCACTTCCGGTAAAAAAAATTTTTTTGTACTTTTTTGAAGTTTTTTCAGTGTCTTTATGCACACTACAGCCAACAATAATGAAGTGATTATGATGAAACTTATGGAATAGGGTTCCAATTAGTGTGAAAAGATAATTATTATGTTTTAGGACACATTGATCAAAGTGGTGGGGGGTCTACCATACAAATGCTGACTTTTCACATTTTGTTTTTTAATTTTGTTGGGAGCATACAGACTTCATTCATTATTCAATGTCAATGACACTTTGGCAAATGATGGAGACTTAAGTAACAAAGAACTGATTAGTTTTTGGATAATATTGGAATAAGTGGTGGGGGTCCTCCCGAACACCTGTTTAATGTGTCACACTTTTTTCAATGTTTGTTGGGAGCACACAGCATTCGTTCGTTATCGAATTTTGATGACACTTTGGAAAAAGATGCAAACATGTATGGCAAAGAACTGATTAGTTTTTGAGCGATAGTGAACAAAGTGGTGGGGGGTCCCTGGAGCACCTGTTTTTTGGAAAGCTCTATAACTTCTGTACGTGATAAGCGAATTGGATGAAACTTTGTACATGAGTATGTAGTACGGTTTAAAATAGTTCTGCATCCCAACTTCCGGTTTTTCACTTCCGGTAAAAAAAATTTTTTTGTACTTTTTTGAAGTTTTTTCAGTGTCTTTATGCACACTACAGCCTACAATAATGAAGTGATTATGAAGAAACTTATGGAATAGGGTTTCAATTAGTGTGAAAAGATAATTATTATGTTTTAGGACACATTGATCAAAGTGGTGGGGGGTCTACCATACAAATGCTGACTTTTCACACTTTGTTTTTAAAGTTTGTTGGGAGCATACAGACTTCATTCATTATTCAATTTTAATGACACTTTGACAAATGATGGAGACTTAAGTAACAAAGAACTGATTAGTTTTTGGATAATATTGGAATAAGTGGTGGGGGTCCTCCCGAACACCTGTTTAATGTGTCACACTTTTTTCAATGTTTGTTGGGAGCACACAGCATTCGTTCGTGAACGAATTTTGATGACACTTTGGAAAAAGATGCAAACATGTATGGCAAAGAACTGATTAGTTTTTGAGCGAAAGTGAACAAAGTGGTGGGGGGTCCCTGGAGCACCTGTTTTTTTGAAAGCTCAATAACATCTGTACCTGATAATCGAATTGGATGAAACTTTGTACATAAGCATTTAGTATGATTTACAAAAATTCTGCATTCCAACTTCCGGTTTTTTGCTTCCGGTAAAAAAAAATTTTTTTTACTTGTTGGCAGTTTTTTCAGTATCTTTATGCACACTACAGCCTACAATAATGAAGTGATTATGATAAAACTTATGGAAAAATTTCAATTAGTGTAAGAAGATAATTATCATCTTTTGGGACACATTGATCAAAGTGGCGGGGGATCTACCATACAACTGCTGACTTTTTACACTTGGTTTTTAAAGTTTGTTGGGAGCATACAGATTTCATTCATTAATCAATTTTAATGGCACTTTGAAAAAAGATAAAGACTTTATTGACAAAGAATTGACTAGTTTTTGGACAATATTGGGATAAGTGGTGGGGTCCTCCCGAACACCTGTTTATTGTTTCAATGTTTGTTGGAAACATACAACATTCGTTCGTTAAGTAATTTTGATTACACTTTGCAAAAAGATGCAAATATGTATGGCAAGGAACTGATTAGTTTTTTTAGCGATAGTGAACAAAGTGGTGGGGGGTCCTCCAAGCACCTGTTATTTTGGAAGCTCAATAACTTCTGTACCTAATAATCGAGTTGGATGAAATTTGGTACATACCCATTTAGTAAAGTTTACAACAGTTCTGCATCCTAACTTCCGCTTTGTCACTTCCGATAAAATTTTTTTTACTTTTTTTCGTACAACAGAATTTATGTTTGTTGGAATACTACTGCCTGCTTTAATATTTTTATTATTAGAACTACGAAGTCCATAATATTGGTTAGCTTTTAATTAAAGTATTTTATGGATATTAGCTCATTATATATCCAGAACACTAAATTTCCAGAGCTGTGGTGAAGTCAGCCTATGCATCAGCGTCGCAATATTTTTTTTTTTAAATATGAATGTAAAAGGATCAGCACTTTAGTTGATCAGTAAAATATAAAAAAATAGTATTATATATACAACAAAGGATATATAAAAAAATACGCGATCAAATAAGTTTTCAGGTGTGTCTCTATATAGAACATTAGAACATACGGAACAAAAATGGATTCACAAATTTTTACAGTGCTCATGCGATTTAATATACGCTTTCTTTACCTGTGGTAGGTTACTAAAAACGTTGCAAACAATTTTGATCGTTTCGTTATAACATTTTATGGTCAGCAAGGGCAGTAAGAATAGTGACAATATATTCGATGAAGGTATAGAAGAAGTGATGCAAAAAAGGAATAGAAGAAGTGATGCCAAAAAAATCAGAATTATTTGAATGTTTTTGTATTAGAATTCATAGGATGTGAATTCATAGGGTGAGAAATATTTCTATTTAGTCAACATCCTAAGTCATTTTAAAGTCATTATTGATTGTTGCAAATCAATGCGAAACTAATATCTTACACACGGTCAATATATTGGCATATATGTTCCATATATAGACAACATTAATGGAATATTAATTTTTGGGCGATTTTGTGAGCAATTATTGCTCAAAGTAATTATTGAAAGTATTATTCCCGATAATAAGTAATTATTGTCGAGATTAACCTCACACTCATCAGAGACATCATAGTTCAAACTTCAAAGCCATCATACAGACTCAGCCACAGTGGATGAAACAACAATAAAACATATTTTAATTTTCATGTTCAGATAATTTCTAAATTAAAACTTCATTATCTCATATTTATTTAAATTGAATTCTTCATCTGTGATTATACTATTGTAAATTGTATTTGTTCCCGATACGAAACACACAAAAACTGTTTTAAAGAAGTTTTTCTGAGCGAAAATAAAAAATGCTTTAAAATTGCAAAATTCATGTGAATTAAAATAATTACTTTAAGCTTAATCACTCTAAAAATCTCTCAAAACTTTATTTATTTTACACCAAATAGTGTAAAACTTTTGTTTATTTAACATTATACCTGTCGCATATTGTCGGTATTTCATAAGAAAGGAAATTCAAGAAAACTCGTTCTGATAACAGCCGTGTTCGATTTGACTGAAGCATTTGAAACAACGAAAAATTTATTACAGGTGTTGTTGTTTTTTCAATTGTTTTAGTCACACTAAACGTACCAAACATTCAATTTACATTGTATCATTTTTATTGCAACAATTATTTATTTTAATAAGGAAAAAATTTCAAAATGTCGTTTTAATTCTATTTCTTTGCTCGTGCTTGTGGGCACACATTATATTTTGCGTTTTTCCGTCTAGATGCGTACACGAATAAATCAGAAGGTATTCCGACGTTAGCTGACCACCACGTACAGTTGTCCAGATGTGAGAAGTACGGATTCTCCAAATCTACCACATCCTTGCAGCAATTTTCCTTGTTCTTTGTTGACAGTCATTGCAAAAGCGAGTCGCACTGGAAACTAAACGTTTGAATTCAAATGCCATATCTGTTGGGATCATTGAAATGCGTAGCAACAGTACATCTCCCACTTTGAATTTTCCATTCAAAATTGATTGTAGCTTCAATGACTTTGTTCATCATCTTTTTCACCAAAAATTTTTAAAAACATTTGTGCTATTTCAAAATATTTGAAATATTTTTTTAATAAAATTTGTTGTGTAGTTGGAATTACAATATGTCTCACAACAACACATAAAATCCTTTAAGACCTAGGTTCCACACCATCATGTTTTTTAAGATGATGGACGCAAATTGCTAGTGCTAGAAGCATATACAAAGATCATGTAAACATTGTTTTGCTGAAGGATTAAACCCGGCACATTTAATAGTTATATGGAAGCTCATTTCTCCAAGTAAACGAAAAAGTTCATTTTTTTAAAAAAATATAAAAAAATAAAAAGTTTGCGTCCATCAACACCTTAGAAAGCATGTTGTTGTGGACTTTATTCTTCAAAGGTTGTCATGAGTTGTTGTTACTCACATTGTAATTCGTACTACCTAACACATTTTATTCTAAAAGAAATAGCGTGTCATCATCAAAGAATATTCTATAACTTAGACTAAGGGTGCTATCGTTGATTGAAAAAAGTTCATCCGCCAACATCCCTAAGATATCACTTTGGCTAGTGATATCTCACTACTATTGCCAGTGGTTAACGATAACTCAAGCTAACTCATATGCAAATAGCAGAAATCTAAGTATGCTGGGTTGTCACTCCCATAGATCAAAAATTTAAAATTTTACAAATCTTCCTGCGGGAGTATATATTTAATTCGTTATTGAATTCTTTATTTATAACTATAAAAACATTGATCAAAGCAAACTACGCTCATAAACCGATATTTAAACAAAAAACCAAATAAAATATTTATCACCAATCACCAATCAAAAAATAATACACGACAATTTGAAAAAGCAAATCGTAGTGTATTTGCACAAACTTCGACGTTAAAAACAACGTTCTAAATATAAATACAACACCATCTATTGGAAAACCCAAATTTATGAGGCGTATATTACACTATCAAATATATTGGTCAATAAAAAAAATATGACATTAAATTGGAGAGTGCAAACGTTGTAAAAAATAGCGAAGTCTACCTAGTTTTTCATCCAGTTTTGATGACAATTTTTTTTACCTCTAATCGTTATATTTTAATTAGCAATACAAATAAGAGTATTTTTCAATTTGATATTGATTTTTGTAAATTAACATAGAAGATCAATGAAAAATTTAAAATAATAAATAAATAAATTTAAATTATTGTTTTCTTTAATTTTTACTCTTATATTTATTCCAACTTTATAAAAACCAATACAACAAATTTTTTACAGGTTCCGAATTCAGATACTTTTTAACACTTCTATAATTAATATATAACCTCCACAATAGTTATTTAAGTATTAAGGGCAGTAAGAGTGTTTTACCGATTGAGGATATATGTTTTGAGATCGAGACGAAGTCGAGATCTCTAATATATCCGAAATCGGTAATACTCTTAATGCTCAAAATGCTCATTACATTTGCACGATTAATAAAAATTCAATTAAAACTATTTAAATAATAAAATTCATTCACAAAATTCAAGTTTGAATGTTTTAAGGAAAATTTCTTAAAATTTCATTTCAAAATAGTAAGCTTTGCGTTTCATCATAATACTATAGCTTTTTTTGTTGCAAAACTAAATTCCATCGAATATATTTTCAAAATTAATTGCTTTTTTTAAATCTTTTAACTGCAATATTTTTAAATGAATGTTATTTAAATTTAAAGCTAGTGAATAGACGTACACAATTATTTAACTAATAATCGTTTTTATTCACACCCTGAGGTCTCCTTTACTGGTAAGTAATTACTTACTTGCATGATCGGTAAGGAATTACTTACCGACCAGTGATTTGTAAACGAAACTTACTATGTTTATTTACGAATCAGCGAACATGCAAAATCGCCTGATCGTGCAAAAAATTATCAATAACCTTTGGTAACGTATTTGACTTATTATGATGCTGCATATTATGATGCTTTTCGTTTATTATCAAATAAAACAAAACTTTCTTTACTAAAACATATTTGATAGTCTAATAATGGCCTTACACGAAGTTCAAGTTTACTATCAATTGAATAAATTGATTTACGCTGCCATCTGAAAGTTGGCATATAAACCATTCATATTGAACATTTAATTCGCAATTAAAAAATATCTAGGGATTTAATCAAGATAATAACTATCCTATCTCTCAAGCTGGACCATCATACACACATTGTACAAAATTTCATTAAGATTGGTTACATTGTTGCGGAGTTCATCGCGGACAAACATCGCGACACGTGATTTTTATATATATAAGAAAGATTATTCTTAAGTCGCTCAAACATGAAAATTTCCCAAAATTCCCATATAAACTTGTATGAAAAATTTAACCTATTTTCGTATTTGTTTTACGGACAGAAGAGAATAAAATATTTTATATATTATGCTTAATATTGTCAGTAATTGTCAATAATAGTTCATAAAGAAGCTTAAATTATTTAATTGTAGTAAAATGAGAAATTTCATAGATAATTTTTAAAATTATTCAAGTTGTGTTTTGAATGAAATCCCATATAAATTTTATTGAATTTATTTTCTTTTCCCCCTTTTGCAGCGCCAAAAGAAATTTCAATTATTTAATTGTAGCAAAATGAGAAATTTCATAGATAATTTTTAAAGTTATTCAAGTTGTGTTTTGTATGAAATCCCATATGAATTTTATTGAATCTATTTTCTTTTCCCCCTTTTGCAGTGCCATTGCAGCAAACACCGGAACAAAATAATCGCTCAATAACATATTTGATAGTCTAAATGGGCCCTACATGGATGATTAAAATGTCGATAAAGCAGGTTTGACAGTAAATTAATTAATTTACGCCACCATCTGAAAGTTTGCTTATGAACTATCCATATTTAACATTTAATTCGCAATCAAAAAATATTTAAACATTTAATTGAAATAAAAACTATCCTATCTCTCAAGTTGGACCATTATACACACACTGTACAACAGTTCATTAAGATTGGTTACGTTGTTGCGGAGTTTATCGCGGACAAACATCGTGACACGTGATTTTTATATATATAAGAAGATATATATATATATATATATATATATATATATATATATATATATATATATATATATATATATATATATATATATATATATATATATATATATATATATATATATATATATATATATATATATATATATATATATATATATATATATATATATATATATATATATATATATATATATATATATATATATATATATATATATATATATATCAGGGTTGTGCCGTAGACAAAATAGATTACTTTACATGTATAGATTACGTGTAAATTACGCGAGATATTTTCGTGTAATCTATAATGTAAACTATAATGTAATCTATTTAATTGATATGTGAATTCTAAAATTTTTTAGCAATAAATTAACTTTTTTCAAGATCGCAAGATCTTGTTTTTGACAATATTATTGATCATGTCTTTTAAGAAAAAATTTTCAGTAGGGATAATACAATTTTTTCACGTATTTCTTCTTAAATCAAAATTAATAGATTACGCCAAATTTACATAGATTACATTACATAGATTACATGTAATGTAATCTATTTTAGATTACGCGTAAAGGAACAACCCTGATATATATATATATATATATATATATATATATATATATATATATATATATATATATATATATATATATATATATATATATATATATATGTATATATATATATATATATATATATATATATATATATATATATATATATATATATATATATATATATATATATATATATATATATATATGTATATATATATATATATATATATATATATATATATATATATATATATATATATATATATATATATATATATATATATATATATATATATATATATATATATATATAAACGATATGAGATATAACGAAAACGACCGGCACTCTAACGGTCGCATTTGTTGAGGTAGATCAAAAAAGTTTTCTGTACTTGTGTGTTTCAATAATATATTGGACAAGTTCGTGAATCAGCAAAATCCGACACGTGGTTAAGAAATTAGAGGCTTTTTTCTGAAAAAAATTGATTTTTTAAAACCGTTATAACGGCCGTTTGGATACTAATATTTCAAACACTTTAACAAATTTAGAATTTTTGGAATCTTTTTCATCAATTTGTTTTAAAAATAAATATCTGCAGTTAGAGGTTCCTGAGTGAGCGGCTCCAACAAAAAAGTTTGCAAAAAAAAATTTTTTTTTGAAACAACCGGCACTCTCACGGTCGCATTTATAAGGCCAGATCAAAAAACCTTTTTTAAAAATGTGCGTTTTATTAATATCTAGGACCAGTTCGTAAATTAGCCCAATCCAACAGATGGTTAAGAAACTAGAAGCTTTATACTAGAAAAACACTCTGTTTTTTAGATCCGTTATAAAGGCCGTTTGAATTCTAATATTTTTAAAAGCTTCATAAATTTAGAATTTTTGAAACCTTTTTAATCAGTTTCTTTTAAAAAAAAGACCTCTGCAGTTGGAGGTTTCTGAGTGAGCGGCTCTCACGGTTGCATTTGTAGAGCCAGATCAAAAAACCTTTCTTAAAAATGTGTGTTTTATTAATACCTTGTACTAAATACTGTTTCAAACCAATTGGTTTGATAATAGTTGCTGGAGCCCAATTAGAACTTTTGTTCAATCGAACAAATACTGGTTGATTTTCTGAAAAGACTCTAGAATTATTAAAAGTACTATATTTTGTTATATCTTTATTGGATTGGTTATCTCCATATTTTAGTTTGATTTGACTTAATGTGGTACGGGGTACAACTTTCAATAAAATACTGGCTGGGCTTCTTTCCGTCTGTGAACTTGGCATTGTTACGGTTGGAAAACAAGAAATTATATAATTGATTTAGCATATCCCTTGGGCTAATATGAACACGCTCATCCATTGATTTTTGTAGAAACTTTTTTACTGTTTGAACAGTCCGCTCAGTCATTCCATTACATTGCAGAACATGTGGTGGACTTTTTAACGGCGCAATTCCGTTACTTCGGCAGAAATTGTTGAATCGAATTAAGTTGAAAGGCGGTCCGTTATCCGTTGCTAACTCAACAGGTAATCCAAATACGGAAAATGATTGTTATAATTTCCCGATAACATCCTTTGTGTTGATCCTTCCATTATATATAAATCAATCCAATTAGAATGTGAATCAATTATCAGTAAAATTGATCGTGTGATGCAAAATTAAGAAAATCTGCATGAATTCTGTACCAGTTGGTATTAGATGTAGACCAATCCGCATCAGCTGACATAAATTCCTTAGAAGATTTCATGTATAGATATTTTTGACATATAATGCAGTTTTTAACACATTGCTCGATTTGATCGTAAATTTGATACCACCAACAGAATGATCTTGCAAGCATTTTCATTCTGACGATCCCTGGGTGGTCTTCATGTAGCAAGTTTAGTAAAGCTCGCTGCATACCCGATGGTATTATTACTCTAACTCCTAAAATTAGACATCCTTTTTCTATGGATATCTCATTACGATGATGAAAATATGGTTTTATATCTGAATTTTGCACTGCATCTGGCCAACCTGTCATAACATTAGACACTATTTTCATAAGTAATGAATCCTTTTTAGTTTCCAATGTAGCATTCCTGGTAATTGATCGGTAGTATTTCGTTATTCTCGGCAAAGGTACCAATTAGATTTATGAAAATATCCCCACTACTTTCTTTCTCAAGCGGCAATCTTGAAAGTACAGCCGGAACAATTAATTCTTTTCCTTTCTTATATCTGATTGTATAATTATAGCCGGATAAAATTATTACCCATCGTTGAAGGCGGTGTGCTGCTGTAATTGGTATACCTTTGTTATTTCCAAATAACGACACAAGTGCTTGGTGATCTGTAATTAAATTAAAAGTTCTCCCCCACCAAACATTTATTGAACTTACGAACACCAAAAATAATGGCTAACGCCTCTTTATCAGTTTGCGAATAGTTTTTTTTCTGCCGGTGAAAGGCTGGCAGATGCAAACATTACCAGGCGATCGACGTTAGACATCTTTTGGCTTAAAAGAGTCGAACTGTCGAACTTGCATCGCAACTTATAGAAATAGTTCTTTCGTTGAATCATAATAAACCAATAAGTTTTCCCCCTGATAAAGCCTCCTTATATTCATTAAACGCCTTTCTACATTCTGGTGTCCATACAAATGGACTTTTTTTTGTGTTAATTTATAAAGTGGGAATAAGTGAGAAGCCATCATGGGTACAAACTTCCTACAGAAATTTACAAGACCGAAAAATACTTTTAATTCAGTAACATTTTTCGGTTCTGTAGCAGATTTGATAGCCTCAACTTTTTGTGAGCTAAGAAAAATTCCTTCACTATTTATTCTGTGACCCAGATACTCAACTTCTTTTGGAAAAAATATGTATTTTCTTTCATTTATTCGGATATTGTACTCTGCTAATCGTCTTAAAACTTCTTCGACGTTTCGTTTTTCTTACACTCCTCCATACCTTTCCTTGATGAAAGTTTATCATCCAGATAACAGACAGTGTTTTTTATTCCTCGAAGAATTTCGTCCATGACACTTTGAAAAATCGATGGAGCACTAGAGATTCCAAAAGTTAATCTATTGTACCTAAATAATCCCAAAAATGTGTTAATGGTAAATAATTCTTTTGAGTTTTCTGTGATCTTCAACTGTTGATAAGCTCCAGTCAGATCCAGCACTGTAAATACACTACATCCCGCCAAACTTGCCAATATATCTTCTATATTTGGTAGAGGGTAGTGCTCAAACTCAAGCCATTTGTTAACTGTGACCTTGAAATCTACACACACTCTTAATTCTTGATTTTTCTTTGGTACTATAACGATAGGACTGACCCAGTCACTGTATTTTACTGGGAAAATGATACCATTTTTACACATCAGTGTTAAAATTTCCGTAAACTTATTTTTAATTGCATAAACTACCCCATATGCTTTGCAAAATATGGGCTTAGTTTCAGGTTTTAATTTTAGTAGCTTTGAAGCCTTTAATAGGTAAGTTATGATCGGAAAATACAGAAAGGAACTTTTGCTTAAAATACATTAAAGCACATTTTTCTGTAAATCAGAATGACATTTGGGTTGAAAATCTTTCTCCAATTCGGTATTAATTCATCTAGCCATGTTCTCCCCATTAGGGTATTAAATTTCTTGGGTGATTGGCTAGGAATAAGATCTAAAACGGCACGTCTAGGTCCAACCTGTACTGTAACCTGAACTCTTCACAAAGTTTGTAGGACATGGCCAGTAACGGATATTAAACCTTCGACTTCTTCCTCTAGTTGCAATCTAGTGAATTTTTCAAGGATTTTTTTTACTGGCATGACGCTGGCAGAAGCCCCGCTATCTACGTTGACCTTGAATTTTACGGAATTGATTAATATAGTGAGTTCCCCAGGTGGTGACTTTTTCAACGGTCTAACTGAAGATACTACTTTAATACTATTCGTAATTTGCTCCTCTAATACATCTTCATCATCATTATCTAGTACATAATCTTCAAACGAAACCATGTTACTACAATTTACTTCACTTAAAATGTCACTATCGAACTCCATATCCGAAGTTAACATATTAATACAGTTCAACCCCTCTAATATGTCTTCATCATCAGAATCCGTAATTATTTCATCATCCACCGATGACAACAAATTAATCTTATTTAGACAAAGCCCATCTAACACGTCATAATAATCACACGAATCCGTGTCATTGTCGGCGGCATGAATTGATTTATTTTTTGGACAAAAGAATTTGGAATTCCCCCTTTGGTTACAACGGAAACATCTCCACTTTTTTGCTTGACAAACATTTGGAGGATGTACCCTTCCGCAATTTGAACACAAGGCACTGGCACTTTTTGTAGATTTTTTTCTACTCGTCATGTTTCGTCTTTTTTCGGCGAAACAGAAAATTTCTTGATTGAATTTTGAATATGTGTACTTGAATTTTCACATATTGCCCTGGACTCTACATTAGCAAATTCTTTACTTATTGCTTTTTTACACGCGTCCTTAAACGTAATATCTCCTTCCGATAATAATTTTTTTTGAATTGACACGTCCTTAACACCGCAAATTAATCTATCGCGAAGAGTATCATTCAAAAATGCTCCAAAATTGCATGTTCACGTCATTCGTTTCAGTTCCACAATATATTCTGAAATTGACACACTGCTTTTTTGATACCGTTTGTGAAATTTGAACCGTTCAAAAACTGTAAATGTGGTCGGTTTAAAATACGTTTGTAATAGTTCTTTATATTGTTCATATGTTTTCGTAAGTGGCGAATCAGGGACACACAAATTTGTTAATATATTAAATGTCTCTGCACCACTAAAAGATATAAACAATGACAACTTTTTATCATCTGTTATATTATTGAGTTTAAGTATTTGTTCAAATCGCTCACAATATATCTCAAACTCCGATTTGGTAACATCAAAACAGTGGCGTCATTTCACCAAAATCTTGGG
The DNA here is from genome assembly GCA_963693315.1 of Diogma glabrata. Classification (NCBI taxonomy): domain Eukaryota; kingdom Metazoa; phylum Arthropoda; class Insecta; order Diptera; family Cylindrotomidae; genus Diogma; species Diogma glabrata. The sequence goes on from OY856187.1 coordinate 124,001,073, forward strand.
GGGGGGCGAGAATTTAAATAACATAAAAAGATTTTTTTCGTAAAACATAACATACACATTTTTATACACATATATTTAAAAGCATTTAAATGCATGGACTAAGAAATAAAAATAAAATGAATTTGAGCTACCTCGGTTACTCTGCTAGATCTTTGTCTTCTGTTGTTGTTTCATTGAAGCGAATGTCGCAAAGTTCTGCAAAATCCCTTCAATTGTTAAAAATAATTTTAAATTTAGTATCATCTCTGCATTGTTTAAGCATCAAGAAAGTAGTTTTAATTAAAGCGCTTGTTCTAGAAATTATTATATCTTTGCTTTGTAACTGTTCAGAGAGTGAATTTGTAAACGACAGCAGATCGTGCAGCATAAAAAAAAGGATGGTTTTTCTATACGATCCCAGGCATCCCGGGATTTAAAATTTATGAGTCACGTAGTCCCAGGATCCATAAAACACCACGGGATTGCAATCCCTACGTGACTCCTCTTATGTCGAATCGTTTTTTTGTTTGTTTGTTTGTTTTCCTTTATTTGTCTCAGAGAGAAAGAGTTATGTCTACCCTAAACTGACCAGAGCCAAATCGTTAAAATGTGGGACAAAATGCAAACATTCTTCCAAATACTAGCTAATTAGAATTTCTATTGCGAGAAAGTGAGACGGTGAAAACGTGCTAACTAGATTGTGCATAAATTTACTATTTAATGCTTTCCTTTACTATTTGTTTACTATTTAAATCTTCAACAAATTCTTTTATTTTAATTGGACATTTTTCAACCGTTAGGAAACGTGCTTACAGTGGTTCGTACATTTTCAAAATTCTTTCTAGTGCTGGCATTACCGCCAGCCAGCGAGTTTCACTGTATCCAATAAGATGGTTATGTTTGACATTACTTTTGCCGCAGAACTCCTTCAACTTAAACCAGTAAAGACAGTAAAATATCCAAATTTTTTAACCCTGCCATTTAAAACAGCAGCATTTCTAATTGCATTATTTAGAATATGGGCTGCGAATCCAATACCCAATACATTCTGGTTCAAATTCGCGTTTAGCTTGCTTTTAAATTTTCACCCCTTGTCGTGACACCCCTAAAATTGGTGTTCGTGTTATAAGCGCAAATTGCAACTAGCATTTTGTCAATGTTAAATAAGAACAAGAAAACAAAATAACGACAAAACTTGTTTAAGCTACTGGAGCTGGCGGCTTATAGCAACGCTTTTTTATGTTTATCTGTATTATGCTGTCTTTTATATGTCTTTAAATATCATAATGTCCACTGTTAATTTGCAAATTCACTCCGACTGGTAATACAATAAACTTTTGCCTCGTTATATTTTGATTTTTTTATAAAAGGATAGTTCAATTCAATACCGTATGAGAATTTACGTAAACGTTTTCTATCCGTCTTGATTTGCAGGAGAACTTTTTAAATATAATTTTAAAAATTAGTATAAATTTACCTTCTATAGTAGCTTAAAACTTTTGTTACACAAGTAAAGACTGCAAAACAATTGAAACAATTTATTTTAATTTTACTAAATAATTAATATCTTTCCTGTATTCTGTAAGTATAAGAGGTTTATAGTATACCTCTCGTTCTATCTTTTGCAAATCTAAACCATTTATCAAGTTTTTATGCTGTTTACTTTTTTTGTTATTTATTGAGAAAAAAAATTAGAAATTAGAAAGTAATAATTTTACGTTTGAGCTACCTAGTTAAAGTGTGTTTAAACAGAGTTTGAAACGCTACTTATATCACTCCTTTACTTTGTTTTTTCAGAGTGCGTAGCTTAAAAAAAATATAACACTCCCACACAGAGGAGTGAAAATAGTAAAATATCATTCTTGCTACTAAATTGAAATAAATATTTTCTTTCAAATACTCAAAACTTTTATTTTTGCTTCAAATTTGATGCTTTCCAACGTAAAATGCTTCGAATGATTCGTTTAATTATTCATGTATTGTTAGAAAAATGAATATAAAACATGACTAATTTTGTTCTTTTGCAAATCGAATAAAAGAACAGGAAAATGTAATCTGCTCCAAAGGAGTAAAATCGAAAAAACAAAAATTTTACTCTTACGAGTAAGAACGATATTCAAATTATGAACATTTTAATTTTTGAATATTATTTCAAAAGATTGAAATGAGTGCTCGAATAAAGTAAAATTGTAAACTCTGGTTTGAAAATTTAAATGTTTATGAATTTATACGGAAAACTGCGTCTTTTTAAGTAAAATATTTTGTATTTTATTTTTCATAATATACTTTCGATCTCTCGTATATACATCGGGGGGATGTTTCTATAAACAAAGAAACCTTTTTGCTGAGGTAGATGTGTTAGACATCAATAGATATTTGCAAAATAAAATGTAAATAATTGAAGTGAAAAAAACTGAGTTTAGTATTTCTATGAAAATTATAGTTAAAACACTATTTAGTAAAAAAAATATTGCACTGGTTTGTTCTCTTAATATAGTTAAATCAACATATACATAACATCATACGAACTGCAAGAAAAAACTGTGAAGCCATTGCTTTGACTAACATATTGCGCAAACTGTACGTAGGTAGATATAAGGTTTTTTGATTATTTCGATAATGCGGGTAAATGTGGTGGAAATATTTGTTTCGTGGGACGCTTCGTGGGACAAATTTCTCCGTGGGACAACGCAACGAAATGTGGGACATTTCCACGCAGCGTGGGACGTCTGGGCAGTTGACTACCCATAAACGTGCATACATTTTTCATTTGATTCAAAATTGTACAATTATTGCGAGCTTCTTTTAAATCTATAAGAAAAACCTACCACAAAAAAATAATAGTTTCTCCCTCCCTGTATAAAAAAAAATGAACAAAGATTGACGTTTAGGATACGTTTTAGATTTTATTATAACCAACCAAACATATAATTTTTGCTATTTTATGAATTAAAAATTATAGTCCATATAGCGAAAAGAATTTGTCAGCAAGTGTTCAAAACATATTTTGAAAATATTTACATAACTTAATTTGTTCGTGTCGTTAGAAAATATTGCTTGTCCATTATAAAACATTCACTATTAGAAAATCACTGGAAATAACACAAAAAATTTAAATTACTCCCGTAATTATTTTCATTCTGTTATAAAAATTAGCCAACTATCAAAAAAACTTTAGAAATGTTATAGGATTTTACATTTAGAATTGTTTTTAATTTATTGTTTTTAAAAAAGTTGTAAAGTTTGTACAATATGATATAGATAAAAAACAGGGCCAAACAGTCAGGGTTCTCAAAATAAGTGGGGCATGGAGGGATCAGTTTTTATTGTTTAAAATTTTTTTTTTATTTTTGATCTACGGGTGTGACCAACCCGCGTACTCCAGTCCCTGCTATTGACATACGAGTTAACGTGAGATATCACATACCACTGCCAATAGCAGTGAGATATCACTAGCCAAGGTGACATCTTAGGGATCGTGGCGGATGAACTGTATTCAGTCAACGGTAGCACCCTCAATCTTAGCTGTGAAATAATCCTTGATGATGAGACGCTATTGCTTCCTTGAAGAAACGAGCCTTCATGTAACTATGTGTGGGCTTTAATCATTAAGAAAGATAGTGCGTCAAAGGTTCAAGGTATAGGCAACCGGCTGGATTATTGGCAACTACATTTTTGTTTTGTTTCTGCAAATTTTTGTCAAAATTTGCTATTTACTTTTTAATTTACTTTTATTTTCTTTTCATAAAATATTGGCCTATGTCATATTTTGTCAGCGATAGGATTTTTTGTTTAGTTATCCATTCTTTAACAAAAAATATAAAAAACAAAACAAAGGAAGATTTACGTCCATCAACACCTTCGAACGTATGTTGTTGTGGGACCTTGGTCTTAAAAGGTTTTTAAGTGTTATTGTGACACATATTATAATTCCTACTACACAACACATTTTATTAAAAAAAAAAAAAAATTAGGTTGTGTTCTCCTGCATGTACTTACTTTTAAGTTTATATAAATTACCAATGGCCAATAACAATTGAAATTTGAATGTTAAATACTGCACTATGAACTCTCGAGGAGCCCTATACTAATGAAATATTTTGTTTCCTCTGGCTCAGACACGAATATCTTATAAACAAAACACAATCGTTCTTCTAATAGCGGTAATGCCGCGCACCTTATAGTACGATAGAATTTTGTCAAAATACGCACCAACGGCGTTTTTGGAAGAACGATCGTGTTTTGTTTATAAAACTGATTTCATCAGAAGATTAGAAGCAATACGACCGCCTTTCATACCGGCGGCGCTCTAGTCCTTGATACAAAGAACGATAACGGTTTGAATATTGCGATGAACTGTACTTTAGTCGGGCCAAAATAATATGTAACGTAATAATTATATTATCAGATATATTTCAATTAATAGTATGCGATAAAATTGGTATATTAGTTAAGTAAATCTTCTAAAAATTAGACGAATTTACAAAATAACCGTGCATTGAAATTTTTATAGTGTACAATTCTACCACGATTGGATGGTTTTATTGAATCGATGTATTGAGTTATTGATAGTATCAGATCCTTGGGGGGGGCCAATGCCCCCCCCAGCCCTACCCAATTGACGCCCCTGCATCAAAAGGTTCTAAATTAGCGATAAACGACACATTTTTTATAAAAAAATTTTTAATTGTTTGTTTAACACCTTCCTCCACATTTGTTTCTACTTACGGAGGTATATTTAATTTAGCTAATGCAAAAAAAATTTTTCGAAAAAAGTTCTATGATCACACAGAATTAACCGTATTAATTCAATGAAAAAAAAATTATTGTCCCGTTCTCTTAAAAAAATAATTCATCAGCATCACATAAAAATTATTATCGATATAAAAAAATATCTGAATATGGGCTGAAATCTCACAGCTCTGAGATATCAAGACTTCGGTCTAGGTTAAGGATTTTGATATAGTTTTCGGCAAAAAACTTTTATGAGGACATGGTTTTTAGTTTTGGGCAGCGATGTATATCAAACATAACTCTTTGTTGAAGTCCAAGTATTTTTTTATCTCTGTTTAGAAATTTATTACAAAACTAACACGAAACATCAATACGTTGCCGGAAAATTATAACAGATCATAAATTAACATAATTTAGTGAAAAGAAGATTCAATCAGCAAACTACTCAAAAACCTCTCCAGTTAGCGTTCCGAGAAAATATTACAAAATCACAAATTCATATTTCTTTCAAAATTCCAAAAATATTGTAAAAATTAAATAAAATCAAACTTTTTTCAAAATTCCAAAAATATTAAAAATGAGAATAAAATCAAATATTTAAACTTTTTCTAAATTCCAATAATATTTTAAAAATTCTTAAAAATTCAAACTTTTCCAAAATTCTAAAAATATTCCAAAAATTATTTCAAAATCAAAAATTCAAACTTTTTACAAAATTCCAAAAATTATAATAAAACCAAAAATTAAAAATTTTTCAAAATTCTGAAACTATTCCAAAAATTCTTACAAAATCAAAAATTGAAACTTTTTCAAAATTCTAAAAATATACATAAAATTCAAAAATTTTCTTTTTTTCTCTTTCTAAAAATATTGCAAAAAGTATAACAAAATCAACAATTGAAACTTTTTTCAAAATTCCAAAAATATTCCAAAAATTAGAATAAAATTAAATATTAAAACTTTTTCTAAATTCCAATAATATTCCAAAAATTCTTAAAAATTCAAACTATTTCTGAAATTTTAAAAATATTGCAAAAATTATGTCAAAATCAAAAATTGAAACTTTTTTGAAAATTCTAAAAATATATATAAAATTAGAAAACTCTATTTTTTCAAATTCTAAAAATATTGCAAAAATTATATCAAAATCAAAAATTTGAAAAATTCCAAAAATTAGAATAAAATCAAATATATAAACTTTTTCTAAATTCCAATAATATTCCAAAAAATTTTAAAAATTCAAACTTTTTCCAAAATTCTAAAAATATTGCAAAAATTATATCAAAATCAATAATTGAAATTTTTTTCAAAATTCCGAAAATTATAATAAAATCAAAAATTTAAAATTTTTCAAAATTCTAAAAATATTCCCAAAAATTCTTACAAAATCAAAAATTAAAACTATTTCCAAAATTCTAAAAATATTGCAAAAATTATTACAAAATCAAAAATACAAACTTTTTTCAAAATTCCAAAAATATTTCAAAAACTGTAACAAATTCAAAAATTTCCATGTCCAATTTCATTTTCAATTACATTTACGTCATAAAAACAGCTACATTTTTTTTCCAAAAAATTGGCTAAAAAAATGAATTTTTTAAAACACTTGACATTATTTTTTGACAAACTTATAATGCCATAATTCTCTATAATAATAATAAAATTTCATGTCATACAAATTATTAATTTTATTTATTTCCAAAAAATTGGGTAAAAAAACATTTCTTTTTTTCGAAAAAATTTAAGCAAAAATATGCAAATTTCTTTGGTTTGACACACTTGACGATTTTTGTGACACACTTCCGGTACTGTTATCGAACACATCGTCCTTTCGGCTCTTCCCATTGAGTAAACCTATTTTTAGAAAAAAAAATTTTTGAAATCCATCCAGCGGCTTTCTAGATTTCGTAGGCGTGCTTTTTTAGAATCAGTAGGTCCTAAAACGTCGAGAAATGCTTTTAGCTTTTAGCTCATGAATGTAATACTTAAGTCTTTCAGACCGAAGTAAAATTCACTATAATCACTTTAAACTATTTTTTTATAGATATTTATAAAAAATATTGTTCAATTATTTTACTTTTTACCTCAGTCGCCAAAATATTATGTATGAAAAGTCCAGAATTCAGTTTATAATATTTATTCCAAGTGATCGCTTCGACTGCCAGAATATAAAGAAAGAAAATATAATAATTTTAACCTGACATCTACATATATAATTATTTCGTATACATGGGCCGTGGCCCATTTCTCGATGAAATTGAAATTGAAATTGAATCTGCAAATCGACTAAAAAATTTCAATTTACTCTGCTATCGTACTTGAGTAAATTTTGACAGATTGTGTTGAATTTCAAATAATATTTGTTTTTCAATAATTATTTTTTCGTTATTAAATTTTGGTAGAAGAAAATAAAGCAAAACAAAATAAAATATTTCAGCGAGAAACGTCAAAATTTCAATTTCATCGGCATTTTTGAGAAATGGACCACGGCCATGATCTAATTAAAGCAATATCAGGGTTGTGAAAACATAACATTGGTTACCAGTTTTTCCGATATTAATGGATGGGTTAATTTTATCTTGTAGTGATAAATGACAAACGAATCTGTTTTGCATTTTATAATAACATATTTGACAATGAGGCATTAAATAAAGAAAATTATTTTGTCAAACCAAATCTTAATAAGTGAAACAGTAAAACACGAACACACGAACAAATGACCGCTCACTGTGATGAAAATTTACGTTTGAAAAAGAAGTATTGATTTACTGTGAAGCTATGTGGCGAACACTGGTAGTATAATTTTAACATTTTGTTTTGTGTTGGTAACACATTTTTCATTTTCATTTTTTCAAAAAAAATCAAGAGTGCGTTGAAAAATTTATGTTTCGAAATTTTTCAAGTTTTTGTTTTGAGAGAAAAAATTTTTATTTCAACGTTGTTTACGCGATATATTTTCTCCGGAAAATTTCTTTAAGTTTAGGTTGTGGTAATTCGCGAATTAGTTTAATTAATTTAGATAAATTAAAGTTTACTAAATGTACTTATTATTGATTTCAATAATTGTTCAAACTATTTATCTGAACTGTTAAAATGTTGGATTGTGTAAAACAAAGTTTTGTAAAAGAATTAAAATTGAACAATTCCAATTAATTATTTTATTCATCCTTGTTAAAACACTTTAAAAAAAGTTTAAAGAATCTATTATAAATAATTAAAATTATGTAATTAAATAAATTTACTTGGCGTTAGAATTAAATTAACATATATTTGAAATAACAATAATTTAATTTTCTTGAGAAAACGATTTCATTTGAACAAGAAGTTAATTTGAAGGACGAGAAAGGCTTACTTATATAGGATTACATTTACTTGAATTTGGAGTCTTAAACTAGCTATAGCTCCTCGGTCATTTTATAGTTAAATAACCCATATATCTTAAGAATTGGGATTGCGTTTGTAAATGAGTGTTCATGAACTTCCCTGGTACTCAGTCATTTAAAACCATGAATTCTGCCGAAAATGCAGTTTTAAAGTGCAGTAAGTCCATTTAAAAGTTAAAACTACGAAATTAGAAACTTTTGTAATAATAACTTAATGCGACTAATTAATTATCTTTAACCTTTGTCGTTACCAGTCTTTGCTCATGAGTCAAATTACAATATCTGGGCTCTATAGCAGAGTGAGTGATCTAGCAAAACGCTTTGAGAAACCCACTATATACTATATACCTAAGTCAAAACCAATTATAACTAATTACAACTACCCAATATTTACTTTCTCATAAAACCAAGAAAAATAATCACCAAGGTGTAATAACTTCCAACATTTCAATTAATTTTTTTTATTAATTACTTAGCTAGGGAAAACTATTAATAATATTACAAAAAAAATGTTTTATGATAATTTATAAGAAACTACAAATAAAATACCATAACGAATCTTAAATATATAAGTAAATTTTAATCTGAGATCTTGAAATCTTTCTGCAGTTAATTTGACAAAAGAAAAAGAAATTGGCATTAAAGGTTATGTTTATTAAAGAATATCTTCAGTTCAAAGGATGACAATATGTTTGCAATAAATTCATTTTTTATAATTGAATTTAATTGTTTTTTTATTATTTATAGTTTTTTCGTGTTTGTTTGGAATGGAGGAGATTTGGTTAGATTAAGGTATTTCAGCCTACACAGCTTCTGAGTTTTGGTGCAACGTGTTTAATTTTGATGTGAAGATGATCCGATGTTGTTCTTCGAGTTTGAGGCCATTCTTTAAAAATTCCGCTACTTCGCTCACCACCAACTTTTCATGCCTCCTTTGAGAAGTTTTGAGAAGTAGAAGGGTTTGCAGATTTTCCCTGAGGTTTAGTCTGAGGAAGACGCAATCATATGTACCATATCTTGCTTCGCCAAAACTCACTCCCTCCAAGCCTCGTTGGAAGTTATGAGAGTACTGAATTCCCTTTCAAAGCATAGTCTAGGAGAGATGTTACATTGCTCAAACGGCTGTAGAGGATGCTATCTGAAAACCTAGCAAACCAAGAAGTAGACTGACAAGACGATATCGATCGCCCGAGTAGGTGTTTTAGAGCCGCCCAAGTGGAGCGGAGACACCAGGAGTACCTGAGCTGTCACTTCTTATGAAAGTGAACTCTCCTGCCCAGTTGATGTTCCTCCAGAGGAGCATGCGTTCGATCCATCCACACTCCCAACGATTCCAGTTACGTCAGTGTCTCTGTAATAATTTCTGGTTATATGCTATTGAACACTCTCGTTATATCCAAGACAGTGAATCTTTAGTCAGCGGGCATAACCTTATGAGAACCAGCTGATTTGAATAGTGTAACGAAGGATATTTCGCAACATCCCCATTCATGGTAAATTTTTTTTTTACTTTCCTTCATTACTTTCCTTCGTCACAACGTGCCCGATTCCAGATTTGAATTCACAAATTTTGTGTCTCATGACATTTTACCCAACCTCTCAAAACCATTTATCTACGTTTCAGTTTTTCTAATAATTCGAAATATTCATAATTAAATTACAACCGTTCCCATGTTTCGTTTTGGCAATTTTGCAAAACATGGTTATCCACTTAAATTCTAATGGTTCCCATGCTTCGTTTTTGTAATCAGTGCAAAAACGTTTTCAAAAATTATCTAATTTCTGTCTTTCCCACATTAAAACTGAAACCGAGTTATAATAATTTTAATTATTTTTCGAAATATGATAAAGCCTTTTCTTTAATTGTGAGAAATTTTTAACTATTTTCACAGTTTAGTGAATTCTTAGAAACATTTTTCTATTTTTTTTGTCTTACATGCATTTTTGCAGCATTTTAATTAAAAGATCGGATGACACCGAGGTATGAACTGGGATGAGATGGTTTTGGTTGGGACTAAGTTTCGATACGCGGACGAAGTCGGTCGAGAGTAACGGTTTAAGTTTTATTTTTACTTTTTTGTTTTTTTATTTTTTGTTGTGTTTAGTAATTTTGTTTGAGTTTTGTTTGGGTTCCTTTTGCATTTATTTGTTAAAAATTTAATTGTAGTGAAAATAAATTAAACGTAAATAAAAATATAACGAAAGAAAAATTAATTAAAACAGTCTGAGAACTGTTAATGTTTGAGTAGTGAAATTTCGAAATTTTAGTGAATTTTTGATATTTTCATATTTTGATTGAAAATTACTTGTTTAAGAATTTAGTTGTATTGAGAATAAATTCAACTTAAATAAAAATATAACGAAAGAAAAATTAATTAAAACAGTCTGAGAACTGTCAGTGTTTACCAATTGTTGAGTAGTGAAATATTGAATTTTAGTGCATTTTTGTATTTTCATACCTTGATGGAAAATTATTTGTGTAAAAATAAAATTGTATTGAAAATAAATTAAACTATAAAAAAAGAAAAAACAATTTATAGAAAAAGATAAATAAACGAAATTTGGGAACGATAATTTTTTTTGTGTTACTTATTAACATCCGAAAATTGAAATGAGGTAAATTGGAGGGGCAAGCGGAAGTGCTGGATACATCGGCTAAGGTGAGTCTAGTCATTTAGTTTATTTTAAGGTTTAGTTATTTTTTCTATACATATAACATGACTTGAGTAATTATTTTTATATCAGCATGGGCTAAGGTGGTTGGTGTTCCCTCTGAAGAATGAGTAATGAGAACATGGTACAGGGATTAAAAGGTAAGTAGGGACGGCTGTCTGCGTTTTCTTATCGTGCATCCGCTCACTTCTAGGGTTTCCTGACTGCCGATTCACACCCACGATCGTTTTAGACTGAGCCAAGTCGTTAGAGCGGGAATCGGGCAATGGTCAGGAAAACAATTCTATGACTCTAGTAAGTGCAAGCCTCACTTCTAGCTGAAGCCTAACTTGCACTGGCTAATCGTCACAATAGTTTAAAATGTTGAATTTCCTAAAGAATCTTTGACTTTGTCACTAAATCTTTCGGGCATTTAAACTGACGAAAACTTGACACTTCTAGCAGTAGGCGGGGTTTCGCCGGATCCGTGGAGAAGTGTGTGATTAATAGTTGGACAGTTTTCATACTAGAAGCTCATGCATCATCCAATTTAACTAGATAGCGTAGTTTAGATTGGTTACAAGTTTCTCTAAGCCTAGCAGGATCTGTGGATGCCTCAATGCTTGTACAATAAAACCTTTGGCATTTCCTCTTGGCCATTCGTAATTCAGTTTTACTATTACTATCTTATTAAGATCCCAGTCTTGTTGCTCCCTTTTGACTATTTAGAGTGGTTTCTGATTTCGTCACGGCTTGTTGAGTAAGCAAGCAATTTTAAGAGACTTATTGAACAGTTAGATTCTCTACCTCTCTGTTTAGTTTTTCAACAGCCTGAGTAATACTGTTTATGGGAACGTTGCCTCCGTAACTTCTTTGTAGCGTTCGCAGTCCGTTCTTTTGCAGTTCTTAAATGCTTATTTATGTTTGAATTGTTAATATTGATAGAATTGAAGGTAACAGTGGTTTCAAAAAGAGTGTTCACTCGACACTTTTCGTTTGTTAACCATTTATGATTTATTTCGTCAGATACAAAAGTTACACCTAGGGCTTCCGCTCTATTTATCATGGAGACGAATGTTGGTTTTTAACTAATGTTGCATACAATAAGGTTAGTGTCGTTGGTATTTGAGCTTCCTTAGATGATATGGTAAGCGTTGACATGCATACTACCATTTCCTTGCCTGCCGTTACCACAGCAGCCAGAACTTCCCTGGGGAGTAATAGTTGGTAAACATACGCCATATACTAGGAGACTAGCCAAAGGGAGTTTTGGTTGATCTCCACATTGATGGTGGTAATATCGGATTGTCACTATAGTTGGGTAATAAGCAAATATTCAAATTATTTTCAACTAAATACGTGCTCTTACATTACGCATTGTTCCTTACATAGAGAAGTTTATGATCGGGAGTTCTGGGGTTGGATATAAAGTTCTTAGATATCAATGGTTTTTGAATAAGAACGAAGGGTGGGGGTTAATTTGGAAATTTCAACGTATTCGCTTTCCCCTCCACCACAGTTTTGATAGATAGAAATTATAAAGTAGAATTAGTAGGACCTAATGAGTTTTTTACACACTTTTATTTTAGTTTATTTAGGACTAAAACAGGAGTTTTATTTAAAATTTTGAATGTCTATTTAACAACTCAAACGGGATTTTTTCCGGTAACTCGCTTTTGGAGGTGCTATGTAGAGGTTATTTTTCTATTGGTAATAAGTAATATTTAGATATTCTAAATTCTTAAATATAAATAAAAAATAAATATAAATTAAACATTATTTCTTTTAAATATAAATTCTTTCATTGATGATGGATATTTCATATCCGAAACGCGTCTGAAATTTATATTTTTAATAAAAATTGTTTGAAAAATAATATTACTGTTTAATTATTAAATTTAATAATTGATTAATCTAAATTCTAAATAGAAGAATAGGTAGGTTTTAAGGAATTGTTAAATTTCGACTCGGGTATCTCCCAGATTCGAACAACATGTGGTACAATGTAGTACAATGTGGGACAAGATCTATGCAGACCTCCAGGCTTTCCCTCCTTTTATGAGCCAGCTTTCTTTAAAGGAAGATCCTTCGTTAACGAAGGTTTAGCTGTTGTTGCGACAGAGGTCTTGGTTGCCATAGATGTTTAGTTGTATGTTATGGAACCTGTAGTTGATCTTCCGATTAAAATTGACAGGTAGGCGAGTCATTGTCTTCTTCAACCTCTGCGGTAAATTGGATTTCTGGTTCTCTGGAACTAATAAAAGATAGACTTTTCAAATTACTTTAGTATTTACCATTCATATTATTATTATCTTTACCATTGTTAATTTATACCTGTTGTTCATTAAAAAATTTCAAATATGTAGTCTCTCTTCTATTTACTTTTATTATTAAGGGAAAGCTCATTTACTTCGGTCTGAAAGACCTAAGTATTACATTCATGAGCCAAAAGTGATATTCTTACCCCCAATTTTTTGGTATTTCTCGACGTTTAAGGTCCTTGATTCTAAAAATGCAAACTGATAAACAGGCATAAAAATGATAAAAATGCAAGCTAAAAACTGATTCTAAAAAAGCAAAAAAAAAAATGTATGTCTGTCTGTCGGCCGGCCGTCATTACCTACGCTGCTGGGAAAACCGCTGGAGGGTTTTTCAAAATTTTTTTTCTAAAAATAGGTTTACTCAAGGGACAGATCCGAAAGGACGTTGTGTTCGATAACTGTACCTGAAGTGTGTCAAAAAAAATCATTATGTGTTAGCAAAATTTCATATTTTTGGCTTAAAAAACGTTTATTTTAAGCGATTACGAGTAGGAACATTGAATTTGGAGGAATCTTGATGGTAGGGATCGGAGTGTGAGATCAAAAACTAGATTATTGCATTATAAGTTTGTCAAAAAAATGTTGTCAAGTGTGTCAAAAGAAAGATTTTTATTTATTTTCTACCCAATTTTTGGAACAAAATAAAATTAATAATTTGTACGACATGAAAATTTATTAATATTATAGAGAATTATGGCATTATAAGTTTGTCAAAAAAATGTTGTCAAGTGTGTCAAAAAATGATTTCATTTATTTTCTAGCCAATTTTTTGGGGGAAAAAAATGTAGCTGTTTTTATGACGTAAATGTAATTGAAAATGAAATTGGACATGGGAATTTTTGAATTTGTTATAGTTTTTGAAATATTTTTGGAATTTTGAAAAAAGTTTGTATTTTTGATTTTGTAATAATTTTTGAAAATTTTTAGAATTTGGAAAAAGTTTTAATTTTTGATATTGTTATAATTTTTGCAATATTTTTAGAATTTTGGAAAAAGTTTGAATTTTTAAGAATTTTTGGAATTATGAAAAGAGTTAGTATTTTTGATTTTGTAATAATTTAACAATATTTATTTTTAGAATTTTTAATAAAGTTTCTTATCTTTGATTTTGTTATAATTATTAGAAAATTTTTAGAATTTTGAAAAAAGTTTGATTTTATTTAATTTTTACAATATTTTTTGAATTTTGAAAGAAATATGAATTTGTGATTTTGTAATATTTTCTCGAAACGCTAAATGGGAGGTTTTTGAGTAGTTTGCTGATTGAATCTTCTTTTCACTAAATTATGTTAATTTATGATCTATTATAATTTTCCGGCAACGTATTGATGTTCTGTGTTAGTTTTGTAATAAATTTCTAAACAGAGATAAAAAAATACTTGTACTTTAACAAAGAGTTATGTTTGATATTCATTGCTGCCCAAAACTAAAAACCATGTCCTCATAAAAGTTTTTTGCCGAAAACTATATCAAAATCCTTAACCCAGACCGAAGTCTTGATATCTCAGAGCTGTGAGATTTCAGCCCCTCCATATTTTTTCATCATTTTTTCGAACTTCAGTGGTTAAAATTTTTTTTTGATAAAAATTGTTCGAAAAAATAATGAACAAGTAGAATTTTAGACGGACTAAAAATCTTTAAAATTAAATATCTCAAGAACACGAATTAACGGCTCTTTGTAAATTTGGAATATTTTACTGTACTTTTATTCCTTGTCACTCCGGGAACGGCGTTTTATATGATTAGTTTTTCGGAAAATAGTAAAATTTTGCGTAATTCTGATTAATATTACAGCTCATTTATTATTAACCTCCACAACTGACATCTAAGATGTTGGCGTCAACCGCGACGTGAAAACATTCGTCAGTTAGTCATTTCGGAAACGTTCCCGTCCATGACGGGCGTTCCCAAAATGACAATTTATGTATTTATATACAGATATTTTTCAATGAAAAAACATGTTTATGATATTAGCGAAAATTTGAAGACAAAAAGAGAACTGAAAAATAATTTAGGAGAGACAGAGATTATGATTCAAATTGATGTTGCTGAGAATTATATGACAAATATAAGAAATAAATTTAATCAATTAGATTCGAAGCATCAAAAAGTTAATTATCGATCCACACTGTTATTTTGTAGGCCCAAAGCCCTAATGTCTAAAGTACAAATAAAGGTATAATAATGAAAAAAATATTATTTCCTTGCATAAATTATCATGTAAACGGAGCGTTGGGATCATGCAGAAAACACCACTGTCATTTACAGAACGCCACCATCATTTTGGGAACATCATCATCATTTCCGAGGACGTAACAAAAACGGCAAATAAATCCATAATGAGTAATATATCATAAATCTAGCTTGCACCGGATAAAAATTTCCTTAAAACTTATTGATTTATATTATTAACACACCGCATAGTGTAAGCATGTACAAGATAAATTGAAGTTTTGTATCTGAATTTACACCATTTACAAAATTGTGAGAATAATTTAAAAAAAAATGTTTTGATTGTAAAATATATTAAATCACATTTATTCTCTTCCATTTAATTATATCAGCTTTACTTGTATGTTTTTTCGATAATAATAGTATGTATTATTGTATTGTTTTCTAACCTATAGCCTAATGAACTTAACCTATTGTCTAATGAAAATTTTCCTATTAAAAAATTATCATTATTCAATTGGTATGATTCCAATTGGTCAAATTGTTTTGATTTCATTAAAATTATTTTCAAATTATAATCACAATTGCTTTGAAAATTTTTTGCCTTAGTTTTATTTTAATTTAAACTAATGAAATTCTCTAAAATGTAATGACATCATTCAATTTCACCAAAAAAATTTGAATTATACTAATAAAAATATTTATACGTCTGGCCTACTGGGATATTAAAAATTATCATTCTAATGTGGAAATAATTAACTTTTATCAAAGTAGGCCAACGTATAATTCATAAAAAATATATAAATAAATGAAAAATGGCAAAAAATTTTCTAAACGAATTCCCCTCGTTCGTTGATAAATTCTCTTAAATTTTTGAAAAACTCCTCAAGCAAGTGGTATTGATAAAAGCCCTCGGCCTACAGCCTCGTGCTTTTATCAATATACTTGCTTTCGAAATTTTTGGCAAAAAATTATTTCGAATTATCACCGCCCTTGGGAAATTGCAACTGATAAGTTTTGTTCAAAAATCAAATTTTAATTTAAATTCTCTTATTTCGTTTAGTTGAACTTGGTTGATTGTATGAGAAGGGCGTTTTTTATCATCAGGGTTTTTTATTAAAAAATTTGATTTATCAATTAAAACAATAAAAATTTATTGTTTTAATTGAAGAAAATGTTTTTATTTTTTATAATACACAATTCTTTGTCAGAGAATAAAGTATTGTAATCGATTCGTGAATAATGAATTTTATTCTCTCGCAAATTAAAATTCTCGCTCGTGCCTCGCTCAAATTTTAAACTTTTGCTTGAGAATAAACTATTTCATTATTCACTCATTGATTAAACTACTATATTTTCCGATTTAGTAACTTGGTTATTACAATTTATTGAGGCAATTCTGAAATATCTTAATTATATTAGTGATTTAAATGAATTTTAAAATTGTTCCCGGAATGATTCACGAGTGTGTCATAATTCATATTAAAAGGTATAATTTCGAAATTATATATGTTTGTGCGCGTCTCTTTTCAGAGAAGATTCATAACATATGGCACTATAAATTCATCTTGTTAGTTTTTTGGAAAAAAAAACTTTATTTCTCAAACTTTTGAAAACCTAAAATGCTCAACTCTCTGATTTTGACCCATAGATATAATTTTGATATATAAATGTAATTGTTTGTGATATTATACTTTCATTTTTCAATTTCAAAAAATTATGTTCAATGTAAAAAACATTGATCAAAGCAACCCGAGCGTATGAAACAATATTTAAATAAAAACCCAATTAAAATAATTATCATCATTTAGGCAAAACCCCTTAAGATAATTATAAGGGCCCTGGGGTTCGGTTTAAAAAAAATTCTCAGTTACTTTTTCCCTAGTGTACGCAACAACTTCTCAAAGTTTCATGATGATCGGATGAATGGTGTATTAATGCACAAAAGACAAACACACATACTTTCAATTTTATATATTTAGAAAATGAATGGCAAAAAGTTTTCTAAACGAATTCCCCCCCCCCCCACTCGTTCGTTGATAAATTCTCATAATTTATTGGAAAATTCCTCAAGCAAGTTGTATTGATAATAGCCCTCAAGCAAATATATTATTAATATTTCGAAATTTTTGGCACAAAATTATTTCGAATTATCACCGCTCTTAGGAGATTACTACTGAAAATTTTTTGCCTTAGTTTATTTTAATTTAAACCAATGAAATTCCCTTAAATGTAATGATATCATTCAATTTCACCAATAATATTTGAATTATACTAATAACAAATATTTGTACATCTGGCCTACTGGGATATTAAAAATTATCAGTCTAATTATGAAATAATCAATTCATAACAAATATATAAAGAAATGAAAAATGGCAAAACATTTTCTAATTCGTTGTCTAATCCTCATTCGTTGATAAATTCTCATAACTTTTTGAAAATTCCTCAAGCAAGTGGTATTGATAATAGCCCTCGGCCTACGGCCTCGTGCTTTTATCAATATACTTGCTTTCAAAATTTTTAGCAAAAAATTATTTCGAATTATCACCGCCCTTGGGAAATTACAACTGATAATTATATGTCAATACGTTCATTGTTTTATAAAACATAATATTAGTTATTATAATAGTCACTAATAATCACTGCCCGAGGGATCAAAAATGTAAAAAGAGGAGTTTTCTTAGAAGTTTCGTGAGAGCAGAAGCTCTAAGGAATTTGAAAAAACTAAAACGATCCCACGTTTCCATAACTTTTATATTAGACCGACTCATTTTTTGTATGCGAAAGTAAAATGTTGTTTCTTCTTTTGTGCTCAAGGCCTAATTATTGTATTGGTCTATACTGAATATCCACATAAAAAATTAGGCCATTTGGTGCATCTCACAGCTAGCGCTTCTATATACAGTAAAACAAGATACGAAATATGTTAGCTATAAATGCTTATATCTTAAAAACGATTACAAATATGAAAACAAGTTAGATTAAATACCGTTATTTTGTGTTTGTAAACTAAGGAAAATAATTTGAATTTTTCTATTCAATATTTTGGCTTTTTCTCAGAGAAAAATTTCATTTCTCTTTTACGTGTTTCGGATGGGATTTTAATACAAAAATATTAAGGGGCTGAAATCTCAAGCTCTGAAATATCACGACTTCGGCAATCCGCTAACTACTCAAAAACCTCTCCGTTTAGATTTTCGAGAAAATATTTCAAAATCAAAAATTGAAACTTTTTCAAAATTCTAAAAAAATTCCAAAAATCAAAAATTTCCAGGCACAATTTCAAGATCATGTCATACAAATAAATAATTTTATTTGTTTCCAAAAAAAATTAAGTCAAAAAATAAATAAAATCATTCTCTTGAGACACTTCACAACATTTTTTAAACAAATTTATAATGTAATAATCTAGTTTTTGGTGTCATATACCAATGCCAACCATCAAGATTCCTCCACATCAATGTTACTACTCATTATCATTTAAAATGAACATTTTAAAGCAAAATATATGCATATTTTCTTGTTTTGGCACA
Source organism: Diogma glabrata (assembly GCA_963693315.1). Lineage (NCBI taxonomy): Eukaryota > Metazoa > Arthropoda > Insecta > Diptera > Cylindrotomidae > Diogma > Diogma glabrata. Next base: position 124,019,850 of record OY856187.1, read on the forward strand.
CTTCTGGTACAGCTTTCGAACACCTCGTCCTTTCGGCTCTTACCATTGAGTATACCGATTTTCAGAAATAAAAAATTTTAAAATTCCTCCAATAGTATTCTAGATTTCGTCAGTGATGGCTGGTCGGCCGACTGGCAGACAGACATACATTTTTTTTTTAGAATCCTTATGACCTATAACGCCGAGAAATGTCAAAAAAGTGAGGGTAAGAATTTCACTTTTGGCTCGAGAATATAATACTTTGGTCTTTCAGGCTGAAATATACAAAATCAGTTGTTCTATCGGAACGACTTGAGTGAGAATTTAAATTCATTATTTTTCTTTTTTTGGATTGTATCCTTTTATTTCACTCAAAATAAAAATTTTAATTATTTAAAAAAACTATTTTAATTTATTTAAAAAATTCAAACTTTATTGATTACAACATGTTTCGGAATACAATATACCATCTACATTGTACACAATTCCATCTGAATTGTACACAAAATACCTGTAGATGGAATATTGTATTCCGAAACATGTTGTAATCAATAAAGTTTGAATTTTTTAAATAAATTAAAATGGTTTTTTTAAATAATTAAAAATTTTATTTTGAGTGAAATATACAATCAAATAAAAATTTAAAACTTTATTCGGTGATAGTGGCCATCACTACTATTTGAAAATCGTCTTATAAACTCGTATATCACACAGTTATTCATTCAATGCTAACATAGCGAGAGTATGAAAAATAGTAAAATATGTGTTAAAATTTAGACTAAAAATACACTGGAATTGAAAATTGAATAAAAACAGAAATTTCTAGTTTAAGTTGGAAAATAAGGATGAAATTTAATAAATGCTTTGCTTAAATAGTTAGTCATGCAACAGCTTTTGTTTTATTAATTTCAGGATTTTTTGATGATGGTATTCTCTACAGTCTACAGCTTGAAAAATGAACAGTTCTGTTCCTCCTTCTGGCTTAAAATGGCACCATATACTATATGTAACGTCCGGCCTATTTAGATTTCTACTCCAAAACTAGAATTTTCAATGTTTAAAGAAATTCCATAAAAATGATTTGTTATTATATTTCGGATCTGATTAAGTTAAAGTCGAAACTAGCTTATAATATAATCAATAAATTTTTGAAACGTGTTCCCATGTATTACTTTGAAAGTTTTTGTTTGTTTTTGTGTCATGCGAATTACACGAGCATACAATAAATGTTGTAAACAAATCTATGAGCTCGCTAAAAATGTTTAAAGTGTTAAATGCTAAAAAAGATAATTTTAATCTGGTTTTTCTTTTTTTTTTCATTTAAATTAGATTGTGAATTGAAATCATGTGATGAAAGTATAATAAAAAAGAAACAAAATATAAAGAATTTTAGCTATAAATTTGATCAAATTGTGTGATCAGCAAATTATGTAAATTTAAATCAATAGAAAAAAATGTAGCAGTTTTTGTAATTTTGTGGTTATAAAAACAATATATTAACAAATAATTAGAAGCCAAAAAAATTCCTTTACTTTACCGATTAGTTAGTCGATTACATTGTGAATCCAAATCCTTTAAAATGGATTTAATACTGGATATAAGTTCGTTGCTATATCTCATGGAATCGGAAGATAAATTTTGTTTATAAGTTACCTCATTATACAAAGATGGACTACCTAATAGTGGCGAATTTAATGCTTAAGAAACCGAAGGAACAAGATATGATTGTTTTCAGTAGCCAATGTTTAAAAAATATATAGAATGGAATGAGTAGAAGTTCATAATAAGGCATCCAGCCGTTTATCTGCTTATGTTTCATAGTCTTACAATTTATATGGGTTTGAAGTGGATTGTCATGATATACAATTTTTGTTTTTTTTTGTCTATAGTAAACCTTGATTTGTTTTTGGTTGACATGCAGTTACTTTATGAGAGATCTCCACGGTTTGGATTCTCTTAGATACAGTTCCGAATTTTATTTGTTTTTTATTTTGTTCGTGTATAAAAGAAAAATGTTACAGATGATCAAATTTTAATTCCTGCTCCGCAACGACATTTACGATATCAATTCTTTTTTCCTTCCTGTTCCATTCTCCAATTTTCTTTAAAATATTTAAAAACGTAAACATGTAATTTACTGATATTACGTAGCTTAATACCATTTAAACAAGTATAAAATCATACAATTCGGTTAAATTAATAAAAAAATATGCACTTTTGACAACTTTTTATTTTTAATGTCAATGAAAGATTTTGAAAAAATTGAGCTAGAATTCAGAAAAAGTTCCTCTGCCCCTTTTTTGTTGTAGTTCTGAGGAAAAATGGTTATACTAAAAAAGTTGGGAAATCACATAAAAGGGGAAATTTATAACAGTCGATCGACAAATTAACATAATTTAGTGAAAAGATGATACGCTCAGCAAACTACTCAAAAACCTCTCCACTTAGCGTTTCGAGAAAATATTACAAAATCACAAATTCATATTCTTTTCAAAATTCCATATATATTGTAAAAATTCAATAAAATAAATTTTTTTTTCAAAATTCCAAATTCCAAAAATGAGAATAAAATCAAATATTTAAACTTTTTCTAAATTCCAATAATATTCCAAAAATTCTTGAAAATTCAAACTCTTCTAAAATTCTAAAAATATTGCAAAAATCATTACAAAATCAAAAATTGAAACCTCTTTCAAAATTCCAAAAATTATAATAAAATCAAAAAATTTAAATTTTTCAAAATTCTAAAAATATTCCAAAAATTCTTACAAAATCAAAAATTAAAACTTTTCCAAGATTCTAAAAATATTGCAAAAATTATTACAAAATCAAAAATACAAACTTTTTCAAAATTCCAAAAAAATTTCAAAAACTATAACAAATTCAAAAATTTCCATGTCCAATTTCATTTTCAATTACATTTACATCATAAAAACAGCTACATTTTTTTCCAAAAAATTGGCAAAAAAAATAAATGAAATCATTTTTTGACACACTTGACATTAATATTTCACAAACTTATAATGCCATAATTCTCAATAATAATAATAAAATTTCATGTCATACAAATTTTATTAATTTATATTAATAATTAATATAAAATATATCAATATTATTAATTTATTAACCCAAAAAATTGGGTAAAAAACTAAATAAAAATCTTTTTTTTGACACACTTGACAACATATTTTTGACAAACTGATAATGCCATAATTCTCAATAATAATAATAAAATTTCATTTCAAACAAATAATTAATTTTATTTTTTCCAAAAAATTGGGTAAAAAATAAATTAAAACCTTTCTTTTGACACACTTGACAACATTTTTTTGACAAAAATATAATGCCATAATTCTCAATAATAATAATAAAAATTCATTTCAAACAAATAATTAATTTTATTTTTTTTTTCAAAACATTGGATAAAATAATAAATAGAAATCATTCTTTTGACACACTTGACAACATTTTTTTAACAAACTTATAATGCAATAATCTAGTTTTTGATCTCACATACCAATCCCTACCATCAATATTTCTCCAAATTCAATCTTCCTACTCGTAATCACTTAAAATGAACGTTTTTTAAGCCAAAAAAATGACAATTTGCTGTTTTTGACACACTTAATGATTTTTTTGACACCCTTCCGGTACAGTTATCGAACACAGTTATCGAACAGCTAGACTATAAATTTTTTGAAATCCCTCCAGCGGTTTTCCCTGCAGCGTAGGTAATAACGGGGTAGCGAAAATCCGAAATTCTACGTCCACGCCGTGCTACCTGGGTAACGCTAACAGAATTAGGTTGGTGTAGTTGAGAGGGGCAGAGTAAATACTGCTTATACTCAATGATTCTGCACCATGGCGAGTCATTGGCGCCATAAAACCAATGCAACTCAAGCGTCTGTTCTCCATGTTAGGGGCGGCTTGGAGCGGGCGTCTGTCTTGGATCAAGCGGCTCGCTATATAAATGTGTAGAAAGCGTCTGTTCTCCATGTTAGGGGCGGCTTTCAGTGGGCGTCTGTCTTGGATCAAGCGGCTCGCTATATAAACGTGTAAAAAGGTTGTTTCTGGTGACCTTAAGATGCAGAACGAACCCATTCACGAAAATTTGGGTTGGGCGAAGGGCTAACACCCCATTTCCGTAAAAAAAATTATTGTCATGAATTCTGTACACAGGCCTCGGAATATCTCGGATTCATTATTGGAACGACCTCGGAAACTGTACCCGGACTACGATTTAAAAATGGGAACCTGGAACGTGCTTAGCCTCAGAAGACCAGGAGATCTCCTAAAACTCACTCAACAAGTCGAGAGCTACACACTGGATATAGTGGCATTACAAGAACTAAGATGGCCAGGCAGTGGAATCCATGAAACAGCGAAAGGATACACTCTGTATTATTGCGGTCATCAAAACGGAGGAGAATTTGGAGTTGGCTTTCTTATACACCGTCGCGTGAATCAGCATGTTATCGACTTCTGCCCAATTAATATGCGGTTATGCACAATGAGAATCCGCACGCAAAAATTCAATGTAACGATCGTCAATGTTCATGCACCTACTGAAGATAAAGCAGATGATATTAAAGACCTGTTCTTCCTAGAACTCGAGGAAGTCATCAATAACATCCCGCGGCACGATATAAAAATCGTGGTAGGTGACTTTAATGCTCAAATCGGTAGGATTGCAGAACTTAAAACACATATCGGCCCTAACAGCTTGCATCATACCAGCAACAATAACGGTTTTCGCGCAGCCGAGCTGGCTATGATGTATGATCTAGTAATTTCCAGCACTTTCTTCCCTCACAAGAGAATTCACAAGGCAACGTGGAAATCAATTGACGGAAGAACGGAAAATCAAATCGATCACGTCATGATCTCTAAGAGACACTCCACAAGTGTAACTGACGTTCGATCATACAGAGGTGCTGATATGGACACCGATCATATGCTTGTCATCTTTAAGTACAAGTGCAAGTTGTCATCCACATTTAACAGACAAGCAAAAAAGACCGTGCGCTGGAATGTCGAAGCATTTAAACATCCGGAAACGCTGAATAGATATCAGGAAATAATAACACAAAACATAGAAGAGCATGACATCTCTTCTGAGATGCCATTAAACATACAAGAAGAATGGCAAACGCTTCAATCAACCATTATAGCCGCAGCACAAACTACAATCGGAAAACGACCACCGAAATCACACAACGAATGGTTCGACGACGAGTGCCGCCAATCCGTTGAAAATAAACAAAAACTGCGAGAAAAATGGTTAACAAGGAACACCCGAAGCTCCCAAGCTGATTATCTATGCGCCAGGAAAGCCTCAGCAAAACTTCTACGTAAAAAGAAACGCGAACACATGAAGAGCTGCATCGAAAACATCAACCAACATGCGGCCAACGGAAATTCAAAAGAGTGCTTTGCCAATGCACGAAATCTGACCAAAGATTTCCACCCAAGATCTACAGCCATCAAAAATGTAAATAATGAACTTACAACAAGTGAACGTGATGTGCTGGCAGTGTGGCGATCCCACTTTCAAGACCTACTGAATAGGACGAACGAAGTTCATCCTATTCGAGCAATTGCTCCATCAACTGAAGAGATTTTTGTCCCTTACCCAGCAATAGAAGAAGTGGAAGCTGCCATTAAAAAACTGAAAAATGGCAAATCACCAGGTTTCGATGGAATTCCCGCAGAACTTCTGAAAAATGGAGGAGCAGCTCTGGTCTCACGTATATACGATCTGATTCTTGCAATCTGGGACCAAGAAGAACTACCTGATGAATGGAAAACAGCTCTCATTGTTCCGCTACATAAGAAAGGTGACCGTTTAAAGTGTGAAAATTATCGTGGCATCGCACTGTTGAACACTGCATATAAAATACTAGCTAATGTTGTACTTGCTCGACTCATCCCGTTCGCCGAATCTATCATCGGTGACTATCAGTGTGGTTTTCGTCCCAACCGCTCAACCACAGATCAATGTTTTACATTAAGGATGATTCTAGAAAAATGTTGGGAGTACAACATCAGCATTCACCAGCTCTACGTTGATTTCAGGCAAGCATATGATAGTATCATCCGCGACAACCTCTGGTCCGCACTCATATGCCTTGGTATCCCAGAGAAACTTGTTTCTCTGTGTAAACTCACAACATCGGGATCAAATTGTAGAATAGTAATCGAAGGGTCAGTTTCTGATCCTTTCGATATAACATCAGGTGTTCGACAAGGTGATGCACTCGCGCCCGTACTATTTAATTTGGCGCTGGAGTACGCGATAAGAAAAAGCCGAATTGAGACACAAAACTGCATATATAACAAATCTAGTCAAGTTCTTGGCTACGCAGATGATATTGTGCTTCTTGGACGTAGAACAAGCGATATTAAGGATAGTCTCTCTCAGCTTGAAAGAAATGCTAAACGGCTTGGATTATGCATCAACACCAGCAAAACTAAAGTGTTAACAACATCTAAGAACATACCTCCCGGAAATCTGGATACTGGCGACTATGAAGTGGAACGCGTGGAGAACTTCAAATACCTCGGGTCTGTAATAACATCGTCAAATGACATGCAGGCAGATATCAAAGCCCGTGTCTCTGCCGCATACAGAGTTTTCTACGCATACTCAAAACTTCTGCGATCAAAACATCTTTCGCGGTCGTGTAAACTCACACTTTACAAAGCATTGATACGACCTGTGCTTACATTTGGAAGTGAAAGCTGGACACTGACTTCCTCCGATTGTAGAATTGTATCAACATTCGAGAGGAAAGTCATACGAACAATTTATGGTCCATGTAAAGTTGCTGAAAATCAGTATAGAATCCGAATGAATCATGAAATCAGACAGCTTCTTGGAGGCTGCGATGTAATCGGATTCATTAAATCCAACCGGATTAGATGGTTTGGTCATGTAGAAAGGGCTCCATTGGAAAGAATGATAAAAAAAGCGTCCCAACAACAACCAGCTGGTGTTCGTCGAAGAGGAAGACCTAGACAACGCTGGCGTGATGACATCATCCAAGACCTTCGTGATATAGGATGTCGAAACTGGGGTCAACTGGTCATGGAACGAGATGATTGGAAGCTGGTGGCACAGACGGCAAAATCCCTTCATGGGATGTAAACGCCAGAGAGAGAGAGAGAGAGAGAGTAGGTAATAACGGCGGCCGGACGGCCCGCAGACAGACATATATTTTTTTTTGCTTATTTAGAATCAGTAGGTCCTAAAACGTCGAGAAATGCCAAAAAAAGTGGGGGTAAGAATTTCACTTTTGGCTCATGAATGTAATACTTAGGTCTTTCAGACCGAAGTAAAACATGTAAATTTTGATGCGATCTATTATGTATTATAGCCAATGTATTATTAGCAAATTATTGTTCACCTCAGTTTTTACTTTATTAGTTGTACCTAATAAAATTTCAAGTAATTAGGTATTTTAATTTTATAGCAATAAAATAAAAAAAATATTCACACTTTTGTCATAATTATTTTGCTATTTGCGTTATGGTATTCTTTGTGCAAATTTTTGTGTTAACTATCAAACGAAAATCGAGAGAAGGTGGGTATGGAAATTTAATGAAGAAAGAAAAAATAGCGAGTTTGTAAATAGCGGAAAGAACAGTTGTTTTGTTTTATCGATCTTGAGATTTATATCACAGAATGGAATTTTATTAAATAAGTTTTGTTGCATTTCTTATATTCAAGATTATATATAAATATAATAAAAATTAAAGTTTATAAAACAAAACTCCAAGAATGTTAGATGTGATTTATGATGCTGTGAAATAAATTTGAGCTTCAAATGTGGAAGACGACAATGTATTTTTATGATTTTTATAGCCGAATTGCATTATAAATAATTGTGAAAAGTTCAAATTTCTATGTTACTTTTTGGATCGCTTAACATTTTCATTTTGTGACATTTTTGTTTTACGTTGCTTACTCAAGAAGGATTTCCTTTAAATTAAAAAATATTCAAAATAAACATTGTAAGCAGTTGAAAGTTGAAGCGACAGAGAAACACTTAAAACTACATTGTTGTCAATCATTACATTTAGTACTAAACCAGACGTGTAAGAATCCACAGAAACAAATTCCATAATTTGGTTAATAATAAGAAATAATGTGATTAATTTTCTTTCTTGAAAACACTTATTTCTTACTTAAAAAAATTAGGTCTCTAGAGCAGAATCAACAAACCTGCATTCTCTCATTTGACATATAAACTGAAAACCGATTAACAAAAGCAATCGAAAGTACGAGTATAGGCACTCAAACTTACATTTAATCCAAAAATATTTTTTCTTATAAATTAAAATTTGATACAATGTAAAAACATGATAAAGTTAAAAAAAATTTATTATAAATAAATATATTAAATATAAATATAAACGAATAAAAAAATAAGAAGAAATAATTTATAAATCGTTTTTCTTTTAATAAAGGAAAAAAAAAAGAAAAAAAGTTGAGAGAACTAAGATGATCGTATAATATGAAAGCAAGTAACAGACCGCGCACGCCTTTGATGTTAATATTCATTTTGTATGTGTCGTCTTGGACTTTAGAGTTACTTTAAAAAATTTATTTTTTATTTTTATATCATTAATAATTCAAGGATGTTGAGGACTGATCTGATTACAAGATAATGTTAATATAATGTTATTTTATACATATTTTTTTTTTACATAAAACAACATAAGACAGTAATAATGATAATAATAAAAAGAAGTTGCAATTTGCATCATCAAAGTTTAAGGTAACTCCCATTTTTTTCATTCTGTTATTTAGTAAAATCAACTTTACTTTATGTTTTTAATTGAAATTTACGTTTTTCTCATAAACGAACAAATGATTTTGTTTTGATTCATGTGAAATTATTTACTATTTGATGGATTGAGAAATTCCAATTTAAATTAGATCGTAATTGGTGGAAATAAAAAGAAATTAACATAGTTTAAATAGAACTGTGACCCATATAACTACACTAGATTAGTTTAAGTATTTAAGTTACCGTCCTAAGAAAAATATTTTTTTTTCTGTGACGGGAAAAAAGTTTAACATTTTACTTCTGCTGACAGGTGCAAAAATGCTACTTTTCATAAAATACTTTTTTCCCCGGGAAAAAAGTATGTACTTTTTTCCCGGATAGATAAAAATATATATATAAATACATATATACACATAAATGATAAATATTATGAATATTTATGAACATTTATGACTATTTTAATGTTAATGAAAAGTTATACCGTTTTCTTCTTGATGTTAATAACTGGTTTTGACAAATAAAATGAAACTTAATTTTAAGTTTTTATTCAAGAAAAATTCGTATGGTGTGGTGAATATACATATTGTAATATTTGTTTAATATTATTTTCTCAATAATTATATTAATATTTGTCCAGTCACCGAAAAAAATAGTGTATTATACACGGGAAAAATTGTAGATTTTAGCTCTCGGTTTTTTGTCTCCCTCCGCTTCGCGTCGGGAGACAACACAACCTCGAGCTAAAATCTACTACTTTTTTCCCTTGTATAATAAATAACTATTATAGTAGTGACCTACGACATGTGACAATATTTTCATGTTACTGATACCATCTTTGAGCTCTTGGTAGAACAGGTTTTTTATATCATCTGTTTTACCTTTAGTAGATGCATGAACGTACTACAATATGGTGTTTTGTTTTGCACCATACTGCATTCAGTCCTTTAATAACAATCAGTGTTTTTGTGGATAGGTGGATGAGGCAAAAGCAAGGGATGTTGATGAATCTTTATTATATGATCTGGGTTCTCATGAAAATGGAAGATTTGAATTCTTTTCAAAATTTATGAAAGTGAGGCAGTCCTTTAATTTTCATAAAACTTGCAATATAGAGTTTTTGTAAAGCTTCCAACAACACTGCTTACGACGATCGGGATTCTCACTTTCGGTAAGATATTTGTTTTGCAATTTTTAAATTAAGTCCGTAACGCTCAAACCTTATGCAAAAACTATAAAATTAAAACAAAATCTACTGCGAACAGTTTTCTCCGTTAATCTGTCAATCACCTGTAGATGATGGTAGTAAACCAAATAAATTGGAGAAAGAAATTGGGATGCAAATAAACCAAAATAGTTATAATTATAGACAAATCAAACTTGTGTGAATTGTTGGATCTGGTTGACACTGATTCATAGACAGTAGGTTAAGAAATGTGATTTTGGTTTTGACTAAATGTGTGCAAAATGATGTAGCCATTTTCATTCATTATTTGAGATATTTCATTAATGAGAATTTTATGACAAAGTGATTTATCATGATATGAAGATTACTACACTGATTCGCATGAAACAAAAAAAACATATAATGCTATGCTATTGCGAGAAATTCCCAAAATAATGTTAAAACATTTCCGCAAATAGGACGCTAATGACAGTTGAGAATTCAATTTAAGTAAATAGAGCGATGATGAAGTTTCAACTTCGAAATATCATCGCATATGTGGAAAGGAGTATACCGTATCTCCCAAAAGATTTGAACTCACTGGCATCAATAAGCTTAAGAGTTCGAACCCCCAAACGTAACACGTAAAAAAGAGCTAAACAGAGTTTTTCTCTGAGATAATTCCAACCATACATTTGAATTAAAAAAATTCTATTGCTTCCTTAGTTAGTTGTGTTCAATTAGTCACAAAATCCCGACAATAAAAAATTCCCCAAAATTTTGTCTAAAATATGCAATCGCTTATATGACATTAATTTGACCAAGTGCCGTTCATTGATTTAGCATTGATTGAATGCAATCAATAATAACTATACACTCCTGACTTAAGATGTTGACTATAATAATAGAAATATTACACATCCTATGAATTCACACAATAGTGCTGTCTAGAAATTTAATGTAAAAACCCGAAATTAGTGTTAAAACATTATCGAAAAATATTAGTTTAATGACAGTTGGGAATTAAAAAAAATTATTGCGAAGTTCCCATCTACCGGATAAAATGCGCTAATTAGTCAGACTTTTGAAAATGCCGGGTATGGAGAAAAACTGATAGAAAGAGAACGAAAGCCGGATATATGAGGAATATATATTGAGGTCAATCATGTTTACAAACAATTCTGTCTCAAAAGTTCGATTGTAATTGGCGTGGCAACAAGTCACCTTTCATGAAAACGCTCCTGATCGGTCTAAAGTGGTTTCCCCGTCATCTGAAATTTATAAATTAAAATATAATAAATTGTTAAAATATAATATAATAAATATTAATTAAAAACAAACAAAAAATAATTGTGATTGAAACAAAATATGTGTTACAACATGCATAAAAAATATTCAATTTTGTACTAGAATAGAATAAAAAAAAATCTACTTTTCCGCACATATGACCACAAAATATTTTGTATGCCTGGCACGCACGCCGCCTACATGTGAGATTTGTAGTTAAATCTATCCTAAATATAATATTTTTTTCTATTTTGCGTCTAAAATAAAGTCATTTCGATACCCAAATGCGTATCGAAACGGCCTTTATTACGATACGCAAAGTTTTGTTTTTCAAGGTTGGTCACATTGGTCATACAAACGTCAGTGAAAATTAAAACGAATAATTATATAAATAAAATTAATAAGAATATCTAAATTAGCGTTAAATATTTTAATTAACTACTTATAACAATAAAATATTAGTAATAATAACAAAATTTCAAATTGACTGTTTTTTAATAAAATACACATTTTTTAAAATTTCAATTATGAAACTAGTTTCTTAATATACTATTATAGCACTCAAATATCAAAATAATAATTTAAATAACTTAATATATAATAAAAACAACTTAAACACAACCCAAAATCATTTGAATTGCAAGAAAAAGCAATTTTTTGGGGTTTTCAAAGTTTGCAATTTTGGCAACTCTTAGTTGGATTACTATGTTTTTTAAAAATCCGTAGTTGGATTGCTATGTTTATTTTTCAAGCTAGTATAATATACAACTATTACAATGAAGATGGCGCACTTTAATTATTTAAATATCTTAAATTTGTTTATAACTTTATTAAAAAATGATTAAATTAACAATTAAATAAATATTTATAAATTTTATGCATTTATTACAAAAAATAGTGTGCATTACTAGTGCGAATGCGTTTTCCAAACGCGAGTTATTGCAGCACTCCCTAGGGTCGTGCGGACTAACTCTTGTTTGGAAAACGCATTCGCACTACCGTCTTCCCCGTAAAAACGCCTAGGCGTTGTAGACAAATAGAACGCCTACCCTGCGTTTTATTCAAATATAACGCCTAGGCGTTATGTATTGAATTATGAAAACAAACTAATTTTTTTAAGGCATTCACTACATGTATGATAAATAATATCATACGTATTTTGATTTGTACATGAAAGCAATTGATTTTTGACAGAGAAAAACTCGAAATCTCGGTTTGACAATTTGATTCCAAAAACTTCAAAATCAGTTTCGAACCGTTCGGTACGTGGCTAAGTAGTATTATAAGCGATACCATCCTTTAAATTGAAGCCAATCTAAATGATTTTATCGATGAGAACGACAACGCCCAGGTCCATAAAGGGTATTTGACATCATGTAGGATGGAGATTGTAGCTTTTTGCAAACTAGAAGATGTCAACATTACTGTTATGGAAGTGGACAATAATTGTATAATGAACGATTAATGTTTATGGGTTATTCTTTTACAAACCGGAGACTTTTCTGACCGACACATTTTTGATTTGGCTGAAATTTTTCGTAGAGACTTTATATCAAAAAATTTTTCTTTTAAAACGTATATTTAATTAATGATGAAATGAGTTTTACTGTTAGAAATAAATTAATTTTTCCAGGGTGGGTGGGACGACAAAAATTTATTTCAAACGTTAAAAATAATAAATTAAATCTGTACATATTTGATTGTGTCTAAATTTTCGATTTTGGTTGTGTATTTTTTAAATGCCAAAAAATTGCTTTTTCTGTTGTTTTGGCTCTACTTTTGATGATTTACTGAATATTAGACCAGTTGGCTACAATCAATTCCTTCAGCAATTCAATCGATTGGAAAATGGCTAATAACACCGACACAAACTCTTTTTTTAAAATTGAATAAATTTTTCGGTTTAAAATTGGATACAGAATAAAATGGCAATGTACAACACATACAAAATTATATTGAACTACTAACTTATGTTTTATTTTCAACAAAAGTTTTAAATAAATTTAAATTTTTTAAAAAATCGCTTACTTCGAAAAGTGGCGTTCTATTCGAGATAGCGTTCTATTTGAAACAGCGTTCTATTCGAATAATTATATCACTTTTTAAGAAAATCGAAAAATTGTTCACCCTCGAACACAACGCCTAGGCGTTGTTTTCGGGGGAAGACGGTAGTAATACAATCTACTATTATAAATTAATGATTGTTCATTTATATTGTCCTGTGACAAAATTAAAACTGAAGTGCATTAAAATTTAATGAATTGAGTACGTTATTAATTGTGATTAAACAAATCGAAATATTCTTGTTATTTGATTTTTGTAAATGGACGTACGCAGGGCGACAAGATAAAATATGATTCCAAATAGCCAAAATCAAGTGTAAAAGATTGGGTTATAAATGCGAGTCATCATACATTTTATCATGATAAAAGAATAGTTTCATTATTCAAAAAATAACATTCAAAATATGAAGGGGCTGAAATCTCAAAGAAGTTTCTAACACGAAACGAAATAAAAAATTTAAATTATTTTCCTGTTATTCAGAAGTCGTGGAATCTGGCATCACACAAAAAATTACTCAAAAAACATCTCCTTAATAATTACAATTTTTGTTTAGAACCATTTAATGTCTTATAACATATTCAACTACATTTCATGTCATAAAAATAATTAATTTTATTTTTTCCAAAAAAGTTGGGTAAACAAATAAATGAAAATCATTTTTCGACGCTATTTTTTGACACACTTATAATACAATAATCAAAACCCTGTTTTCACAAAATGATAATTTTCTTCACGTCAAAAGTATAGAAGAAAAACTAATTACAATGTCCAAATTAAATATCGTTTTAGCCTTAAAATTAATCTTGGAACTTTCAGAATTAAACGAAGTATGTATCGATTCAAAAGGATTAAGGAGCTGAATATACGACAACCGTCAACAGTCTAAATTCTATATCTGCTCTGAAAGCTTTTCAAGAAAGACTAAACGAGTTAATCAAATTAAACGAGTCAATCAAATTGAGTCAATCAAAGGTTTGTCGGAGCAAAGATCACGATATAGAAATACAAAAACTATAGAACTGCCCTTAAAAAATTAGAAAAATTTGATGTTTTTCATGTAAACTCATAGTCCAATGACGTTCGCAATCTTAAAAAAAAGAGAAAAATTATAGTTTAAATATTGGTAGGAAATACAGCGAAATCTTTTATATACTGGGTGATAAACTCACTGCAACAGATATGATCTCTCCCAAAATTCGAATAGAGCCTAATTCTCATCCAATTTACATTAAACAATACCGTTTGCCTGAATTAACAAAAATTGAAATAGATTAACAGGTCTTACAAATGTTAGATTATGAAATCATTGAACGTAGTAAAAGCGCATGAAACTTTCATCGCATATTAGTTCCAAAAAAATAAAACAACCAAGATAAAAGGTGTAGCTGAAGATGTCCGCAAACTAAACGATATCACTGTTAACGACGTGTTAAACTTATAAAATATTTTTGATATCCTAGATCGCTTGGAAAATTAAAATATTTTACAAAAATCCATTTAGCAAATGCTTACCATCAGATATGTTTAAAAGAAGCTGATAAAGAAAAGATAGCATTCAGCACTTTTGTTTGGTTTAAAGCGCGCCCGCTACATTTCAACGTTGCATGAATAACATGCTTACGTTATTAAAAAGTGTGAAGTGCTTAGTTTATCTTGATGATGAAATTATCACAGAATACAACCTTCAAGATCATAACTAGAAATTGAAATCCATTGATTGTTTCAAAAATCATCCTTTAAAAATAAACTTATCTAAATGCCAGTTTTTATCCAAAAAGATTGTTTGCCTTGGTCGTAACGTTGGAACAAAGGAACAAAGCCTGATGAGGCTTGCAGGGAGGAACAAAGCCTGATGAATTACAATAACAGCAATTCAAAGTTATCCACAACCATAAATCCTAAAGAAATAAAATCGTTTTTAGGATTATCTGGTTATTGCCGACGCTTTAATTCTAAATATTCAGAAATCGCTAAACTATTAACTAATCTTTTTAAAAAGGGACAGATATTTAATTGGGATGCTTTTTGTTTTGGGATTTATTTCATAAACTAAAAAATGCCTTAATAAATCTGCTAATACTGAAGTATCTGGATTTTGCGAACCATTTATAATAACAACTGATTCAAGCGATACAGCTCACAGTGGGATTTTTTGTGCAATAAGTAATTTTTTCGACACATAAAATTTAAAAATGTAATGATGCAGTTTTGTAGAAAATTGATTCAGTATGAAGAATCCATAAATTGTATCCCAAAAAAACGTTTATTTGTCTTTGAAATAATGAAGTAAAGTCACATGTAAATTTTGGTCCAAAATATTGAAAACTGTTTACGCACTTCTATAGTGTTTGTACGTAAGATAACTTTATTGCTCTAATTTAAATAGTGGTTATTTTCAAATATAGCCTTTTCTGCGTATTTAAAAAAAAATTATAAAGATCGCTCACATGGTTTAAAAGATATGATAGAATAAAATTTGTTCTATAATATGCCGTGATTGCAAACATTCTTGGAAGAAAAAAGGTTGCTCGGTCGTGCTAGGTGCTCCCACTATAATAAAATGAAAGGTAAGACTCCATACTATCAATTAAAAAAAAAAAAACTTTAATTAATAATCTTTTATAAAATCATAAAACTTATAAAATCATAAAATCATGAAATTTTGGGTTCTATGGGCGGTGGGTAGTGGGCGTGGCCAATTTTTATGAAACTTTATTTTATTCTTAATTGAGGTAATAAAAGGCTCTGTGCCAAATTTCAAAAACTTTGGGCCAAAAATAAATTTTGGGTTCTATGGGCGGTGGGTAGTGGGCGTGGCCAATTTTGATGAAACTTGATATTTTTCTTAATTGAGCTAACCAAAGGCTCAGAGCAAAATTTCAACATTCTACGAGCATTCCTTATATTTTTTGCCAAACATTGTATGAACAAATCCCACTGTGCGGCTGTTGGGGCAGTACTCTCACAATCATATGTCTACGAGCGTCACTTTACAGTTGTTATGGACAACAAACCATTAATATGACTGCCTAATTAAAAAAATTCATCTTCGAGATTGATTCGTGGCGTATTAGACTCGATGATCTCGATTATCAGGTTGTTCATAAAGTAGGATACAAAAATCTTAACGCCGAAGCATTGAGCAGAATAAAACGGAGGCAGACGATAAAGAATTATATGCAATAACACAATTACAAAGTAGGTTAGTTTTAGGTAAAACTTTTGCATATCAACAAGCACCGGAATATAGTACAAATGCTTATTCAAATTCAAAATAGTTCGACTCACTGACGATGCTGAGATTGAACAGGTTCCCTAAATCCAGAAATTGATTAATGCCCGAATTAGAAGATTTATGCTTTCTTGCGAGTTATGCAAAAAGACAGAAGTTTCAAATTGAATAAGGTCTCTATGCATATAATGTCAACTTCCTCGCAGATTTTTGAAAAAATATTCGTGGACATAGTCGGTCCCCTTCCAACATCTTATTGAGACAACAAATACATTCTTACAGCTCAGCTTGACTTGACTAAGCTTTCGATGACTTTCCCGTTGAATAACTAAGAGGCAGATACGGTAGCTTGTGTTCTACTTCAGAAGATTGTTTGTATTTTATTTTTGGTGTTCCTCAACAAATGTTAACCGATCAGGGAGCAAATTTTATGAGTCACTTTTTTTTAACATGTAAAATGCTCAAAATTAAACAATTGAATACGTCGGCGTATCATCCTGAAACAAATAGTGCATTAGAGCGATCCCATCGAACATGGACGGAATATTTGCGTATCCATGCAACGGCTGATGAATGAAACTGGCCACCGGGCTTAATTTAGCTATTTTTGCTTTTAATACAATGCCACATCCGGCAACTAAATTTATGCCGTACGAATTATTGTTCGGATATAAACCGAATATACCAAATTCCTTACAACAACCGAAAACATTTTGAAACTACGACGATTATATGTATGAACTAAAAAAAATTTGTTTAATTCATCTAATCATTCTTAATCACAACGCGACCACGTCTCCACACCGTACGAGTTCCTCAATGTTTTTCATCTCACACATACAAATTTTTGTTACGATGCACGGGCCAAATATAGAGGTGAAATCTAGGTTAGCTGATACTACCCTGCTTAATAAATGCAAGGTGTGAAAAGCTCGAGCTTGTGAAAGAGAATTAAAATCAAACATAATGTTTGAGGATACCATACCACCAGCAATTCATGGTCATATGTGCTGTATTTGGTTTGTCTAGCGTTTTGCTTTTTTGAAGAAAATAAAAACAAATACTTTAAAATATGTTTTCTAAATACATTGGACGTTTTGTTGGACGGCTCCACTGATGGAGATATCTGATCTTACAAATATATATCGTAATGATGAAATAATGTAGTCTCGTTATTAAAACGGTTAACCATGGCGTCGTTTTTTTTTTGCGAAGCTGGCTGCGTTTAAGGCGTTCCGTAAGTCTGAAGTCATTTGAGTTAACTAAAAAAATGGTTAATATATATGTTTTGAGGATATTTAAAGATCTTCTCAGCATGAAAATCCGGTTTTGTTAATATTATAAGTTTCTCAACCTTCAAAACATAGAATCACCTATATTTACAATAATAAAAGCAATGAGCAATCTGTTAGCGTACCAGAAATGAACACAATTTCTTGCAGGCTTTATTAGCCTAGAAACGTTGCATAAGTATATAAGACTCTTGAATCTTGTATTTTAAGATTGTTTGCGGTATTACGTTTACCACAAGTATGATCTCTTTCGATTGAGTATACTTGAAATTATGGATATATTTCTCAAAAACCTTAACAAGTTTTTCAACTATCTCTTGAAATATGTTAGTATTGCGATTTTGAAGTGGATCTTTTTACGAAGCGGTTGCTTCGAAAATAATTATATAGTACATGCGTTGAGATGAATTCTTTGAAATTACTATGCTATCGTAGTAAACACCCCCTATTCGTTCTATTTCTTATCGAAACAATAGGTTCTATGTTTTCTTTACGATTTTTCTTTGGCTGTCATTAAAATTGAATATAACCATATGAAAATGGTTAAATCAGGACAGTTATAATGAAGATCCAAAAACGCTTAAAGAGATTGAAAAAATATGATGTACATTTTTTTTGAACTCAAACAAGTGCCATAAAGTGTTTTGAACTCAAACAATGGATTTCATTAAAAAATTCAAAAAATTTGATAATAATTTATTTACAAATTTTTTTTGTGAATGTATATATAAATTAAGTAAATTTAAATAAACTAAATAAATGAATTTTTGTTTAGCTTAATTAATCGTTAGCGTAATAGAATAGAAGTAAGAAAATAGTAGAAAATTAGTTAAATTAATAGCAAAATTTATTTTACTCTGTAAAATTTGTTTTACCCTGTAAAACGTAAAATGAGAGTGCGCGAGTAAAACAAATATTGCTTTTGCAATTTCTACCAAAGCTAACAATGAAAATAAATAAAAATGCTTCTCATGATTAAGTTAATAATTGAATCAACGTTGATAGCTTTTATAACCCTTATATTCTGCACTTTGATATAATCGATTCAACGCCTACACAATTTTCTTTTCACTTTGATTTAACTTGAACAAACTAGAGGAGAAACCATCCACTCACTCGAATAACGTTAAGATTAGAAATGCAGCTCAAATGTTTCAAAAGTTTTTACATTTAGTTTTTCAAAATATCGATTTTTGATATTCTCATATTGCATTGAAAAATCAAATCATTTAGAACACCCATCTGTGCATTATGCCACCCACCCACCTATTCATTAAAATCAACCATGTATTCGCTCTCATGAATGAGATGGGGGTATGATGTGAAGGTGACATGGGTTAGCTTTGATAATGTTCTACATTTTAGTGCCATACCATTTTTACGATATTTTAAGGATAAACTAGCAAACTTGGCACATTCTGAAAAACAACAACTTCAGTGCTTTTTTTGTTGTTTATCAACTCTGACCAACTACACTATAAACATTGAAACCCGCTTAAATATTTTTGGTAAAAGTAATAATAAAAAAACCGCTATCGAACGTCTTAAACAATAAATTGACAATTAGTTCAGGATTATTAATAATAAAATTGACTTCAAAAATAATTTTAAAATATTCATTTTGTTTTATCATTTCATTTCGTATTACCATTTTACGTTTGTCTTTATATGCGTTTGTTGTTTTTGTTAAAAGAAATTAATATCTACACAAAGATGATGATGATCTCTTTTGAGAAACCTAAAAATAAGAATAAAAATTTTCCGATAAAAATTTTTTTATTTCTCAAGTAATTTATGATGAGAAATGCAAAAATAAAAACAAACCGAATCATGTCTTCTTGTCTTAGATCTTGATATGTTCTTGTCTTGATCGTAATTTTTTCTGTTTTTTTATATTTTCGATTAGCAAAAATTATATGGGAACAGTAGTGATTATGAAAAGTTAGCTTATTAGTTTTTAAGCTTTAGGATATAATTATGTTCCTACAGTTATAACCATTACTTTAAAAATTTTCAACGTCAAAATCTGGTTACCCTTTTTAATGCAAATTGGTAATTTATTTATTTCGCCTAAAAAATCGTAAACTTATTTCTCTGTCTGATTTGATTTTCTGTTATGTTTGGAAGTTTGTATGTCAGATTCATATATATCTTTAATATAACGTAGAATGAAGGAAAACTTATTAATATTTTAATAATTTTATTGGATTGGTCTGTCTATCTTCAAATCATTTGAGAAGTCAATAAATAAAATAGTTAATCGGTTGAGTCAAAAATTGACCATTAAAAATATTTTTTGAATTATAACTATTATCTTCATAGTAGTGGAAATAGCAAATCAAAGTTTAAAACTTATTTTTCTTAACGTATGAATATGAATGAATTCGTTGACAATATTTTAAACCAGTTAACCTCAATCTTCCACAGTGTAATACATGCATTGCGCAATTCACCAATTTTAATTTTCCCACAATCTTAAGAAAAAAATCCAATCAACTTTACATAATCCAATAAATTAATATCTAATCAATTTTAAATTAATTTAAGATAAACATGAAATTAATGACAAAGTAATACAAACCTCCTAACACATAACTTTGTATAACAATAAATAATGTGTGTACATATAACACGATATTAACTTTAACGATTAACATAAAAATTCTTAATTAATCGACAAACATTTGAAAATTGTCACAAAATAGTGAAAAATTTCGTGAATAAAAGATGCACAACATACTTTCCCACAATATTAAAGAAAATAAAAAACAAAATTATTATTAATATCAGTTTTATGATTGTTAATTTTTCTATTTTTTCGCATAATCGCAACTTTTCAGAGTTGATAATTATTAGAAAAAATTTTCTTTATTTTATTATCTTAATTATTTTATCAAATTTATTTTCAATTTTAAGGTATTTGATTTCTTTATAGCAAATATGTAACTCTTTTGTAGGCAAAAAGTGAAAGGGAAATCAATTGATGACGCTGAATCGAATATTAGAATTACAATTTTATGTATCATCAAGACTTGAATTTTTTGAACAGAATGTAATGAATTGTATTTTGTGTTTCTTGTAAAATCTTTTAACATTTCTTGCCATCAATCAATATCATTCTTCCTACATAGTACACATTCATTCTCACCACCAAATCTTCAAGTTAACGCCGAGATACTCCAATGAAAAAAATAACTTGGTGTATTTTACCATCTGGGCTCAAAAAATCGTTTTTCTAGCATCATTTTGAATTTTTTACAATTGACAGTCCGTTGTTAGCGTTTGACAAATGCTTTGTGTACTAAATTTTAGATAATGCTAGAAAGTTGATTTTGATAAACGCATCAAATCAGTTCTTCCAGTGTTTAAAAAGAATTACGGTCTAATGGGTGCCTTTTCGAAAAGAGTGGAAGTGTGTGAAGTAATTATGGTAATAGTGACTTGTTACATCGAAACCAAATTTTTAAATTACCTTCAATCTCTAAATACTAATATCCGAATATATAAAGGTAGCATAAGATGTTATATTGCATTTAACTAATGAGAATATGTTTGCTGGTTGAGTTTTATCAAGAATTCAAGGGCTGACATCTGAACTTGAAAGAATGAACGTTGTAATGAACACTGGATCTGCTAGTGGGTCACTAACAGGAAGCAAACGGAGGACTGCGTGCCTACTGAATTTTTTGTTCCAACGAATTTCAGCCATGTGTGTCCGAGAAATAATTTCCCCCAGTTCAGTACAAATAATCAGATATACCAGTGTATAAATAAACCTGTGTAAAAAGCATGAAACAAACAAAAACAAAAAACAGGGCTCTAATGACCCCAAAGGCCGAAAAAACCGAGATCATCACACACACTACACTATAACCATAATTATTACATATAAAAAAAATATTAGATAAAGCTTTCACTCTCCCCATTTGTTCCAGATCGAATTCTTCATGCCCACCTAATTTGGTCTAGAAAACCATCCTGTGTAAATAAATTGTTGACCAAACAATGTTCCAATAAATTGAATACAAGGTTGACTAATAAATCGTTCTAATGAATTGTTGACAATGTGGACCAATAAATTGTTATAATAAATTGTTGACAAGGCTGATCAATAAATTGTTCGAATAAATTGTTGACGATGTAGACCAATAATTATTCTAGTAATAAGTTTATCAATAAATCACTGACAATGTTGGCTAATAAATTGTTATAATAAATTGTTGACAAGGTTGATCAATAAATTGTTCTAATAAATCAAAATCTTAATTGTGTTGTTCAACCATTTGACGATGTTGACCAATAAAATGTTAAAATAAATTGTTGACAATGCTGACCAATAAGTTTTCCAATAAATTACTGACAATGTTGACCAATACATTTTCCAATAATTTGCTGACAATGTTAACCAATAAATTGGTCTATTAAACGGCTCACAATGTTGACAAATAAATTGTTATAATAAATTGTTGACAATGTTGACCAAGAAATACTTCTAGTAAATTGATAAAAATGTTGACGAAAAAAATTGTTCTTGTAAATTGTTGACATTGTTGACCGATAAATTTTCCAACAGATTGCTGATAATATGGACCAATAAATTTTCCAATAAAGCGCTGTCAATATGGACCAATAAAATGTTCTAGCAAATTTGTTTTAGAATTGGTCCAGCATTGTATTTAAATATTGATCGAATGTGTAAAAATAATAATAGTACGTGGTTATCATTTAAGGTTAAAACAACATTCAAACAAGTTTATTTTAAAGCTTGTCCCAACATTGTTTGACCTTAAAACAAGCTTGGTTCAATGTCAAAACAATCCTCTTTGCTTACCTGGGTCAATTAAATTTTAACCTTTTTTTTAAAATAGTTCAATCCTTACTTTAAAATATATCAAATTTACAAAGTGGCGTGGAACTTCAGTGGTTAAAACTTTTTGTTGATAAAAATTGTTCGAAAAAATAATGAAAAATTCGAATTTTAGTCGGACTAAAAATCTTTAAAATAAAATATCTCAAGAACACGAATTAACGCCTCTTGTAAATTTGATATATTTTACAGTAAGAACTATTTAAAAGGAAAACAAGTTAAAATTTGTTCCCGGGTAGGAGCTGAAAATGTTAAACAACGGACTAATCTCGGTCCAGCATTCGTGAGCAAAGCCTTGGCTAGTTAGCTTTGGGCCAGGTCTAGGGCAGTTGTAAATCTCTAGACTCAACTAAGGTTCAGTTTATTATATTACGCGTTATTACCCATTCTAATGCATTGTAAACATGTGCAGGCTATATTATGTTTATCTTTATTTTCATATATGTTACTCTTTTCCACACATTTAGAGGAGGTCTGAAAAACAAATTGTTTTGATAGACCTGGCCCAACTCTTATTTGCCAGACTTGGCCCAAGCCTGGTTTGCCAGACTTGGAGTCAGGACATCAGTCCAAGCTTGGCCCAAGCTTGAGCCGTTTGAAATTGTTAAATCTGGCCCAACCCCCAAAAGCTTGGCGAAGGCTTGGCCCTTTAGCTTTTTCTTACCCGGGTTGTTAATGGAAGTTGTTTGAAAAAAATGATGAAAAATTTATATTTTAGGCGTTTTCAAACGTTTTTTTCAATCGTCTTCTATTTTTTTTCAAACGATTTTTTAAACACACACTGAGAAAAATCTCAAATTTTAATTCAAAGAAATTAATTCTTTGAGAAATGTTTCTTTCGTTTAAAGGATAATTGAAATAAAATAGCCTTTATTTCAAAACAAATAAATACTTTGATCCACTTCTTCTTAGAAATAGCGGTGCAAAGGTTAAAATCGTTTGGTTCAAATTAATTTCTGTGATTTTAAAATCAAGTAATTCATTAATAATTTTTGAAAACTTTATTTTAAAACAATTTAGAGCTTTTAGTTTAAAGAATACAAACATTTCAAACAAGTGACGATTATGTTAAATAAAACATAGAAACCTTCAAAATAAAGGATTACAGTTTTGTTTTAAATGTAAAGAGTATTAATTTTTATTAAAATAATGTGGTGTTAGCGAATGAACACGAATCGCTAGTTTCTGTGTAAGCCGTAAAGTGATAAAACTAGAATATATGTAGTGAATATATAGTGGAAACTAATTACATACGTAGTTAAATAGTGTTTAATTTGTGATAATTTAAAAAGTAAGTATACTTTACATTAATATTGTGGGAAAACCTTCATCAGGTTTTGTGTCTGTTTAAATTGAAAAAAATTATAATTTCAAATAGATTAGTTTATCAAAATAGAAATGTGCTCTCTCGCTTAATTTAAAATTCTATTAATTTATACATTATAAGCACCCGTTTTGAAAGTGTATGGTGTAGTGTATGCATATGAAACAAAAAAATTGATGAAATCGGTATAACCGTTCTTGAGCAATTTAATTTCAAAGTTTCTTCGGATTTACTAAATATTCATTTTTCGTTCATTTTTGGGTGCCCCTATGCTCAAACTACGCACTTTAAAAAAATTGTGAAGTAAATTCGTATTTATTTTGCCATATTACTTATATACCAAGTTTCAGGAGAATCAAAAATGGTCAAGTTTTTACAACTCGGTGTGGAACACAGTTTTCTTCTTATAACTATTTTGTTTCTAAAATCTACCACACTAGACCCTGATAATTTTCATAAAAAAATATACTTTAAGTTCCAAAAATGTAATTTAATGGATTAAAAATATAGGTTTTTCCCATATGATTTACAAAAATATAATTAATATCAATTGCTTAATAGCCAAATATATAATAATCATAATTGTAGTTTTTGAATACCGATCAAGTATAAAAAAAAACTTGATCAACTTTCATTTTCGCGCCAAATTTTTATACGGTGACCAGTTTCGATTTCTCCTTAAAAAAAGTAGTTTCCCATTACATGATTTCCAATATCCAAACAATATTTCTCATATATGTGTTATTATGGTTTTCTATATTATTCACTGTTTGTGTGCTTTTGTCACTTTTGAATTAAAATGCAATATTTAAAAATATACTTTTTACTGTTTATTTTTAATTTTTTATTTTGTTAATAAGAATATAAACTTCCTTATAGTAAAAATTTGAATTTTATTTTTAATTTTATAGAATATCGATTTCGACTTACGTCATCCTCAGTTCTTAAATTCTTATTACAATTTTTGCTTAAACTATTACTTATATACTATTTCAACTATTTTTTATTATTATATCATATATTTTGATAGTTTTAGTGTTGATTTTATCATTTAAAATGTTGCTATTGTTTTTATGTTTATATATTTCTATTTCTTCCAATCTATCTAGATGTTGTCCTTTTCTTTTTTTTATGTAATATGGTTAAATTTGTGTTGATATTGGTGTATTTGTGTTTTTTTATTTTTAAGTTTTGGGTATATCTGGATTTTGGATCGCTCTTATTAATTTCATTGGTGTGTTCAATAAATGTTTTTGTGAAGGACCGCCCCGTCAGACCTATATAAAATTTACTGCAGTTATTACAGGCAATTTTATAAACACCTGTGTTTAAGGTTTGAGTTTTTTTGGTTTTTAGTTAATTTTCTATTTTATTTTTGTTTCTGTAAGCTGCAATATATCCATATTTTTTTAAAGTTTTTTGCATTTTTTTGAATGTTGTTTTATTATATGTTACGCCTATGTATTTTTTTCCTGCTAAGTTTTCTTCATTCTTCAATGTTGTTGGGGTTTGAAAATTTTTCTTGTTTTTATGTTTGTGTCAATTATTTCGTTTTTATATCCGTTTTTACTGGCTATGTATTTTATATTGTTTAATTCTTCTGGATAATTTTCTTTTCTTTCTCATTAAACAAAAAAAATTTTCATAACTTAATTGTTTTGGCTTTTAAATAATATTAAAGATAAAATATTTGTTTGAATATATTAAAAAGTCGGACGAGTGCGAATAAAATTCTAAAATTTTAAAATCTTCTCCTCAGTGATCAGAACAGATCGGAGACCATGCTTTGAGGGGCTTAAAACCACGTTATAACTCTATCTCAAAAATGGTGGAATTAGATTACAATATATGAAAATTAAAAACGCAAATTATCGACACTGTGAAGTTTTCAGGGAAATGCCATTTTCAGGAAAAATTTTGATAAGTTGTACCTGAATTAAATTATTAAAAACTTAACTTAAGTTGTCAAATCATCAGCATGCTTAATATGCTTCATAACCTCACATTTGTGTTCGTGTAACCAGAGAATTCGTAAAAAGTTTTGAACATCTTAGACCACTTCCGTTATATTTGTTTGCAATAAAGTGTTTTGTGTCAGAGGAATTACAATATGTGCTACAACAACACATAAAATCGTTTTAACCCTAGGTCCTACAGCAACATGTATTTTAGTTTGTTGTATGTTTTTAGGGTTATGGAAGTATTTAAAAAAAACGAGTGGTTTCCCCCCCCAAAAGTAAGATAAGGGTAAAAAAAGCAATTTTATTTAAATAATTTGTAGGGACAAAACAAAAATTGGGTTGACAATAATTCAGTCAGCGGCGTCTTCCTCAATAATTAAAGGCCAGATATATAGTTATATGAAAGGTCAATTCTTCGAACAAGCAATGTCGTGGTATCATCAATTTATATTCCATACTTAATATTCGCAATTACTGAATAGAGTTCATCCGTCACCTCTAAGATAGCACCTTGACTAATGATATCGCAGTGGTAGGTAATACATCACATTATAATTCATATGTCAATAGTATATACTGGAGTAAGCGGAGTTGTCATACCTGTAGGTCCAAAATAAAAAAAAAAAATTAAAAATCAACAACAACTCATACGTCCTAAAGCTCATACAATTGATAGTGTACTGCACGAAGTCGTTTAGGACAAAGTGATGGAACACATAGAAGTATATGTTGTTTACCATAAATTGTTTTCCCAATAATTGGCTGGTCACTTATCTCACCAATTTCAACTCAACCTTTACATACCCAAAAAATCTACAACTTTTTAATTGTAACTCTTAATCCCATTTTTATTTTCATAAAAAATTAACAAAAAAAATACTACTAAATTCAATTTATCTTAATTTATGAAACATGAAAGGATATTTATTATATTATTTTCTTGTTTGACAATTTTTATTGTCCATTTTGTCTCGTTGTCGTTTTTTTGTATTCTTTAAGCTTTTGTCGTAAAATTTTCAATACCAAGTGATTATGATGATTAAATTAAATCGAATTTAAAAGTCAAAATATATGTATACAAAATAAAACAAACTAAATAAATAAAAAATTGATATTATTAAATGATCAGAAGAAAATCTTGAGAAACATAAAAAAAAATTTATTGCTGGAATATTTTTTTTATGGATTAAAGAAATCGAAAAGAAATTGATTTTCGAAGTAAAGATAATGTTATTGAAGATCGGAATGTGTTTTAATGTGATCATTTGGAAATTTATGGTTTTAGCAAATAATATAAACACGACTTAACAGTAACCTCACTTTATTGTAAATAAACAGTTACAGCTTTTTAATTAAAATCTCAATTAAAGTGCAACAAAAACAAGGTGAAATCATTCAATTCACAATAATCCTTTTAAATGTTCGTTTAAATTTTGTAACATTTATGTTTTTTTTCTTAAACAACAAGATTAACAAAAATCAGAAGTTAATTGAAATCGTGCACAAAGTTGACTTCTTGAAATATTGTGCAAGTTAAAGGAAGACAATAATAAAAAATATTTCGTTCCTTTTGGTAGTTATTGGTTTTTCACGAATTTAAAATGATTTCATTTAAACACGGAATCGAATGTAATTTCTTTTGAAAATTTGTTTGGAAAGTGTTTGTTGTTTCGTTGTAATTTAATTGAAAATAAAATTCCATTTTCTTGTTGTGTTTTATCTCAGAACAATTAAAAGATTTTTGTTAAGGTGAGAGATCATGTCGGAATTATTTCTTCAAAATTCATATTTGTTAAGAATTGGTAAAACTGTTGTGGCTTAAATTACAAAATCGTGGGAGTAGAGCATATAATCCATGTGATGGACTTGCTGAAAAACACAGAGATATTCTAGGGGTTAACTGAGACTGCTAAACAAACATGTGGATATTCACGTGACTACATCTTTTTATGCAGGGAAGTGGTATGTCATATTGCTTTCAGTCACATATTATTGTATGTTTTTTTAAGGCTTTTTAATACCATCTTAAAGGTTACAGAATGTTATCATTACAATTAAATAAAATGTACCAAAAATGGATCTCTCTAATTCTGAGATCCCTCCTATTCCACTTCTGGTTTCGCAGCCTCTTCGAGTATACCCATTTGGTTACCTACTACATTGTTGGCCTTGATTCTACATGTGTAGCTAGTACTTATCTGTACACGTTTTTGTTTGTTAGTTAGCACACTTAATATGAAATATTAATTGCTCTGACTTTTTGAATATCCGATGATACCATGTCAACTGGAGTTGTATAGTTTTACGCTTAAGGATGTAACATTTATGGATTTATTGACTGCGGTGTTGTGAATTGTGTGTTATATTTTTGATTGGCAGTCACTCTCCGGTGACACCTGATTTTGGTCTATCGACATATCATTTAGAGGTCAAGTTGTGATACGCCCGGTGTCCCTGAAAGAGACATCGATGGCCGTTGTTCATAAATTCTATAAGAACTTTAATATGGGCTAAACAGCTTATTCTAACCCAAAGTTTTAGTTAGTCTTTAACATGGTATTGTTAACGAGCGTAGCGAGTGGAGGGAATCATCCCAGTGAAGAATTGCCTGCATCCTAAGCGAATACAAGATGTTATTTTATCCACGACTACAAATATTTCAAATAATTTCATTCAAGTTTTCCTGTAAAAATTTATATCGCCATATTGAAATAAATCTATGAAATATAAAACAAAACAAAACATGTTTGTTTATTTTATATGTATTGTTCTAGTTTTATCTGTTTATATTACTATACCAACAAATAAAGTTTTTAATTTGTTAGGGGAATTTTGAATAAATAAAACGGAATGAAATAAATAAAAAAGAATTTGATATATAGAAAGGAATGAATACAATTACAATGAAAGATATACGCATGGAAATTATATATTCTTTAGTAGTCGTGGATAAAAACTATTCTTATTTTAATTTGCTATTGCTTGTTTTAAAGTTAGTTTCTTGTTTTAAAAACTGTTTAGCATTTCAATAAATTTTTAGTAGGCATAATAATCAATAAATTAGTTACATTTGCTTAAAAATATGTTTTATGTTGTACTATTTTTCCTTTTAGCACATTTTTCTTTGATCATAAAATGTAGTATAAAATTTAAATAATATTTTAGAAATTTGATTATTTGTTTCACTAATAAAATTAAAAATCGAATAAAACTGTTTTTCTCTTCAATTAATTTGTTATCGAAAATTTCAAACTTATAGATTTTTTTTTCAGTAGTATATTTATAACACTTGATTTGTTTGTCTGTGACGTAATCACTTTGTTCCACTGTTTGAATGTTTATCGCTACGAGAATGTTTCTAGCTTTTGGTTATATGTTTAAAAATGTGTTAAGATATTTCTAACTATGAACCACAATATCAATTTAAACAAAACATAACAACTTTGAGGAACTTAATTAAACAAAACTTAAACTACTTTGAATAATACAAATCAGAACTATCAGACTGAAAAACTTTTAATTTAATTTAATTTCAAGCTTAAACTTTAAGTAAATTTAAATTTAGTGAAATTATTGGTTTGAATCAATTCAATTAGTTAAGTTTTCAAGCGAAATAATTATTAGGTAATCATTAGCTAATTTTGATAATTTTTATTAAATCTTACACAAAATCAAAAACCAACTAACTCATCTTTCGATTTTTCTTCCAAAAAACCTCAAATTTTCATCAGTTAATCTCCGTTAATCAGACTAGGTTTGGTTATTCCCATATATGGAATAATATATTTATTGGCAGAACAAATACAATAACAAATGATAACAAATGATAACAAGTTGTTTCCGTGTCAAAAAAAAACACAAAGTTGTTGTTGCAACTTTTGCAGCATACAACTTGCATGCAATATGCATTTTTTTCATATTAAGTTTTTTTTTTCCTTTTAGAAACCGTAATTCATTTCATTTAATTATAAATTTATTATGTTAGGACCTTTTCATACCAAAAATTGTTTTAATGGAAAAAATGTAATTTTCTTGTGAAGTGAAGTGAAATCATTAGAAACACAATAGAATGAAAAGAATCTTGTAGTCCATAAAAATGGGGTACAAAGCGTGGTGCTGCCCTACGACCCATGAGAAGTCTCAAGCCGGGCTACAAAAGATATGTTATAAAATAGAGGGAAACCTAAACATGTTTTGCGTACAAACATGTTTTGCGTTGTTGTGGCGATTGTTGTGACCTTTCCATTATGTCATTTTTCATTAATTCAAGGTGCGTTGAAGGATCCAATGTTTCTACGTCTGCTTCTCCTAAACATTGAAGTTCTCGTAAAACCTGGTATTGATCACAAACAGAGACCAAACTGTCGACCAAACAGAGCATAATATGGGTTTTTTCCGATAGAATCATGAAACGCAGTACGCAGTGCACCTCCAATTTTATCCAAATTGGCATCCCATTCACGATGATCTGTTTTTAAATATGAGCGTATTGCCGATAATAAGGTTTGATTTACTCGTTCCGATGAATTCGATTGGGGGGCTGTATTTTGGGGTGAGAATATGTGCGATATTTAGTTTCGACAGAAAGGTTTTAAAATTTTTAGAAATAAACTGTTTCCCGTTATCAGAAACTATAGATTCGGGTACACCAAATAAATTGAAAATCCTTTTCTGTAAGACTTGTATGGCTGTTTGTGTGGTAGCTGATCTTAATCGCTCTAAGATGACAAATTTGCTAAAATGATCGATAACAACCATTACATAGCCAAATCCCGATCGAGTTCTTGAATATGGACCAAGAAAGTCGATAAACAGACGTTGCCAAGGCATAGTGGGTATGTGAAAACTTCCCGTAGGAGGTTGTGTAGAATAATTAGGAGATTTACAAGTTTTACAAATATCACATTTATTCACATAATTCTTAACATCCCTAAACATATTAGGCCAGTAGTATAACCGACGTAAACGTTCAAACGTCCTTTCAATTCCAGCGTGACTAGCCGAAGGAGAATCGTGATTTGATTTTAAAAGCTCAGGTACTAAAACTCCTGGAACATACAAACGATACAAAGGATCAAATTACCACTATTATATGCTTTGATGAAAACCTTTCCATCTCGTACAACCATGTTACACTTTCGTGATAAGTTATTAACCTTTTAAACAAGACTCACATAATCAGGAGACCGAAATGATCATCATTTAGACAAAGAGACTCGACTACTTCTTTTGTTAACGCTTCAGATGAAAAAGTTCAAGAGAGAGTATCCGGAACTATGTTTTTCTTCCCTTCTCTGTGAATGATTCTGAAATTAAATACTTGGAGCTTCAAGCTTCAACGAGCTAAGCGTCCTGTTAGATCTTTTTGTTGATTTAACTATTGAAGACTCGCATGATCACTAATTATGACAAACTCGTAACCTTCAATATACGGTCTAAATTTCTTTACACTTTATACGGCCGCATAACATTCTCACCAGTGACGTTATAATTCCTCTGAGACCGGTTTAACTTTCGCGAATAGAAAGCGATGGGGTGATCAAAGCCTTCATCATCCTTCTGAAACAGAACACTAGCAACTCCACTCTTTGACGCATCACATTGAATATAAAAAGTGCGTTGGAAATTAGGGTGAACCAAAACGGGGGCAGAAGTCAGTTTATTTTTGATATCGTCAAATGTATTCTGACAGGCATTAGACCATAGAAACTTTTTTTTACCGAGTAGATTGGTTAGCGGAGAGGCAATAGAAGCGTAGTTTGGGATAAAACGGGAATACCAACCCGACATGCCCAAAAATCTCCGAACATGGCGAGGAGTTTTAGGAATAGGAAATGACACAACCGCATCTACCATTCCTGGATCGGCCTGTAAGCGACCACCACCAACAACAAATCCCAAGTAGCGTGTGTATGTGAGACAAAATTTGCTTTTTTCAGTATTTATGGTAAGCTTAGCTTCCTTAAACGTTGTGCTACTTCAGAAAGAAGTAGCAAATGTTCATCCAGCGTAACTGATATGACTAGCAAATCGTCTAAGTACACGAATACTTGATCATGGAGTTGATGCGGTATTACTTTATCCATCAGCTTACATATTGTCTGTGGTGCGTTGCACAGTCCAAATGGCATAACCGTGAACTGGTACAATGGCCGACCAGGAACTATAAATGCTGTCTTATCTCGGGATGCAGGATGAAGAGGGATCTGCCAGAATGCATCTTTCAAATCAATTGTACTGATGAAAAACGTGTTTTTTAAGCGACTTAAAAGACCGTCAATTATTGGTAACCCATACGCACCCTTAACGGTGACGTCATTTAGTTTGCGTGCGTCCAAGCAAAACCTTTTTTACCATTAGCTTTGCTGACCATCGTGACAGGATTATTCCAGGAACTGGAACTTTCCTCGATGACTCTCAAAGCTAGCATCCTATCTATCTCATCGTACAGCTCTTTTCAAACGATAGGAGACACAGGATAAAAACACTGTTTTATAGGTTTAGCCTGTCCCACGTCGATGGAATGACTAAGGAAGTGTGTCTTGTCTTGCCAAGACCCTCACGGGCAAACGAAGGAAAAGATTCAACAATAGAGTGCAGTTTAGCAGATTCAGAAGGATTAAGTAAGTGTTGATCTGGAAGTGGTAGAGAAGGAGGCGTATTAAGTGTAAGGTCTGCAATAATTTGAGGTGTAATATTGAAGAGTTTCCAAAAATCTATTCCCAGGTAAAGTTGCTGGCTTAACCCAGGTGCTACAAATATTCTCATCATTCGTTGTTTTCCAGCGTATGAAACAAAAGCTCTAATATGACCTAAAACTCATTGTGCTTCACCAGAGGCCGTAGAAAGTAATGTAGGTTGATTGTAGAAGCGGATGCCTGAGTTTTTTAAAAATTCTTCAGAACCTTTTCCAAGAACGGTTATGCTAGCACCGCTATCAAGTAAGCCTCGTAAAGGGATACCAGCTATTTCAACATCAGCATAAGGGCGATTGTCCAATCCATCAACAATACAAGCAGCAGCCACAGAGTTCTTAATAGAGCGACGTAAGCGGAAGTATTTGATATTTCGTGAGATTTTATTTGAAATTTTGAAGGGTTTGAAATTATATTGTTTGAAATTACTTTTGGTTGTTTTTCGAAAGTCGCCGCTAGAATTCTGGATCGGTATTCGATGCTTTTTCTTCCATCCGGGGTCTCTGGTTGGGAATCTGTGAAGTAATCGGGAAGGGTTGACTCCCAACTCGCACCTCCCTCCTCATGTTCACCTGAAACTTAGCACAATATTCAAATATGATATCAGACTGGCCACATCCACGACAAAAAACATGTTGAAGCTCGTGCGGGTTACAGTTGGCGCCTAAATTAACGGTCAAATAACCGGTTTCCACAATTCTTACAGTTCACAATATTTATTGTTCAACATTTTTGTTTCAATTTTTGATTAAAACCCTATCAATGTATTAGTCTTTATATGTTAATACGGTTTATTATAATTTCATAGATACAACATAACGATAAAGCTACATTTAACGATTAGAAGCGGTTGATTGAAATATCTATTAATTTAATGTTTTTATTTTTTTTATTTCCAGTTTATTGTTTCTTCCAAAAAAACCTCAAATTTTCATAAGTTAATCTCCGTTAATCAGACTAGATTTGGTTATTTCCATATATGAATTAATATATTTATTGGCAGAACAAATACAATAACAAATGATAACAAGTTGTTTCCGAATCAACAAAAACACAAAGTTGCTGTTGCAACAATATACTTCTGCAACATACAACTTATTAAGTTTTTTTTCCTTTTAGAATCCGTAATTCTTTTCATTTAATTATAAATTTATTCTTTTAGGACCTTTTCATAACAAAAATTGTTTTAATGGAAAAATTTAATTTTCTTGTGAAGTGAAGTGAAATCATTAGAAACACAATAGAATGAAAAGAATCTTGTAGTCCATAAAAATGGACTACAAACGGTTACACAAAACTTCTTGGCATCTCAAAACATTTAATAAGTTTTTAAAACCAGTCTTGTGGGAAAAATGGTGATTGTAGGCTAACATAAATTTCGTTGCAAAAGTCGGATAATCTAGTAATCTGTAGAGTCCATTGACGTTTTGTAAAATTTAACGGCAGTACATTAAATTATATCACACCAAAGATGAACATGATCGAAAGTTAACACAGAATAACGATCATACATATAAAATTCAACTGTATTTGAATCTTTAAATAGCTCTTCTAAATCATCGCTTGATGTCCCATAAACTGGGATATCATTAAAAGGGTTCACTGTTGCGTTTTGTAACGATAAAATTCCTTAAATATTATTTCGTACAAGTATGTTTCTCGTTGAAATAAATCTATCACATTCAAATATTGACGACGAGCTAAATTTATATGCTCTAATTTACAAATTAAGCTTAATTATTTTTATACCACTTCTGCAATTTTATATTCAATAAATTTATAATAAATCGCAAACTCATTTATGTTTCTCATTTATGAAAAGACCTAATTTCTATTATTGAAGGTCAAAAGTAAAATAATAAATCGATTTACAGCGTTTTTTTGGAGGCGTTTTCTTTGATTTTTCATTTCGATATAGAGTAAGTACTGAACATAGGATAATAGTTGTTTTTTGGGGAGTTTTTTTCTAGATGATTTTAATTCTTAATTTAGATCAAGAATCGAAATAGGGCGGATCGTTACAAATTTAATAACTTTCAAAATTAATCTAGCCATTGCCTCAATAGCGCAGGGGATATCGTGTTTAACACATATAGTCGAACCAGTGCTACTGAGGAGTGAGCTCGAATCCTACCTGAAACAAGAACAAAATTTGCCGCAATAAACTGAAAGGTTTATTCAGAGAAAGCTAGAAATGATATTGAATTAAAAAAATTAGTAACACAAAGTTACTTGAGTTGCATTGCTTACAAACCAAATACATTTCTATTGATTTATTAGGAGTTATTAATTTTTTAACATTATATGTGAATTCGTAAGGAAGGAATATAAGCTTTTTTTCTCTAATTAAAGCTTTTCGCCCGATATTGAAGCAACAAACAAGGTTGTTATGGTTGTTTTCATCAATCACATGTCGTAAATGAGTATCTTAAAAGTTGTGTTTTAACAGATATATGCCCTTTTCTTTCTACATTTTTGTTCATCTTCCTCTTCCTTCAAGAAAATAATTTTTTTAACGTTTTATTTAAATTTCTTTTTTTTATTTTTTTGACTATTTTTGACTACGAATTGATAAACTGATTTGAATTTTTATTTAATTTCATTTTTGGTTTAAAAAAAGCCAATTTTAAAACTTACTCGAGGGCTCAGAAAAATAGAAATCGATTCAAACAATTAGTTTGTAATGTGTCGCAATTTTGAATATATATGCGATAAAGTGAATGAACTCAGCTCTCATTTTTGAAGCATATTAATTATTTCAACAATTTATATTTTTATGATTTTGGCCGCTCCCTTTTTTTTTTTTAGAAAGGGCATTCCATGTCAAACCATCCAACATTTTTTATTTTCAGGCTGATCTGTTTTTAATTTCATGAAACTTACAGAAATCATTTTCCAATTTCCATGATTATACAAGTAAAAAACTATTTTCAAAATTTTTTTATGTCATTTCGCTTTTGTCAAATTAATTTTCAAAATCTTGGAATATCGTCATTTTCGAGCCAACGTGCACAGTTTCAAATATCTTAGATTGTATAGAGAGCTGTAAGACCCCTCATTTCAAAGAATATTATATGAGTTTAATTTGATATGTTACGCAAATATGTTTGATAAACAACTTCTTTTCTAAAATATACTAAATCAATTTTTCCAGAGTGCCATTGCTTAGCTTTGAAGAATTTTTCATAATTAAGTCGCAACTAATTTAAACTATAATACAAGCATATAAGCGGTAGCTCAACACCTGTTACTCTGTTTTAAGATCTCGCTCACACAAGCTGGCAACTTAAGACAACCATGGACATTTTTATGGAGTAGAAATATTTCACCAAACCTGAAATAATAATATACCCAACATGAAACATGAAAATTGATTTTTTTATAAAAAAAAATTAAACACATTGAGTAAATCTCAAAACAAGATTCTTTCATTCATCTAATCGTATTTGGTTTAATTCCTATAAATATTTACATGACTATTCCAATCACGACTTAATACTTAATAAATACTAAACATATTAAACGATATCGCAACATTGTTTATGATCACCAAAAAAGTCAATAAAAAACAACAAACCTCTTTTGTATTTAATGCATTTACGAGCATTTCAAAGATAAAATTGCATTTGGTTGGATTAAAAATCTATCAAAATTTTTTAAAGTGTCTCATGGGATTTGTGTTCCACCAACGGTAAATATTTAAATGACCAACAAATTTGTTTCTCATATAACCATATTTGATTCGCGGCGTTATCTTTATAAATAAATTATTTTAATTTTATTTGTAACAAATAATCTAGATATGATACAATAGGAACATGAAAACCTACTTGATAAATAACCTGTTGGAGACTTTTAATTGGTAATAGTCTTATGTAACGTACTGTAGGTTTTAGACACTTAAATTTTGTAACTAAGCAACAAAATTATAAACATAAAATAACGAAATACGGATGATATTTCAATAAGCTGCTTAAAGGGGATCCAGCAGAATAAAACTGATTTTATAACTTATATTAAATAAAATTTCTGAATAAGTTTAAAAGTTCTGAATAAGCTTTGGTTATAAATGCTCCAAGGTAAATGAAAAAACTACTCTGAAATTTATTTGTTGATTTTTGTTTCTTCTAGGTGGGAACCCATAACAACATGCGTTCTGAGTTGATAATAAACACTTTAGAAAAAATGAAAAATTATTTCGTATTGCGAAATTCAAGTGATTTCCAATATATACTTAAGCTTAATTGCTCACAAAAAACCTCTCCAAATTAAAATACCCCTAATGTCCATATTTCCTAACCAAAATATGGCAATTGGTAATAAATTGACCTTGCGTCAGATATTAGTTTTGCATTGATTGTTTTTATTGATGCTGTATTTGTTTTGTTTTTATAGTGTTGTTAAATAATTTAACTGCCATTTTTTCCAAAAATCTTGTCCCAACATTTAGATATATTGCCATGTATATAAGTGGTTTAATTTAAGTTTTTCTAATATATGGTTCCGGCAAAGCAGTATATGGATGTCCAATCGAAAAATAGGCTGTTGTTAACGGATTTAAATCATCATTCTAGTTCACACACAGCGGTCGAGAATCAATAATAGCCTGAATTTGTGTCAACAGGGTTGCCATTTCTTCATAGGTTAATAACGCTACTGATAAAGTTCTTCGTAAGTGGTATTTTACCGACTTCACTACTGCTTCAAATATTTCTCCAAAATGAGAGTCGGTTGGTGGATTGTATTTCCATGTACATTATTTGATTCTGTGAAAGAAAATTGAAAATTTGATCAATTTTAACGATTTTAAATAACTCATCGAGATCAGTTTTAGCTCCAATAAAATTTGATCCATTATCGCTTATAATTTCATTACAAAGCTCACGTCGTGAGATAAAACGACGAAATGCAACAATAAATAAGTCAGTTGACATGTCACCAACTAATTCCTTTGGTGCTTAAGCATAGATGAATACTGCAATGTATGATTTATTTGGCTTTAAGCTTCTTCGTTTCGACAGTCGTACATAGATTGGTCGAGCATAGTCGACCCCTGTTGTTAGAAAGGGTCTCACCAGGGTGACTCTGCTGATGGGTAAATTGACCATAATTGGTTGAAGTATTGCAATTTGCAGACGATCACTTGTCGTATTAACAATTTACAATTGATTATCCAATATTTCTACTTTAGAGTGGTGATGCATTTTGATGCGCTGAACAAACTAGGCTTTTGGCTATAATGTCCTCAGTTGGTAATATTATTGGACGTTTCACATCAAATGGAACTGTTGCTTGCTGTATCCGACCCACAACTCTAAAAATACCGTTTTTAGCAAAGAAAGGATTAATGTTTAGTAATTTATTGGGGTTTGGTGGTTAATTCTAAATTGTTTGTTAATTTCTTTAGTTCAAATGAAAAGTTATTATTTTGAACTTATTTAATTTCATCGCATTCAAGAAAACAGCTATGTTTTTCTTGACTTAGCCTATCTTTTGCAATACGCTAGTAAATAAATAATAGTATTAAAATTTGACGTTTTTGCTACAATAATGTCTATTACTGATGAAGACAATGCCAAATTACAAACTATTTTTTGTTGAAACTTCATCAGGCATTCTGATGTTTGGCAACTTAAGCCATTCAGGTCCCGTCCACCAGGGAGAGTGCACAAGATGCACAGTTCGTCTAGATGCACAGTCCACTGGATTTTTGGTCTGTGCGGGTATGTGTTTCAAATATTTTCTAGGATAATGAGTGACAATTTGTCATACTCGGTTTCCGACGAAAATGTCCAGAGCGCGTGGTAATGTTTCTAACCATGATAACACAATTGTTGAATCATTCCACATGAATTCAATAACTTCTCAGTAAACTAATGACTCCTGAATGCCGTTCATTAGCTTAGAAAAAAGTAAAGTCTTACAAAGCTCAAGTTTACGGTTTATTATTATAGCTGGTTTAATGCGAAATTACTTTGGTGATTTAAGTTCACCACTCTCTTAGCCCATGAAGTATTGGACTACCCACTTAGGAATTGTTATTTTCTTTTGTGCAGGAGCGACCTTTGTTTTGACCGATACAATCGTTACTTATGCAGAAACTTTTTCATTAATACACGAAGCGTAGGCAACGGCGGCATAAGCAAGCTGGGAGTCATCTGCGAAACCGTGCAATGTTATTTGTTTGTCAGTAAATTAAAGCCATCTGGTATGGTAACTGTTTCAATTAACTTAAATTCATTGCGAAACTTTCACCAATCATGCAGGATATCCTTAGGTAATGGTCATCCCAGTCGAACAATTTTGCCCACGTTCTTTGGAAAATTATTTTAACGTATAAGGTTACTGGAGCCAGGCAACCATGAGGATCAAAAACTCTAGAAGCTTCAGATAGCATTTTTCTCTTTGTGAATGATGCAATTTCATTTAGTAAAACTTAGTAGATAAAAAGATCAGATGTGGTGTTCCAAAAGATTCCTAGTACCTTTGAAAATTGTGTCTGTCTATCAGCTTAAATTACTTTTTGGTTTCTATTTAAATCTCCAATATACGGCAGACAATTGGTAAACCACTTCTGAAGGTTAAACCCAGCTGCCTTCATTATCGTAGATATTTCATCCTTGAGGTTGGTAAGTTGTTCAATTGAATCTGCTCCAGTCATCATGTCGTCAATGTAAAAATCTTTACCGATGATTGTAGCCGCTGTTGGAGATGTGTGTTGATTATTATAGCAGATTTGTGTCAAAGTTCTAGTAAACCAAAGTGGTGCTGGTGCGGTGCCATACGTTACGTTGTAGATGAAACTCACGAATTTGTTCATTGGACTCTTCTCGTTTAGGCCAAAGCATCAAAAATAACCGCAGCTTGGTAGTGGTACTGGTCTGTGTCAGCATATAAAGATGTGGTAAATAGTAAGACTGGTTGCATGGAACGTTTATTTTGTGTATCTGGTATCCGCTCCAGGTGTCTCAATTGCTTGTTCTGTCGCATAAAACCGAATTTTCTTTCAAGAGATTCAAGTCTTTGTAAGTTCTAGGTTCTAGTGAACCAAAATGGTGCTGGTGCGGTGCCATACGTTACGTTGTAGATGAAACTCACGAATTTGTTCATTGGACTCTTCTCGTTTAGGCCAAAGCATCAAAAATAACCGCAGCTTGGTAGTGGTACTGGTCTGTTTCAGCATATAAAGATGTGGTAAATAGTAAGACTGGTTGCATGGAACGTTTATTTTGTGTATCTGGTATCCGCTCCAGGTGTCTCAATTGCTTGTTCTGTCGCATAAAACCGAATTTTCTTTCAAGAGATTCAAGTCTTTGTAAGACTTGCGATTAAAGCGTCGGTACATTGACCTTCTGGATTCCTCTTGTATGTTTCTGTAAAATGTTTTTTACAGTAGATATCGTGTGGATTTTTAGGCATGACTGTATGAATATCTTTAATTTCACAAAATTTGGTAAAGCATTCATCAATATTGATGCTAGTGCTAGTGATTTTGGGATGGTTCTTACACTTTGATTTTCCTGAAATTATCCAACCACGGATAGTTTCTTGCGCTACAAGGTTGTTGTTCTTGTCTTTATGTGACTCGGAGAATTAACAATAGGTAATGAGCACACCCAATAAAAATTTCTATCTCACCTGGCTCCATAAAATTGGAATCTGCTTACTCAATGTTTTAAATTAATCCCAGTGGTAACTAGCTTTACAAATTTCATTTGTAGAAATAGCAGTTTTTAAAAAACTTAAAATTTTAACTTTGGAAGAAAGAAAGAAGAAAACGAATGGGAATGATTCAAATCGTTTTGGTGTGTGAGGATAATGTAGGCACTCATTTTGCTATGTTTTCTTTGTTATAGCTTTGGGTCTTGAAGCTAAAACTTAAGCTAAAAGTCCCCAATAGCGTTGGGTCTTGAAGCTAAAACTAAATTGCGTGCAGGGCTGTTTCGTCTGAGATTAATTTGACAGGTTTTAAACATTACAAACGACGTACGTTACGATGCAAACACCAAGATAGCATTTTGTTTGATATTTTCCAAAACATAATAAACAGTAAATTTAATTTTTTTAAATTTATGAAAGAATGTTGAATCTTGGCTTATTGGATCCTTCGTCCTTGCGTGATAATCATTATTATAAATTTGTATTATGAAAATTAAAATATCCAAGATTCCTTATAGGCGAATCCATGCGATTACCTTATCAAGATTAGATGATGTTTTATCGAGCAGAAGACAACCTAGCGTAGAGTTTGAAAATTTATCTATTCCTAATATAAAAATATTTTCATCAACATTTGAGATCTTTCAAATTACAGAACTATATACTAACAAACTAGAGTTTGACTAGTAAATTTAATCCTCAAGTGAGATAGAAAAACGAATCAAAACGCCAATAAAGTTAATAATTTGAACCCGACATTTTTCGAATTTC
Source organism: Diogma glabrata (assembly GCA_963693315.1). Lineage (NCBI taxonomy): Eukaryota > Metazoa > Arthropoda > Insecta > Diptera > Cylindrotomidae > Diogma > Diogma glabrata. Next base: position 124,060,935 of record OY856187.1, read on the forward strand.
TTGAAACTTCGTAATCGTTAGAACAACCCAAAAAGTGAATATGTACATGTTTTTTGTTTTTCATATTTTTACACTAGTTTTGACACAGGGTGGCTCGAAATTCGTTAAAAAATTTAATGATAAACTTTAAAGTTAAATTGTGCTCGAATGGGATTTCCGATTTTAATATTTTTTTCATGAGGCTTTATAAAAATATTACACTGACATAAAATTTTTACATTTTTAGATGATTTTTCTAAATTTTAATTTTCAAATATGGTGATTTCAAAAAGTATATTTTTCTTTCATTTTTTAAGTTTAAAGATATATTATTTACCCAAAATATACTAGAACTTTAGACAAGCGTTATTTTTTTTAAAGAAGAATGGCATATACGCTTCAATCTAGTATTATATCTGCCGCACAAACTACAATCAGAAAACGACCCCCGAGATCATGCAACGAATGGTTTGACGACGATTGTCGCCAAAGCTTTGAACATAAACAAAAACTGCGAGTAAATGGCTAACAAGGGACACCCGAAGCTCTCAAACTGATTATTTATGCATCATGGAAAAAGAAACGCGAATATCTGAAGAGCTGTATCGAAAACATCAAACAACATGCAGCTAATGGGAATTCGAAAGAGCGCTTTGCCAATGCACGTAATCTAACAAAAAATTTCCACCAAAGATCCACATCCATCAAATGGAATCAACGATTTTACACCAAATGAACGTGATGTGCTGGCAATATGACAATCCCACTTTCAAGAACTACTGAATAGGATGAATGAAGTTCAACCTATTCGATCAATTGCTTCGTCATGTGAGGAAATTTTTGTTCCTTACCCAACAACAGAAGAAGTTGAAGCTGCCATAAAAAACTGAAAAATGTTAATTATATATTTGAATAATACTTTACTTAGCAAACGATGTGTTAACATAAATTAAACTTTTTCTTGCATAATATCAAACGTATGACATTCTTTATTTTGCTTAATTTTGTGATATATAAATTGACAGATGATCCAAGCATACATATTGTTGAAACCTTATTTATTGTTAGTGAAGCTAATCATTATTCAAAGTCAACATCATGGCGATGAAGACAAAATGCTTTTAAAACAGTTGTTATGTTGTTATGACCGCCAAATTACGTGATGTCTAACATGAATCGTTTGAACAAAAAAGCTACCATCTAATAAGAGCCCTTGAGTTCTGGATAAAGGTTTTTGCTAAGGGGATTAGAATTTTTGTAGTCATGGACTGTCAGGAACAGTAAAAACTAATCCCTGAATACAACACAGCTTTTCCATTTTTCAATTGCGATACGACTTCATTGCATCGTTTCATTACACTTGTATTATTTACCAATATAAAACAGTTGAGGATCATAGTGTATATTTTCTATCATTATATAAAAAGATTTGATTTGTTTATCAGTCAGCTGTTTATAACAGGATCCTTTTATTCGGTCTATATTTATTTCATTGCCAATCTTTGAATTGATGTTAGTAATTACAAATGTTGACGCCCCCATTAAACTGATTATAATTAAAATTGCCTTTATGTAAATCGATTTATTGAATGGCTTGGGCGGAGCTTGATTTGAAAACATTGTGTTTCGTCTTTAATATATTTGCTCATATGGAATAATTAATTTTCGAGAAATAATGAACAACCGAGAAATGCTATGAAATCAATTTTTTTTATTTACTCTCTTTTTTAGGGTAATTAAATAATATAAATAACCAATATTTTTCAATTTTTTTTTTTTGAGATGTGCTTAGAACTTAAAACTAGATGTTGTGTAAATTAAATTAAAAAAGTTGCAATTAAAATATGTAAGCCAAATAATGTTTCCTATGCTAAAAATAAAAATGAATAAAAGAAACAGAAAAAAAAATAAAAGAAAATTATGTGTTGTGGCTTTCCATTTTATTGTACATTGTAAATGTGAACAAAGTAGTTTTTTTTGGCTTTGAAATAAAATTTGAAAAATGGAAATAAAATGATGATGGTACGATTATTCTTCAATCATTGTTTGGTTTGGTGAAATTAAAAGGAAAAATGTATAGTTGAAAAGTGGATCAAAATTAAGATTGAAGCAAGCAAAAATGTATTTTGCTATTCAGTGGTTTGAATGTTATCTCAAAAAGATTGTAAAAAAAAGGATACCTATCGGCACGGGTACGTGAAATAGAAAAACTAGTAAAGATGGTGTACTTATGGTTCAAAGTTTTCCTTAAAACAAATGGAGTGAAAATAAGATGGTTGATTCAAAGCAGAGGCGTGAACAAAGCGATCAACCGTTTCTGATTGGGGTGAGTTCGTTCATCAATTATATTAAATTACACTTTTTACTTTTTTGCAGGAATGGATACGACCGTTGCATATGGATGTTTTTTCCTGTAATCTCGACATGAAATGTGTATGATTTTTGAGAGTGGCACATGTTGGTTGCACCGAAATTTTTGAAGGTCTTTTAAGTCCTTATAGGTAACCAATCATATTCAGGTTGTAGCCTGAATATGATTGGTTGCGGAAAAGAATATTTTTGACGTCCACTATAAATAATTAACTGGAAAGTGATACAATAAAAAGACTACAATCAACACATTTTCTAAATAATCACTTCTCTTATTGTTTGTTTTTACCTGTTAGTGTCATGATGGTTAAATTAAATTATTTTGTTTGTTCTTTTAGTCATGATGATATACATTAAATTGGATTAGTGTTAAGCTAGAGATCTTTCTTGTGTAGAGTCCGCGTTTTTAAGCCGTAAATTCATATATCATTCGTAAAATTTTAAAACCCTTGGTAAATAAATGTCGTAGATGTCTATAATAATAGTCCTCTGCGACAATGTAGCTCAAATTTTTCTTCAAATTGTAGCTCTCCATGATTCAATTAAGTTTGGACCACGTTTTCTGTATCAATTAGAAATGAAACATAGTACCGTCAGTAATCATTTATGGTTCATTGGAAAATAGTGTTAATACGGGATCATAACATCAGAGGCGTAGCTAGGGGGGGCGGGGGGGGCGGTCCGCCCCGGGTGTCACCCGTTTTGGGGTGACACCCAAACGTAAAAAACTTAAACAAACCATCACAATGTTTTCTACGATAAATCACTTCGAAACCGTTTTGGGGTGACACCCGAACGTAAACAACTTAAACAAACCATCACAATGTTTTCAATGATAAAACACTTCGAAACCGTTTTGGGGTGACACCCGAACGTAAAAAACATAAACAAACCATCACAATGTTTTCAACGATAAATCACTTCGAAACCGTTTTGGGGTGACACCCGAACGTAAACAACATAAACAAACCATCACAATGTTTTCAACGATAAATCACTTCGAAACCGTTTTGGGGTGACACCCGAACGTAAACAACTTAAACAAACCATCGCAATGTTTTCAATGATAAATCACTTCGAAACCGTTTTGGAGTGACACCCGAACGTAAACAACTTAAACAAACCATCACAATGTTTTCAATGATAAAACACTTCGAAACCGTTTTGGGGTGACACCCGAACGTAAAAAACATAAACAAACCATCACAATGTTTTCAACGATAAATCACTTCGAAACCGTTTTGGGGTGACACCCGAACGTAAACAACTTAAACAAACCATCACAATGTTTTCATGATAAATCACTTCGAAACCGTTTTGGGGTGACACCCGAACGTAAAAAACTTAAACAAACCATCACAATGTTTTCAACGATAAATCACTTCGAAACCGTTTTGGGGTGACACCCGAACGTAAACAACTTAAACAAACCATCACAATGTTTTCAATGATAAATCACTTCGAAACCGTTTTGGGGTGACACCCGAACGTAAAAAACATAAACAAACCATCACAATGTTTTCAACGATAAATCACTGCGAAACCGTCTTGGGGAGACACCCGAACGTAAAAAACTTAAACAAACCATCACATGTTTTCAACGATAAATCACTTAGAAACCATTTTAACCAGGTTATCCATATAATATTAATTTATAAATTGTGATAACTTATAAATGTGTCCTATAAATGTGTTATGGGTTCAAAAAGAATCTATTCTACTTTTTAAAATTTTTGAGTGATTACGTGAAATAAAATTTTAACAATATTAATCGAATCAACATGTTGAGCATTGAATCTCATCACCACAATTACTCAATAGCTTTGAATATTCCTATAGATACCATATTGACCGTTTTTTACGATATATTATTTAGTATGCAAGCATGATTATTTAATGACCAGGTCTGAAAACATATATGCTGAATAATGTATAGGAAAAGTGGTTTACGTCGATAATGTGGCACCCTTTGTCGATAGGGTGGCACCCTTGAGTTACAATGTCTCTATTCCAAAATTATTTCTAAAATATCCGCTTAACCTTACTACCTAATATGTTTTACATTTCAAACAAATTAATTGCAAACACCTAAGGAAACTAACAAACAATCAAATTACCGTGTTTTTAAATGATCTCAAAATAATTTTTTTTCCTTTATCTTGAAACTCAAAGAATAAATTGAAATAGATCGTTTTTCAATGGACACAAAAATAATTACTGTGGAATAAAATGGCAGTTATGCAATTACTGCAGTTTTGCAAATTTTTGTAGGTTGATACATACTCATACACTGTTTGTTTTCAGTTTTATATATTTATATATTTGAATTAAATGAAAGTTTATCATTTAAAAGTACATTTTGTTGGGTTTTAAATACCTTGGAAATTTCAAACTCATCAAGTGATTCTTTTAAAGATCCTTGGCTACATAAATGTAAAGCCTTCATTTTTTTTTTTAAAGTGGTGTAGCTATTGTTATTAACTATGTAAATGGTTTGCAAAAATAAACTTTAAATTTTGTTTATTTTTCTTCTTAGGCAGGTATTCCTTAAATCAGTCTTTAAAACATTTTCCGGTTTTCCCGATGTAAAATTTTTCACAAAAATCACATTCAATTTTGTAAATTATTGAGCATGATTCTAATTGGATATTTAATTTTGGTTTCAATTCTTTATATAAAATATCTTTAAGGATTTCATACTTATATTTTTTTAAATAGTTCCTTATAATATTAGGCTATGATTTGTATATTTCATCAAATATTATTTAATATAAGTTGTTACAAGGAAATTTAAATAAATTAATTTTCTTGGTGGTGTATTTAGTCGTTAACACAGTGGACTTATTATGAACTATGTACCTATTATGTATCCTACAAATATATTTAGAATTAATGCTTTGCTGATACCTATACTATAATTAAAAATATTTTTTTAGATTTCGTTTAGCAAATATCCCAAAAAATAAATATGCCACGAGGAGTTCATAATTTTTAAAGAAAAAGTTGGTTCCAGCAGAGAAAGACCAAATCTATAAATATGTTACAAAGCCCGATGATATCCAAGGTTCATCAAAAGAAACTGATTATCACGTTGATGCAACGAATGTTTCAGAGAATATTGGCTCATCTTCGGAAAGTAACAGCAACAATACAGAATTAATAATGATAACCTATGATGACGAATTAGAAAGGAATAATGAAAATGACAGTGATAATGCCGCTAATGCTTCTACTATCGAAGACAGTATTTGCATGGGTGAATCACTTCAGGACTTAAGAGATGTATCACATTGGAATATACTCGTCTCTGGTAATGTTCGCATTGAAATCATAAAAAAAGAAAGTGAACATTTTCAAAATAGAGAAGGGTCGTTTGTTACTGTATCTAGACACGGGTTAGACATAAAAGGTGATGTTCGCCATCTATCTAAAGAAAGTTTTATAAAATGATGAATAATGGTGAAAAAATTCTACGGCCATGGATTGTTTATTCTCCTGTAAATAATAACTTGCGTCCTGTATTGCTTCTGTTGTCGTGTATTTGCTGTCACCAATCATAATAATACAAAATCAACATTTACTACTGGATATCAGAAGCGGTGGAAACTAAATCCCAAAGTGGCCGAGCATGAAACTTCAAATGAACATCTGGAGAATTTTGAAAAGTGGAAAACTTTGGAAATGAGGTTAAAAATTCATAAAACGATACGAGACGCAGCCTTGCAATTAATATACAATAAAAAACAGAAGTGGAAACATCTTTTATTAAGATTATTGGATATAACTTTGTTTTTATCTAAACAAAACCCAGCATTTCATGGACATGATGAAGGACAAAGTTCTTCAAATAAAGGCAATTTCTTAGAACTAACCAAACTATTGTCAAAGTATGATGTAGTGTTAAAAGAACACATTTTGAATTTGGAGCATGGTAAATCACCAAAAGTATCATATTTGTCACCAGATATACAAAATGAGTTCATAAATGTTTTAGCGATCCACGTAAAGTTTAAGCTTGTCAACGAAATTAAATCGGTTAAATATTTTGGAATTATGTTTGATAGCACACCTGACATTTCACATATTGATCAAATGTCAGAAGTGATTCGTTATGTGAAAATTGATGGTAGTAAAGTGGAAATCAAGGAAGTATTCCTTGGATTTTTTCCTTTACGTGGAAAAAAGCCGCTGATTTAAGCGATGAAATTCTTACACTGAAAAAAATATTGAAGTAATGATAACCTCATCTCGAAGATGGCAGTTTATTATTCATGCAAAGAAAAGATATTTACAAACAATTTCACCGTGATTGGGACAACTACTCAGTACTCAGTAACATTTTCCTGATAACAGAATGAGGTGTAATTAAAATATAAAGTGCTATCCAATATAACAGTAGTTGAATAAAGTTAATAACTATTTCCATGAAAACATATTTCTTTTGCCTTATATCATGAATTTTTCATTTTAAAATTTAAGTATTTGAGATTAATTGAACTATATTTTATTTCCACATAAATATTTCATCTGATTGTCTCAACTGCATCGGCTTATCATTGTACGGTTGTTGAATCAATCTCGTATTTCGATTCGCCATATCTGCCCGCACGGTGAGGTTGAGACAACTGCATTTCGATTGGAAATAGGACATGTTTTTTTCAGTGTAAAATCTTGAAAATGATGGTATAGATGTTATGAATTGTCGCTCCCAAAGGTTATGATAATGCAGCTGTTATGAGTAGTATACATGGAGAAGTGCAAGCTATTATTAAAACAAAAAATAACAAAGCAGTTTTTTGTGGGCTGCAAAGATCATTCAATTAATTTATACGGCCAACACTCGTCAGTGGAAGCCATTTTTACATGTTTTTCTGCTTCGACTAGCCGCTGGGAAGTACTTGCTAAACACAACAAAGCAACTATTAAAATACTCTTAACAGCGCATTGGAGTGCTCATTATGCTGCAGTAAAAGTATTGGCCGAAAACTTTGATGGGATTGTGGCTGAAATTGAGAAGTTAAGTGATCAACAAGAAAATGTAGACACTAGAGGCGCTGCACAGAACCTTAACAATGCAGCATGTGATTTTTCGTTTCTTTGCTATCTTTTGTTTTGGAATGATATTCTAAGAGAAATAATATCTGTGCTCAGATTGGATTGCAAAGCACGGGCTTGAATATTGATCAATTAGCTACAAAAATAGAGTCAATTCATAACAAAGTCTCATTGTAGAAGAAGCAATAGATCTTGCTGCGAAAAAATCGGAGGACTATGACATTCCAATGGAAAGCCGAATTCGTCATAAAAACGCAAAAAACGAACGGGTGGTGAGTTTGCACCTGATGTTGGACTGACACTGAGAGCTCAACTTAAAAAGGACATGTTGGAATGTCTTGACTGATTCAGTGTTGAACTCCGAACTAGACTGAAGTCAGTTCAAGATTTAGCTTCATTGTTCGAGGTTGTGCAGACAAACACTTAGCTTTTGGCGAACAGTGAAGACTTAAAATTATCGGTATCAAAATTTACTGGTTTTTATGATGCGGTATTGGCAACAGAACTCCTCATAGAGATACAAAGGGTGAGGAGGCATTTAAAAGCGGCCAATGTTAGTTTCTAACTGGGTGTACCTAGACTTTTTGAAATTCATCGTAGAATGGGATTTTTTAGAATTTCTTCCGAATCTTACGGTCGCACTAAAGTTATTTATGACTATTTGCGTATTAGTGGCTTCGTGTGAGAGGAGTTTCAGCAAATTAAAATTAGTTAAAAATTACTTGCGGGCTTATAATAATAATGCTCATTTGTATTAATTAAAAAAAATTATAAATTACGTTTATCGGCTTTTTATTATTATTGACAGTTTTTATTTTTGGGGTGACACCACAATATCCGCCCCGGGTGCCACCCATGCTAGCTACGCCACTGCATAACATCATATTAATGTCTGAGAACTACTCAGAAGAAATTCAAAACACTTATCAGAATAATTAAAATAGATGATCTAAAGTAATTGCTTGCATCGATAAAAAAACATTAAATACTAACCTCCTTACTTTCTGGATCGGTTCCAATGTAGGAAATTTAACGTAATTGATTTTAAAATTCTTTTTACTAAATATTATATTTTTGATAGAATATGTATATAAATGTGCAAATATTTATTAAACACCTGTTTTTAGTTAGATAGCCAATATGGTTCATTGGATACGAACATTGAATGGACTCTATGTTTCACGTTTCAAACAAACATAGTATCCAGATATCGTCGGCTACAAAGCATTTACGTGTAACTACATTTTAGAAAAATGGATAGGAAGCACACAAAACGATTTATGGCGATTCTAAACAAGCTTGAATCCAAAACAAAATATTTTTTTTATTTTTTGATAGTATTTTTTTTTTAAAGCTTAATAGATCGCAATAAATCGTTTTGTGAGCTTTCTTTCCATATTCCTAAAATGTAGTTACACGTAAATGCTTTGTAGTTGACAATATATGTCCTTTGTGCCACAGGTCATCGAACATTTTGAAAATAAGGTAGGTTGCGTATAGTTTCGTTTAACTTAAAAAATAAATTATCCTTACCTCTCATATAACCTTACATTATACTTTAATACAACTATCTTTTTAAAAGTTTCAACCTCGATATGATTATATGAAACAAGTTTATCAATATTATAGCAACATCTCAATGATCAACAATTGTCAACAATAATGTATGCAATTTTTTTTCGATTTTATTTTGTTTCCCAGGTACAAAACAAATACAAAAATTAATCATTTAACATATTCTTTCATTTTGACCAAACAACTCCATACCTATACCGTTTTCACCATTTTTGATTGATCTTTAAAATTCCCTCCCTATATCATATATTTAAATTGTAATCACATTTTCTGATACATAATCGAATTAAATTAAATTTATTCAAGTTTCTTTAAACTACAAAATTTTATTTTTTTTCCGTTCGCTTTTCTTACAAACACACGCCTTACATTTATTCAATTGATTTATTACTTTGTAATTATCCGTATTCATGTTACAGGTTTTTTTTTATTAAAATTTTTTCAAAAGTTAAAATTACACACTTTTAATAATATGACAACAACAAGAACACGATGTATGTATGTTGCGTTGCATATATGTACGATCGATATTGGCAAGATGCTTAAAAATAAAGCTTATAAGAAAAATGTAAGAAATTTATTAGTTTACAAAATAGATGTTCGTATCAATAAAATAAAGAAGAAGAGGTAAATGATAACGACGATGGTATGTTACTCTATTTGTGTTTGTTGCTAAATAAAATCCTAATGTTATGGCAATAAAAGAATAATTACTTTAATGTCTTGAAATTATTATAAATTGATTTCTTTTGAATGTCGGTTGGTTTTCATTTCTTTGTTATCAAAACTTAATTGTCGGTTAGTAAGGTTAAAACGTTGGAAAGCACATAAGTTGTTAGTCCTACACGTATTTGATTTTCAGCTATCTAGCTGATAGTTTCAATTTCTAAACAAAATTACAAACGAGGAAATACCATATATTGGTGATTGTAATCAAAGGATTTTGAAAACATTAAAAGCTTATTATGTACTTACAAACTGATTATGGTTTAATTTTAATAAATGAAATAGTTTGTACAATTTCAAATTATAAGGATTAATTGAATGTAAAATCAATGAGATATATATGTAAGAAACAACTGAGGTTGTTTGACTTATTTTCTATATTTGTATTTGTTTTGCATTTTGTTTATGTAATGTTGTAAAGAATTCTAGACATACTAAATTTAAGAATACAAAGTGTATGTAATTACAAAGATAATATATTAAGCAATATAAACCAAACAACTTTAACATAGTTTAGATAAACTGCATTTTTTCCGTTCAAATAGTAGATTTTAAATGCAAAAATATTTATTGCAAGCAAAAAACTAAATGTTGTACATCAAAATATTTATAAAAATTTTATTGTGTATCCCGCACATAAACTACGCATTTTTCTATAAAGCACCAACAAATATTTTTGATTTCTAATATAATTAACAAATGTTTAAGAGTCCAAGAAAACCATATCAAAGGCGTTTAGAACATTGCAAAATAGTATCAAAACCTTGAGAACATAAAAGAAAAGCAGATGGAAAATCGAATCAAGATGTCACCCCGACCATTGCCGATTTCTTTGAAACTTCGGTAATCGTAAGGATAATTATAAAAATTAATATGTGTTTTTTATTCCTTTTATTTTTTCACAATTGTTGACACATGGTGACTCGAAATGTGTTAAAAAAAATGGTGACATTAAAGTTAAACTGTGCTCAAATGGGATAACCGATTTCAAAAAGTATTTTTTTCTTAGTTTTCAATATTTTAAAGATTTAATATTTAACCAAAAACATACTAAAATTACAGAAAAGCGTATATTATAAGTTTGAAATTTATTGTACTTTGTACAATTTTCAAAAACAATTTCCAGGATACAATTGAACATTTTTACGTTTAAAAAGAAAATATGCTGCCACACCAAGGCTTGCGACTACTCATTTTTTCTGGATTAAAAAAAGGATAGGCTAACAACCACTTGCATATTTTGCAAATACTAATAGATATCGATGTATTCGATATCCTAGATAACCCATGTATTCGAAATTAATCAGAATATGACGCTTGCTATTTAAAACTGGCCATAAATCAATAATCACAATTTTTACATAAAAATCGAAAATATGCTGCCATTCCTAGACCCGTTTCTAGATTAAGCTTCATGTTTGAAAAATCAAACTTAAAAAAAATCATCGAAAAATATAAATATTTTATGTCAATGTTGTAGTTTAATAAAGCCTCACTTAGCACCTTTCAAACAAGAGAATTATTAAAATCAGTATACCCGTTCGATTATAATTTAACATTAAACTTTTCTTGTCACTAAATTTCCTATCTTCCTAAATATACCTATCTTCCTACTTTGAGCCACCCTGTGTCAGCACTAGAAAATAAAAGATTTTTTATTTTGTTTTACTATCCTAACGACTATTGAGGATTCAGGAATATCGGAAAAGTTCGTCTTTAAATTTCTTGCTTTATCGGCGTCTTCATTAAATTTTCCAGCATTTGTTTTTTAATTCAAATATAAATTTAAAAATTTTAAAAAATAGGGTAACCATGACAACTTCATATTTAAACAAAATCAGGTTACTTTGATTCTTTGAATTAAATTCTTGGGAATTTTAGTTAGTTTTTGGGTGGTTTAGTTTTTAGTTTAATGATTTTATTTGTTGAGAGTAGCAAATTTGTGCGAGTTCGATACCAAAACTTTATATGCTAGTGCTACAAGCCCAACTAGCAAACTTGCTTCTCAATTTTGAGTAACACCAACTTAAGCTTCAATAAAGCTTCTAAGTTGAAGCTAGTTAAACTTTACTTCTAAAGAGTTTCAATAGAACTTCCACAGAGAAACTCTTCCCACTACTTGAGTGAAAGCTTAAAAAATAATTATATTTTTAATATGAGAAGCTCTACTTACAGGGGCGCACACAAAGAAAGGGGATGGGGTCCCTGAGTCCGGATCCACGCCTAACCGATTATTTTTCAGCATTTTTTTATTTAAAGTTAGGCATTGTTCAGTGTTAACCATAATGAATTATAAATAAACGTATGTGAATATCAGAAGATATTATAAATAGGGAACTAAGGTTTGTGAATATTGATCAATTTTCTTTAAAGATTTTTTCAACGCTAATTTTAAAGTATTGAGGATTTAAATTATCAGGAAAGACTCATGCCGCTAAGGGATTCCAGAGATGTCAGACTCTAAATCAATTTGAAAAGCAACATCTCTACATCTTTTCACTTAAACCGTTAAAAGATGGGTAGCTATTGATACTCTTGTGTAACATGCGAATTTTGCAGGCTCGACTAAAATTGATTTCATCTAGGCGCAGACGTCAAATCAGCAACATGCAAGGAATCTTAAGCTCATTAGTAAAATTGACGGATTTAACAACTCTATACTATATAGAATCAAGACATTTCAAACTACTTATGTATGTATGTACATATGAAAAATCAATATTCCATGCAGGGACGATTCAAGGACTTATATATTAAAAGAAGCTGTTTGTTATTAAAAACCTTACGACAACGACGAAAAAATATTAATTTTTGAAGAACGTTTTCGACTAAGCTAAAACTAGAAGAATTCCACTTCACATTATTTTCAATCTCAACTCTTGAAAGTTAAACTTTAATGAAGAATCAAACTTAAATGAAAACGGATTAGGTGTTGCCAACATAAAAAAATGGCAAACTTAAGTTTTCCACGTGTTCAATTCAACATTTTTAGCATTTGAGGCCGATTGTATGAACAACGATGGATAAAAAAAAAATCAGAGAATAAAGTTATATCCAAGTTATATCCGAGAGTTTTATTTTTCGTCGATTGTATGAACACGGATGGAATTTTTTGTAATTTTGTTTTTATTTCCTTTTCATAGCAGTATTTTTATAAGTGGCAGTACTTTTTCTTTTACTTTCCTATTATATATATTTAATTATAAATTAAAAAAAATTAATGGAAAACATAAATTGATTATATTAAAATTATATTAAAAATATTATTTATTTTACTATTAATTTATGTCAAAAGGCCAATTTTAGAAACGCACAAATTTATGTTAAAAAAAATCACAAATCCAAAACAAAATTATCCTGCTATGCGCATATGTCAAAAGAAAAAAAAACAAATAGTTTTATCTACCGTTCTATACAAGAAAAACAGCAGATAAAACAGATAATAGAAGAAAATCCTCGAATATATTTTTTGTTCTCTCGTGATACATACAATTCAAATGACGTTATATCCGAGAATATATCTTCTATTCACGTTCATATAATCGGCTATTCATATAATCATTGAATTCAGCAAGTAATTAACATAGATAAGAAAATGAGTTGGGATTGAGGGGAACCGTGAATAACTCATGCATTACTTGAAAAGATATGTGATGAAAAACCGTCGACATTGACTTAAAATTTACACTCAGATATAAAGCTCTAAAACCAGGAAATATGTTGCTCGTCTAAGTAATAGCACCTCAATTTGCATATAAGATTGTTGAGCTATACTCTGTTAAATGTTTTGGTACTATGGTACTTGTTTCAGATATGTGTGACAAAAAATCAAAATTCCTGTCCCTCTTTATTTACGGTATTGTCTTTCATCAAGTATTTTTAACGACTTGAGAAACTCATAATATAAAATTTAATGTATTTCTCAAATATTTTAGCAACAAACGACAATATTAATGTGGGTTTATAATATGTTGGATTCGTTTTAGCACTTTTTTGGAACTGGATGCACACTAACCATTTTTCAAAAATCTCCTTCTTATATGCAAATAGAAAATTTTAGTGACGATTGATGCTAACTTCTTAGCAAGTACTTTAAAAATAATTGGAGGAATACTTTCTGGTGCAAATGCATTATTATTTTAAATTTGTAAAAGTTTTTGCCCAGATTATATTTTTACGAAAAATGATTCGCCCTACTTTGTTAGAAACTAGAGGAATCGGTTGGTTGGTATTGGTTGCAAATTAGGTTCTACTAATGGCTTAATGAAAATTGTGTAAACCACCTGCGTTGGGTGCTCTGCAAACTTCGTCATTAAAAAATTTTTCTCTGCATCTATTAGTTTTCTACATACATTTCTATCGATTTGGTATAATCTAAGGTTTGCAACAGTTTTGTTTTGGTTATACTTTCGAAAAGCATTTCTTAAAAATTTTATTGCTTCTTTAGGTTTACTCAAAACCCATAAATCGGTCTTCGTAACAATAAATGGAATAAACTTGCGCATATCCACGTCTATTATTCCTGAAAAATTAGAAGCAGAAATGTTTGAATTAAAGATATCTCTAAGCCCCTGCCAATCTGCAGCTTTATAATCCCAAACAAGACTAGAATTAGCTTAAAACTGTTTCGGAACTTATAAATTTAAATATGTGGAAATTAAATTATGATCTGAACCACCTAAAAGTTCTGATATTTTAAATTGTACCAACGAAAGATCATTTGTAAAAAACAAATAAAGCAATTCACTACTTTGCACAGAAATGTCCGGAACTGTGGTAGGTTGCTCTATCATTTGAGTGAAAATAAAATAATAATATAGGATAAATTTTGTTTGACTAGAATGTTTTAGTATCAATAATGAAATCTCAACAAAAATATTTGTTTTCCAAGGCAGCCAAATGAGTTCTTAGAAACAACGGTACAATATTTAATACTCGGATCCATAACAAAAATCCCTTAAATCGTTCCCAATATATAAATGCGAATAAAATTTCGAACCAGATAATCGAAAACGAAAAAACAGAAACTAACAGAGTGAAAGCTGCAAAACTTTCTATATATCATGTCCATTTCGGACAAAAGCTTTTACAGTACAATTAATTCGGCTGAAATCGGATCCATCATACCTCAACCATATTATTTTCCTACCTAGCGTCCTAGGAACCTAGCAAGATCTTAAAAGGTATATATGTGTTGTTGTGACACATATTGTAATGCCTATAGCACAACACATTTTATAAAAAAAAATTCTTTGGACCCCACCTAACACTTTTTCTGTGTTCGCCTCTGTCTACCTATACTTATCTAAACGACTGTTGAGCTATCATTAGATTTAAGTAGTTTTGGTTGTAACTGTTTAAAATTCTTATAGAAGCACAGCTGTCATGGTCTACAAACAGCCGCTACATCAATACTTTCAAATTTTATCGTGAATGTTTTGAGAAAATGAAAGACGTTAAGCTAACGGCAGCTATTGTTTCTATTATTTCAACTATAGAAGCTTATTCGAAATTGAATATGTGACTGCCATTTCGTTTAGGTCAAAATAGTGTTGTGCATCAGGCGGCAATTTTTTTGATGAATTACAATATTAAATATTCTTTATTTAGAGTCTTGAAATAGTCGAAAAAATCAAGTCAACTATAAAATCAACTAGTTACTAGAGTAAATGGAGAAAACTTAAAGATTATTCGGCTAAGTTTTATAAATTGTTATGTCTGCCAAATTACGTGATGTTAAACATATATCGTTTGAACAAAAACCTAACAGTCCCGATCAACATACTTTTCCATTTTTCATATATGATGCGACATCATTACATTTTTCATCAACATTTTTTATTAACAAACAATCGGTATACCTAATCTTCGGACACCCTGTAAAAATACCAAGGTTATTATAGTTTTCTGAATTCTCTTTACAACATTTCAAATTTTGTTTATTTTCCTTGTTTTTAATAAAAACACTAACGTTTAAATTTTTCTCTTCATATTATATTAATGCAACGGAGATAGAAATAAAATTTTACAATACATGAACATATTTAATTGATAAACGGGTAGTTCTTACTTTTGTTTATGTTTTATAAATTGGTAGAAGAACAGGAAAAATGTTATGGAAAAAATGAGACAATCTGTTATTAACTGGTTACGTTTTCTAAATTGTAAATGTATTGATTACAAACAATATGAACAACGAGCATCTGTTTCGTGCAATCACTCCTACCCCCTCATGTTTATTTTCAATTTTTGAAATATATAAGGAAGAATGAGTCTTCAAACTCTTGAGTTGTGATCGAGAACTTAAAAATAAAAGTTCATATTGATTTCAATAGAAATCTTGTGCTGGGTTTTGTTATAATATAAAATTAAAAAACTAAAGTAAAAGAAAATAAATTATATTTTAATCGTAAGAAAAAAATTGTTTAACTTATATTTAAACTTGTTTTCCAAAATTTTAAATGTTTTTAAGTTACGATATTTTATGGTGTTAAATTATTGTTACGATATTTTTTTGTGCTAAAATAAAAATAATATAACTGAAACCAAACAAATTAGAAGTTTTAAGCGATATGGCTGTAGTTCGAGAAAGACAAGATGACAAAAATTAAAAAGGGCCCAACCTATTTGAAAATGACTATTGGATAATTGTTTGCACAAGGTGTTCCGGAACGTTATCGTTCTAGTGTTTTAAAGCAAAGGCGTGCACCGGATGGTTAAACGACGATGATTTGGGGGTGAGTTCATTCCATAATATGTTACATTTTTTTTATTGATGTATGGAGTTGGAAAATGCTGCGGGCGTCAGCACGTTGGCTGAAGTCTATATTCGTGTGTAGATTAGTATATGGTATTATAATTAAATCACTAGACGAATATTTGCTTATTGCGAAAGTGGCACATTTTTGTTGCCTTGTATATGCTGAAAATCTTCACGCCCACTATAATATCGTTATGTTAAACAGCGTTTTTGGAATAAATATAATTGTTGACTGAAGAAAATAACAAAAAATTAAACCTGGCGTATAATACATATTGATAGGAAGTTGACACCAAGGAAGACTACAATCAACAGTATTGTATTTTATCATTTCTCTCAATGTTAATTTTAGTTTTGCATGTTAGATTAATAAATTATTTTTGTTTATTTTAAAAGTCATAATTAAATGTCATAAATAAATTATTTTTGTTCTTTAGAGATCTTTTGTTGGGCTAGAGTCCGCGTTTTAGTCCGTACATTCGTTTATATTTAAAATTAGTAAAATTCCCTTGGATATATAGATACCATAGCTATCTATTCTATTAGTGAAAAGTCCTACGTTTTAAAATGTATAAATAAGACTGTGTTCCAATCCATGCTATTGAGTACCAAAAATTCTAAATTGTACTAAAACTGTCAAATTTGCAATTTCATCGCTCCAATTCAAATGTATTCTAAATTGAAAGTGAAACATTGTTTTGTTTGTTTTTTCATTTAATCTTAAGAACTAGAATTATATACGGTCTGTTTGGCGAGGAGAGTTCAATATAAAATATTGAGTTGTATCATAATAAATATGATATTATCATAATAAACATTATATTGAAACTATGTGCCAAGTTAGTAGAAAATAACAAAAAAACTAATAGAAACAATGACAATTCAAGCAGTTCTGCCATTTATTCAAAATACCAAAAAACAAATATCTTTTCAAAAATTTAGAATTAAATGGCGGAAATAGTCAACTAAATTTTTGACTATTTCAATTTTGAATTTTTAGTACTAACTAGCATGGGTTGGAACACAGTCTAAATAATGACATTGTTACGTCTTTTCAACCTTATTTCGAATTGACCTTACTCTCATTTCGATAAACGCAATACCCAATACCCAATCTCAAGCAAACACAGCAGATTTCCTTAAGTATGCAACAACTTAATTGTTCCAGAACAATAGAAAAATAATACAGCGAACAATATTCCTAACTAGAATATTCTTCCAAGAGCTTAGAAACTCCAACGGTTTATTGTAGAAATTTCCAGTACACAAAATATTTCTACTGAACACTTAAAAGTTTATTTACAAAAACTAATTCCAAATTATATTCTATTACACGATTTTATATGCACGATAAAACGTTTCGTTTACAATCAATCTAATTTAACATAGTCACCTATTCAGAATTGTCGCAGTTAATTTTATTTATAACTTTCCACAATCGCAGGTCTAAAATAAAACTATATTTATTCTACAAGAGGTAATTCCTTATAACGATTTTGCGTAATTTCTCGATTACTCGAGGTCACTTCTTTAGAAACCTTGAGAAAATATAAGAATATTTGATTCTTTTACGTTATGTTGATTTGATTCATAAAGTAATTTAATTGTATTTCATGTTGACCCTTTTTCTAAGAAATAAATTTGAACTTGTTTTATTTTTGATATATTGTGCATCGAAAATTAAAGTGTACTTTATAGCGTTTATGTAGAATCGTAACATTACTCTCCACCTAAGCGTGTTAGTTCAGAACAGGTTCTAAATCTGTCGGATTGAACTTGCTAAAGTCTCTAGATACATCTTTAATATGTTCTACACTGAAAAAAATATTTTTTTTTTCAATAAAAATCTTCTAAAAATATTTGATTTAAAAAAAAACGATATGATGTGTTCTCAGCCTCGTCAAAAAACGGAATTTGAAGAATCGAACCTCATTCTATTGTTAGGAAAAATGATCAACTGTATCCAAATGCTAGTCGGGTAGTTGTCCCAAATACTGTGAAATTGTTTGAAAGTTCTTCTTTATTTGAATAGCAAAACTGCTAAGTTCACGATGAGGTTGATATTATTTTTATATTACATATAATGTAAGAAAGGTGCATCTAAATAAAATACAATTTAAGGTTAATTTTCTCAAAAATGTTATAAAAATAACTTTGATTAACGAGTTCTAACGGATTAAAACAAGCAAGTGGAATTTTTTTGATTAAGGTGTTTCGTTTTATTGAGCCGCATAATTTATTATCTGCAATACTTATACTTCTAAAACAAATTTATTTATAACTCTATAACTCTTCCGATAACCATCTAATAATATCCCGTCATTATTACTGTACTTCACTTTATTTTATTTCTTATAATCTAAATCTGCTATTTAATTAAATATTTATCAAGATAATCGTATGATTATTTCAGTTTCTTATAATCTATGATTGCAATTTTTTTTACCTTCAGTTTTCGATTAAAAATCTATTACAAAACATTTAAGATATAAAATAACAGCTCAAGAAAACAAGAATCAATTCCAGTTTATGTAAGGATTAATTAGATAAGTAGAGAATAGAGAAGAGGAAAAATCATTTAAGTTTTGATATATTTTAAGAATAATAAACACGAAATATGAAGAAGAAAACTAAACGAATTATATTGATCATAAATTGGATTTGTAAGACATGGGGTGGTGTTACTTCTGTTACTATCAGGTGTAAAATATACGTTTTATGCTATGTTTCTATTTGCGGGAATGGGAGCGGATAAAATAAGGTAAATATAACGTAATTATTACGAAGAATAAATATTGATAACTTTTTTTAAATTTTCAGGTTCAATTTGTAGTCTTGTTTGTGATTAAGAGCACCCTTATTTGGTTCTTGGTTATTTTACCATTAAACTGTTGGAATATAAAATTTCAAATCAAAAGATAATAATGAAAACCTCATCTGACCTAGATCGAACTCCATCAATTTAATCTCTTTATCAATCAATCAATCAACAATATAAAACCAAAAAAAAAAACGAAAAATGTACATAAATATTTTAACACTTTACGTCAATTTAAATAATTCTAAAATCGTGATCATCAATTTCCTATTACTAAACAACAAAATGTTAAACGATAAACCGAACTAACAATAATAACAACAGTAATCAGTTCAATTGTGATGAATGTCATAAACAATTACTCTTGTCAATTACTTTAAAAATAATAATAATTCTTATGAATACGACGCGAGAGTATGACAGAAAATTACAAGAATTACAAATTACAAATTGATTCTATTAAACTATTTCACAGGTGAACAAAAATAATAATAAAAAACATAAATATAATAAGAAATGTGTCAACCAACAACCTACACAAGAACTAAGAAATAATAAGAATTGCGAGAAAACAATTTACTGGATGTTTTTCTTATATGTAGTTATTGGTTATTGTTTATTACGTGTAAACGATTATTGTTTCTGTCCTTGATTTCAATATTATTAAGAAACTGGTAATCCGTTGCTTCTAAGAAAAATATAGGTGAAGGATGTTTCATTGAGGTACACCAGAATTATAATTTAAAGTTATGATGTAAAATATATGTTACGTTGGCATTGTCTAAGCACGAACAAAACATTTAATTAAAGCTAGAATTTGCGTCGCAAGACGAATAAATATAAAAACTTTTTTAAGTTTTTTTAAGCTTTGTGACAATCTCGAACAAACTTTACTAATTTTAACTTTTTGTTTGTTTGTTTGTTTGTTGTATTTATACGATAACAATTCCAATGCTTGTTTTAACAAAACTGTACTGATAAAATGAAAAACCACCTAAAATTCTGTCGATCCAGGATTAAGGATTTTGATATAGTTTTCGGCAAAAAAGTTTTATGAGGACTTTAATTATAGTCTTGGGTAGCGTGTATATCAAACCAGGAACTCTTTGTAGAAGTACAAGTATTTTCTTATCACTGTTTAGAAATTTAATACAAAACTAACACAAAAATATATACGTTGCCGGAAAATTATAACAGATAAATTAATATAGTTAAGTGAAAAAATGGGACACTGCCGTTTCGAGAAAATATTACAAAATCAAAACTTCATATTTCTTTCAAAATTCGAAAAATGTTCTAAAAATTATAATAAAATCAAAAATTTTAATTTTTTTTTTAAACTCTAAATATATTCCAAAAATTATTACAAAATCAAAAATTGAAACTTTTTCCAATACATATTGTTAAAATACAAAATTTTTTCAAAATTCCAAATATTATAATAAAATCAAAAATTCAAATTTTTTCAAAATTCTACAAATATTCCGAAAAATCTTACAAAATCAAAATTGAATCTTTTTTCAATATTCTAAAAATTTTGCAAAAATTCAGAATTCAGAAATTCAAACATTTCCAAAATTTTTAAATATATTGCAAAAATTATAAATAAATCAAAATCAAAAATACAAACTTTTTTCAAAATTCCAAAAATATTGCAAAAATTAGTTGAATTCCAAAAACTATATTGAAACCAAACATTCCGAAACTTCTTACAAAATCAAAATACAAACTTTTTTCAAAATTCAAAAACTATTCAAAACAAAAATCTTTTTAAAAAAAAAAATAGAATCGACTTCAGAACAAACAAAAGAGGCACAAAAAAGTGAAAAATAACTCAATTGTTGCTTCAAGAGACAAAAATACGTTACATTTTGATTAATTTAATTTAATTATACCTTACTATAGGTTAAAAAATTACGCTATTAAACAAAGTTACTATATTAAAATAGTTATTTTTTATTATAATTATTATAGTTGTTATAATAGTTATTATATTTTAAAAGTTATTTGTAGTACAAAACTGTTGGAAATCGGTGTCAAGCCCGAGGCACCAACTTCGAACAGTTTTGTACTACAAATAACTTTTAAAATATAATAACTATTATAACAACTATAATAACTATAATAATTATAATAAAAAATTACTATTTTAATTTAGAAACTTTTAAATTCAAATCAAAATGTAACGTATATTTGTCTCTAGAAGCAACAATTGAGTTATTTTTCACTTGTTTGTGCCTCCTTTGTTTTTTCTGAAGTCGGTTCTATTTTTTTTTTTAAATGTTTTTTTATTTTTAGTGTAGTCAAAGGTCGGCTAGAAAACGTTTTAAAAGTAATAACTATAAATACCGGAAAAACTTTCATCAGTAACAATCTATTAATTATGGTTTTGCTATTTTTGGCACAAACGGCATACATATTTCCCGTCATAGAAAATTATTTACAATAACCTCGACAAGTATAGCAATATAATACTGCCCACAACACCCAAACAGAATAATTTGTTTTGACGAAATCAACGAAAATGCATAAAAAATATGGTTTTTTCCAATTTTCTGAATAACGGTATTTTTCACATCATAAAAAACATTATGGGACCCTCTCGGAATAAACCCAAATAGAATACAATTTAAATCATCCAGATCGAACGAGCCGTTTTTGAGAAATCGGTGTACATACATAAAAAAAAAACACACAATGAAACACAAAACCTCCTTCTTTTTTGAAGTCGGTTAATTATAACAAAATGTTTTTTTCCAAAAAATTGGGTAAAATAAAAATGGTTCTTTTGACACAGTTGACAATATTTTTAAAACAAACTTATAATGCAATAATCTAGTTTTTGGTCTCACATACCAATCCCGACCACCAAGATTTCTCCAAATTCAATGTTCTTACTCGTAATAACTAAAACTGATTGTTTTTTTACGCCAAAAATGTGAAAAATTTGCTTGTTTTGACACACTTGACAATTTTTTTCGGCCGGAAGAAAGACACACATTTTTTTTTCCTTTTTTAGAATCAGTAGGTCCTAAAACGTCGAGAAATGCCAAAAAAGTAGGGGTAAGAATTTCGCTTTGGCTCGAGAATGTAATACTTAGGTCTTTCAGACCGAAGTAATTTCAACTTTAAAAAAGTTTGTAATTTTCTCGGGTTACGATAGGTTCGTAGGAGCCATCATTTCAACTGCAAAGAAATGCATCCCAAGAGACTTCCGATGAAGAATACATTCCTGGTTGGAGTAGAGAGAGCGATATATTTATTATTTGAGGAGCACCTTAGAACTGACTGTTGTTGACTTAATATACTCACTGGACACCGCGAGGAAACAAAAGTGGATTAAAGGTATTGAAAACATTGATTTCTCCCATTCTAGTAGGGCAGCTTGGAGTCTTCTTCGGAAGCTGGATGGCTCAAATTCAGTAACTCGTGCTAACAATGAAATAAATCCAGAGGGCATTGCTAATCACATTGTAAACATGTCTCGTTCCTCTATTAATCGGCTTCATTAAACATAAATTAAGAGAAATAAAGCGCAAATTTTGTTTTAGGTAGATTTCACAGAAAAATCTACCTATTTTAAGTTTTAATGGTTTTAATTTGTTGTGTTTATATGTGTCAAAAAAAACCATGACACCATATGTGTCAAAACAACATTTTCTAATTTTGAACGAAATTAATTACTACAGAGAAAGGGAAAAGAATTAAAAACCTACAAATAATAACATCATTAAGCAGCATATATATATATATATATATATATATATATATATATATATATATATATATATATATATATATATATATATATATATATATATATATATATATATATATATATATATATATATATATATATATATATATATATATATATATATATATATATATATATATATATATATATATATATATATATATATATATATATATATATATATCATCGAATTAAATACTACAAGCATATGTTGATTTGCATGTTGCATCATCGTTTTGTTAGTCATCATTTATTTGCATTACTAGATAGCCTGTACTACATGTCATCAAATTAAACATTAGCGGCTTATGTTGATTTTGAATATCGTCATATACTTACATGTTGTGCATTATTTATCTTTACTCACATCGGACAAAAAACATCATATAGCCTGTTACCTGTTAGGCATTGCTTGTTTTGCGTTATTTATCATTATTCACATCGAACAACTATCATCATATAACCTGTTACCTGTTAGGCATTGCTTATTTTGCATTATTTATATCAACTCAAATATCATCGAATGGCCTGCTAGGCACAATTTCTGTGTTACATTACATTTCATCGAAACAAATATCGTCGAATTAAACCATCGAAGGCAAATTTCATCGAATGGCCTGGTAGGCAAATTTAACGTGCTAAATCTCATCGAATTACAATATAAGCGAATTAAATATCATCGAGTATTGCCTGTCAGGCAACATTACAGTGTATTAATCATTTGAAAATCAATGATCGTGCTTTTATCTTACTTCAAATAAAAGAAAGATACAGTCCACTAATTACTTCGGAACCAAATTCGATCAGTGCATGTAAGAATAAGAATGCGAAACTCAGGTGTTGGATATGTGAACATCGGTGCACTTTGAATGAAAGTCGTTGAATTTATATTCGAAAGTCACAAAGTGAAGAGGATCTAACTAGCATTAAAATGTTGAAAGCTTCAGAATTGAAATGGAAATAAAGGATGAAATCTGCTTTATTGCTTTAAATCGGTTGACCTCGAACATTTGCGATGAAACATTGCAGTAACAGTTGGACATATAAAATTTTAGTGAGATTATTAAAAACTACAATCAAAATAAAAGCACAACGATCTGGAATCTGAATCTGAATCTTTAAACAAACAACAAAAGGTTAAAAAGTAGTCGAAGGCAGATATACTTTGAAGCAGTTTAAGTTAGGTAATTCAAAAGATATCAGTCATAAATATTTTGCAAGCCAAACCCGGTTAGACAAAAAATTTGGCCTTGTAGAATTTGATGCTGATTTGACATGATGGGTACATAGAATAACATCAATAGCAAACAATTTTTACAACACAAGTAAAAGAAAAAAACACTGCAACATACTTGCATATCTTGTTTGAAACAAACATATTTAAAATGTGAATAGTATAACGGTTCTATCAACCATCTTCATTTTACAAAATAATCTTAAGATCAATTAACCAGACATATTCATTAGATAAATGGCTAAATAAACTGCAGTACCTCCTTGAATTTCATTGAATTTTATATGGAATGCGATTTTATTTAAGCACTTTCCATGTGAATTCTGATGAATTCAAATGATGACAGCACGAAAAAAAATTGAAAACTTCATTTTAAGTAGGGAATAGAATAGGGAATAATTTAAACTGCTTAAAAGAACTGAAGAATGCTCAAAGTTTTTTAAAATAAACTAAAATTTATGTAACAAATTTTAACAGGGTCAGGCAGGTATAGTATTGTTAGCAAAAATAGTATTGTTTCAAATTTATTTAAATCCCAACGTTAATTCAATTTACATATTAAAAATATAAAAAAAAACCAGTTTAAATGAAAAACGTAATCTACACAGGTGAAACAGTCAAAATTTGAGCTTTGACCATTTCTGATTTTCCTGAAACTTGGCATATGTACTGTTGGAGTACTGTTGTCAAATTTGGGGTGCTACCTCTGTTTCCATCTTGGCCCTCTTGGACTCCTTTCAAAAGCGGGCTATACGAATTGTGGGTGATCGAGCTTTGACATCAAAACTTGATTCCCTACAACATCGTCGCACTGTTGCTGACCTCGTTGTTTTTTACAAATATCGTCATCAACAGTGCTCAAATGAAATCAGCGGCATCATGCCTCAAACTTATTCTTACCCTCGTTCCACACGGCAATCGGCTCCCGCAACCACTGAAACGGTGAAGAGCCCGCGCTGTCATACTGGCAGATCGCAGAGGGACTTCTTTGTCCAAACTGCGTACAAATGGAATAGTTTGCTGGAACACTTAGTCTTAGGTGGCTTCAACCCGCGGAAGTTTAAAGAAAGCGTTAATCAACACCTTGGAACGCAGTTGTTGTGGGCTCCAGGTCTAGACCTAGGTCTTAAAAGGTATTTATGTGTTGTTGTGACACATATTCTAAACCCTATTACACAACACATTTTATTAAAAAAAAACTATAAGGAGTATATATATGAAAAAATAAAAAACTTTAAACCGATTTTTGAAACTGAACTTATTATAGTTTGTAAACAATTTTGAAACACAGCTACACTGCACAACTGATCATGATCAAAACTGAACATTGTTTCGCACGATTGTACGTACCTCCAAAAAATAACATACGTTATACATATTAAACTTTTACCAAAATAAAGTTAAACAATAAGAAAGCCATTCTCAAGTGCATTAATAAAGTGACTTCATATTAATAAATTAAAATTACATACATGAAAACAACTCCGCCTATATTCTTAACAGTTTCGCGCGCCGATCTTTTACTTCATGTATTATATTATTACTTTTAAATGGAACTGAAGAAAAAAAATTAAATATATGTTATAACCATTTGTATGTAATACGTATATTTACATGAATTACAATAAACAACATGAAATAAGTTAAGAACTACAATATTTTGTGAAATAAAATAAAATTAAAATGAAATGAAATTTATTTGATTTGTAGTTGAGAACAGTTAAGTGGATGAAGAATTATGTGTATTCAAAATAAAAATGTATTTATTTTTATGATTTTTCTTGGGAATATTGCAGTCAGACATATCTAAAGGTTAGCCTTAGAAAACACTAAAATACACATTTTGTTTTAAATTTCACAAAGGTATATGTATGAAATTTAAAGAAAGTTACAACCGAGATGAAACAAAAACTTTGGCATCATATACGCAATTGTGACAATTGGGAATTTAATGAACAGTTAATGTCATTCCAATATAAATTGTTTTATGGAGCCTCTAAAACTAGAAACTTTTCAGCTTTGACTGACATTGCTTTTTAATAAAAATTCTAGTTAGCCATCGTTTACCTCATCATATTCACAGCATATAAATCAATTTGAAATCAAAAAGCAAGTTTCGTGCACTTATTTATTTATAATCAAAATCAAAACTGTCTTTAAAAATATAAATTAATCTACTTTCAAATATTAAGAAAACAGCAAATCAAAACAGAGATATAAATAAAAAAAAATATCCTCTCACTTCTTAAAAATTTCGTATTGTTACAACTCATAAATCTCAAAATTGATTTTATTTATTTCTTAAAGTGATTTTGTAATCAAAAAACAATTATCCACGATTAAAAACCATTTTTTCAACGTGATTTCTGTTACTTGAAAATTTCATGCAGTTAACAATACGAAAAAAAAAATCGGAACACAAATAAATCATAACGAATTTTTTCTGTTGTTTCGTTTAATAAATTGAATTAAATGTTTTTGACTTTTAGAACCTACTCAATCATATTGGGAATTAATTTGATGGTAGAAAGGGTTAATTGTGGTGAAGGATTTTAAGTTTGGATGATTTATTCTGAGAAAGGTAGTATTAATCCAATTTACCTTTTGTTTATGAATTTAGACAAAATCTCCGATATTCATAGCCCGATTGATTGACGCCATATTAAAATGTCAGGCAAGTGCGAATATAATTCGCTCGCTGAGGGTTCCGTGTACATATATAATATTTGAGAAAACAACAGTTTTTGTTTGCATTGTTTCACGTTGGGTTGTATTTTACCCAAAGCTGTTTATGGTGGCTAAAGAAAGCTTCAATAACGCCAGCTTATTAACTATTTATTTTGGAAAACATATTATCAATTGTTGTAGCTTCAACTGTTGTTGGTTAATGAATTTTTCTTTATAAATTTTTTTTGTAGAAAATAGTTTGAGAGCCAGTTTTGAGGATTTTTATTGAAACCAACGGAAAAAACGAAGAAAAAGTGTCGTCAAATTATTGACAACGAGTGCATTGTTAACACAGTCGAGTGATTTGTCTACCGAACATTGAGAAGATCGGTAAAGTATACCAATAGGATTTGTACTTCAGCTAGTTGAACATTCACAATGACTGCCAGCAGAACTAAACTAAAAGTGATGGTGGCTACTATTTTTCTGCACTGGTGGTACTGTATCAGACTTAACGAAAAGAACAGATCCCCAACCTCGATTAAGTTGACTGTAACAATTTTCTAGCTCAACAGTAGTTCAAAAACTCAAAAATTTCAAAAATGTTTGTAATTAGTGATCAACTTCACAGATAACATTTGCAATGTAGCCATATTAAATGATAATCTATCGAATACCAAACAGGTATCATGTATGTTATCTCATAATTTTCAGCCTTACGCCTTTCGCCTGAAGTTTAGATCACCTGACTTGTTAAACTATGTTGATCTAATCTGATCTTGTTTGTTCATTTCTATACTTCGTTTCACTCAATATTTACTATAATATACATTTCCTACAACGTTGTAAAATTTATCCTCTTCTACGATTATTTTACGTGAATAGTCCTTCACAAAACACAATTTTAGAATATTAATCAAATGAATCAAAAACGGTGTTTTCGAAAACTACAAAAAAATTGTTTTGGACTAGAAAAAAATTCACCTTTCATATGACACCTCTCAAAAAAGTCAAAAATAAACTTTTTTCAAAATTTCCACCCGCAACCCCATCAAAATAACATTTGAAATGATGAGCCAACAGCTATAGTTTTCATTCAATCTTTACAACATTTCCCATAACCATGAATTTTTCCAAATTTTTTCTTTTGTAATGTTCGGAGCTAAGGAGGGGGGGGGGGGACAGCAATTTTTTTTCACATTTTTTAACATAACTCAAAATCTGCGCTTATTAAAATTACATAAAAAATGGTTTTGTACTAGAAAAAAATCAATCTTTCATATGACATCCCACTCGACTTGGTCAAAAATATTTTTTTTTCAAAATATCCACCCTCAACCTCCTCAAAATAACATTTGAAATGATGAGCTGACCGCTATAGTTTTCATTCAATCTTTACAACATTTTCCACAACCTTGAATTTTTTCAAATTTTTTTTTGTAATGTTCGAAGTTAAGGAGGGGAGGGGGGGGGCAGGAAAAACAACACTCGTTTTTGGCAATATCAAAAAAACTAAGCAGTCGAAAAATCATTGAAATTTTTTTTGAAATATTTTGAACGTTTTCGATTTTTCTAGACCAAACTCGATTCCTTATAAAAAGCATTTGTTTTACTATCTCCTTATCTATGTTCATAAAATATAGATAAAAACAAATATATGAATTATTTTTGTTATACGAAACACGTTTAAAAACTGTAGTAAATTTCAAGTTGGTAGCACTTATGGTTTGTGAGTAAATTGATTATGTAGAAATTCGGACAGACACCGAAGTCTCACCAATAGGGTACCGTTTTTACTTTTTTAAAGTACGGAACCCTAAAAATCAATGCAAATTGCCATATGCAAAATAATGGAATAGTGTTTTTAATTAAATTTTTCCAAATCAAAATAAATTAAAAAGTAAAATATGGAGGGCTGAAATCTCACAGCTCTGAGATATCAAGACTTCGGTCTGGGTTAAGGATTTTGATATAGTTTTCGGCAAAAAACTTTTATGAGGACATGGTTTTTAGTTGTGGGCAGCGATGTATATCAAACCTAACTGTTTATTAAAGTTCAAGTATTTTTTATCTCTGTTTAAAAATTTATTACAAAACTAACACGAAACATCAATACGTTGCCGGAAAATTATAATCAAAATTCCAAAAATATTGTTAAATTAAATAAAATCAAACTTTTTCAAAATTCCAAAAATATTCCAAAAATTAGAATAAAATCAAATATTTAAATATTTTCTAAATTCCAATAATATTTCAAAAATTCAAACTTTTTTCAAAAATTCCAAAAATTATAATAATATCAAAAGTTTTAAATTTTTCGTAATTCTAAAAATATTCCAAAAATTCTTACAACATCAAAAATTAAAACTTTTGCCGAAATTCTAAAAATATTGCAAAAATTATTACAAAATCAAAAATACAAAGTTTTTCAAAATTCCAAAAATATTTCAAAAACTATAACAAATTCAAAAATTTCCATGTCCAATTTCAGTTTCAATTACATTTACGTCATAAAAACAGCTACACTTTTTTCCCAAAAAATTGGCTAAAAAATTAAATGAAATCATTTTTTGACACACTTGACATTATTTTTTGACATACTTATAATGCCATCCCAAGTAACAATTTTGCTCTAAATATGCTTTAAGAGCGCTCTTAGAGCTGATTTATAAAGCTACGTGCTTTAATGTTTGCTCTAGAAGCGCTCTTAGAACTCTTATAGAGCTTAGTAAAAGCAAAAAGTGGCGGTTTATAGAGCAACTTTATTGTTTTTTTTTCTCTATAAGAATTATTCCGGATTCCATTATGAAGCGCATAACTCTCTATAGCAATTAAATGAAAACGTTTGAACCAATCGTTATAGAGCTTTCTTTCAGCATTTTGCTCTAAAACGAACTCGAATTATTTCCTAAAATATTAAGCCGACGTAATTTTTAAAACGAATTTATCCGAATAATAACATTATTTTTTATTAGATTTTTTTTAAAGAAAATATTTTGTGTGTTTGACTTATTAAACTAAATGAAAATTAAATTGGAATATCGTTTAATTTAAACTGTAAAATGTACATTTTGAGTATGGATTAAAGTGAAATATGCGTGCCATTTATTTTTTGTCGTGAATATCAATACGATACTTCTTAAATTTTCAACGGGCTCTTGAAATATGTAATAATTATTATTAAAATTAGTAGTTATAAAAAACACTTTTTTTTATTTTCGTAACAAACTTGATTTTTCAATATTTTTAAACTTAGTTTGGAAAATTGAGTATGATTTTAAGAGCCATACCTAAATTAAAAATTTCAAAAAATAAAATAAAAATAAATTTTCGGTTGTAATACCACGAGTCATTGAAATTTTTTCGAAAATTTTTTGATTTTACGAATTAAATTATTTAGCAACACTGCGAATCAAAGCGCACAATAAACCACGAGTCCGAAGGACGAGTGGTTTAAGTAGTGGTTTGATTGAGCAGTGTTGCTTAAAAATAATTTAATGAGTAAAATTGAAAAATTTTAGACAAAAATTTCAATGAAGAGTGGTATTTAATGAGATAATTTTTTTTTAATTATAGTTTTGCTTAAAAGATAATTATTAGTTTCTAAATGAAAATTTTTTTACAAATTTTTCAATAATACAAAATTATGAAAAAATGCAATTTGCAAATAACAAAAATGTCCGTTTTCATTCATAAATGTTTGTTCATTTGTCAAAAATAAATTACAAATTTATAGCATTTATGCGCCTACTAAGATGAAATTATCTCTCATTTTGTTAGAAGAAAAAATGACAACAAAGAATTTTCATAACGACAAAGCAAAATTATCGACGACAAGAAGAATTGCCGACAGTTAATACAAAGCCTACTGTTTAAATATCATAGTTTGTATGAATGGAAAATAAAATTACTGACAGCAAAAAAAAATTATCGGTTGTAATACCACGAGTCATTGAAATTTTTTCGAAAATTTTTTGATTTTACGAATTAAATTATTTAGCAACACTGCGAATCAAAGCGCACAATAAACCACGAGTCCGAAGGACGAGTGGTTTAAGTAGTGGTTTGATTGAGCAGTGTTGCTTAAAAATAATTTAATGAGTAAAATTGAAAAATTTTAGACAAAAATTTCAATGAAAAGTGGTATTTAATGAGATAATTTTTTTTAATTACAATTTTGTTTAGAGATAATTATTAGTTTCTAAATAAAATTTTTCTACAAATTATTCAATAATACAAAATTATATAAAAATGCAAATAATAAAAATGTCCGTTTTCATTCATAAATATATGCATGTTTGTTTATTTGTGAAAAATAAATTACAAATTTATGCGCCTACTAAGATGAAATTATATTTCATTTTGTTAGAAGAAAAAAGGACAACAAAGAATTTTCATAACGACAAAGCAAAATTATCGACGACAAGAAGAATTGCCGACAGTTAAAACAAAGCCTACTATTTAAATATCATAGTTTGTATGAATGAAAAATAAAATTTCTGACAGCAAAAAAAAATTATCTATTAAATTCAAGAATGGCCGAATTTTTTTATATTTTCTTTGATTAAATATGGACGGATTCTTGCAACAGTTGTCATTTATGAACTTTAAAAGCTTTTTATCTCACTTGATATTATTACTCAGGATTTCGATTTATTGGGGAGTAGTTTTTTTCTTTGTTAAGATAGTTGTAAAGCAAGTAACTGTATATGATTATCCTTGTGTTTTCATCAGAGCAACAAGCTGAAATACAAAATAATAAATAAACATAGTAGAGCATTAAGCTCTATATTAGATTTTTTTGTTGTTGGAAGCGTTTTATAGAGTATATCCCTTATAATATTTTGACAGATAAAATGACACAGTCGTAGGCCATGCTAAATGAAATTTGATATGTGTTTATATTAAAAATCAGTTAATTCATTAACTTTTATCATTAGTTATTCTTAATATACATATTTACGAATGTTTTGTGCATTACCTGTTTTAGAAAAAGAAAAAATCAGTGGTCTCATAAAACCTCAACAAACTACGATTATTTACATATAAGTAAAAATGTCAATTCTTTCTAATAGAGCGGTTAGCTAAATCATAACCTCAAACAATAAAAAAACGTTGTGCATTTAATTGATGAATTGTGTACACGTTTCAAAAGATCCTAACATTCGTGCACAAACTGATTTTAATGAACTTTACTATTACTTTTCCTTTTGCGCAATATATACCAATGGCCATGGGATTAAAAAATTCAATTTTATTATTTGAAAAAAAAATTCATTATTTGAGAAAAGAAGAAAATTAAATTTAAATTAAAATTATCTGCCAGCTCTACATAAGGAAAATGCAACTCCCAATAGCAGTAAATGAGTGTAAAACAAATTTGTATTAAAGCACTTAAATGAACAAACCAAAACACTCTAACCATGCTTTAATGCAGCTCTTATACGAGATAATTTTATGCCCATGGAATTTTTTTATTTCAATATATAGCGTGCTCTATAAGATTATAAATTTAAGCTCTAAAAGTGGTTATAGAGCTCATTAATAAAGCTAAATGCTCTACAAGCAAAAAGAGCTAGAACTGTTAGGCAACAATGAATTAGAGCATTGTAAATTTTGCTTAAAGCTGTGAATCACTATTAATTACGTTTAAGAGCTATCAGGCTAATTATTTTAACTTAAAGAACTGTAATAGAGCACATTGATTCTTTCAGCTCTAACAATTGTTACTTGGGATAATTCTCTATAATAATAATAAAATATCATGTCATACGAACTATTAATTTTATTTTTTTCTAAGAAAATAGGGTTTAAAAATAAATAAAAACCTTTCTTTTGACACACTGTAATGGGCAAGATTTTAAATTTTGGGTGTACTTGCATTCTCCATCCTATAGTAATATACTATAGATCTTAATTTTTCACT
This sequence comes from Diogma glabrata, assembly GCA_963693315.1. Lineage (NCBI taxonomy): Eukaryota > Metazoa > Arthropoda > Insecta > Diptera > Cylindrotomidae > Diogma > Diogma glabrata. The sequence goes on from OY856187.1 coordinate 124,093,802, forward strand.
CACTTTTCAACCGGTTTGTGTAACAACACAACTGGTTAAACATTCCAACGTACATCCAACACTTCCGGTAATAAGCTGTTTTTTTTATTAATTTTCTACATATTTTTTCACTTAAATATGAAAGAAATTTAAGAATTAGTAAAATAAAAGAAAATTTATGCTGACGAAATTTTTTTCGTGCGAGAAAAATTTTTATTAATTGTTTTTTTTTGAATGATTAGGGAGTTGGTGGTTGGCATTCGAATTGTAAGATTCATTCAGTTTTGCAATATGGAATCGAATGGAACACTTAGTTTTTTTCTGGGAATGTGAGTTTGTTTTAGAGTCGGGTTGGATCAAGTTAGTTGAGTAGTGAGATGATTTTGGTAGAAGTGAAGTGTCTGGTCGTGAAAGTGACCATGTAGTGGTAAAATAAAAAAAAAAAATTAAAATTTAAAAGTAACCAATTATTTAAGTATTAACCAAGAAAAAAATTCTCTTTGGAAATTAACTAATTAAGTGTCAGTAAATTTTGTTGGTTTTTAATTGAAACCGTGGTTTGATAAAAAGAAAGGAAAATATGACTGATAAAACAGTCAACAATAGCATTAGTAAGATAATAGTTATGATACAGTGCTAAGCCTAACAAACTTTGAGTGAATATAGTTGAAAATAAAGAAGAAAGAAATAGTTGAAGAACAAAACTTTAGTTACATTGTTTTATTACAACTTGATTGAACCGGAAGGTGGTAAGGTGGCGTTATGATACTGGATTGCAAGTGAGTCCACAGCAATAACCGTTGAAGCGTGGTGGATTAATAGCTTGGTGAGTTGGGTTTCCTATTATGATAATTTATAATTCTGTCAAAATGAAGTGTTAACGTAAATTTAAAATTGGGGAGAGTTGTGAACTGTCAGTTCTCCCTTCTGGAGATCTGGGTGGTGGTTTTAAAATTTCTTGTAAAGAGGCTGGTCGTAAGAACCTTCGCTCTATAAGCTAGCAGCAGGGTATTGCGTGCACGACCAAATGGTAGACCTTCACGGTCTACCAGATAAACCTCGCATTACAACACTTGACAACATTTTTTGACAAACTTATAATGCCATAATTCTCAATAATAATAATAAAATTTCATTTCAAACAAACTTTTTTATTCTTTTCCAAAAAATTAGGTAAAAAACTAAATAAAAATCTTTTGACACACTTGACAACATTTTTTTGACAAACTTATAATGCAATAATCTAGTTTTTGATCTCACATACCAATCCCGACCATCAAGATTTCTCCAAATTTAATGTTCCTACTCGTAATCACTTAAAATGAACGTTTTTTAAGCAAAAAAAAAAAGAAAATTTGCTATTTTTGACACACATAATGATTTTTTTGACACATTTCCGGTACAGTTATCGAACACAGCATCCTTTCGGACCTGTCCCTTGTGAATACATATTTTTAGAAAAAAAATTTCGAAATCCCTCCATCCGTTTTCCCTGCAGCGTAGGTAATGACGGACGGACCGCCGAACGGCCGGCCGACAGACAGACATACATTTTTTTTTTGCTTTTTTAGAATCAGTAGGTCTTAAAACGTTGAGAAATGCCAAAAAAAGTGGGGGTAATAATTTCACTTTTGGGCTCATGAATGTAATACTTAGGTTTTTCAGACCGAAGTAAAACTCAATGTTATTGGAGTTTCAAATAACGAGGTGTTCGGCAGACCCCTTATTACTTTTATTTGATTTCGCTCAAAAGATTTCAGTTCTATGAGAAAATTTCATCAAAATTAAGTGACCATACTAAGAGTTATTGAAAAATGGAAAAAAACATTTGTTCGGAAGATTCTCCAACTCCAGTCCGATATTGCCCTAAGGCTTACATAACATAACTATGGAAAACCGTACCAATAACTAAATATATACCCAGTTTCATCAAAATAAAACTACTATTTAGTAGCTCAGCATACCCGTACTTTACCTTTCTCCCACTTTTTCTAATTTTATCCAAACGTCTCCAAAATTATGTGAAACTACACCAAAATTTTATGCAACGAGCATCATCTAAATCAAAATCGTTTCTCCAAATAACTATCCCCTTATAGTAAAATTTTGCTCCTCTCCATTCAAGTAGCTTTCGATCCATTTTTTTTCTTATTTATGCCTAAAACGTCTAGAAATGCCACAAAAGTTGGAGTTAGATTTTGAAAATTTTCTCTGAGGTCTTTCAGACCCATGTAACTAGTAAAGCTAGAGCATTGGAAAAACTAGATTGAAATTTTGTGTAAATAGTTATGGTAACTATATAAAATTGCTAGAAATGATTGTTTTTAATGTAATTTAATTTAAATATAAACTAAAACCTCAGACTCCATAGTGTCAAGACCGGCTTGTATAAGCTATTTCAAAGATACTTTTTGACAAAATGCTGATGTGGTGTAATTGTCTTTACTGTTTGTGCAAAGAATCTAAAAAAATCTATAATTGTATTATTGCTATTAAAATTCCTAGCCAAGTTTCATTGACATCTCTTAAAAAAGTTAAAACAAAAGCAAATAAAAATTAAACTAGTGGGATGGGGGTGTGACCATAGGGACCACGCCAAGAGCTTCCCGTAAGATTAAAAACTAACCAGTTACTGGATAAAGTATACTAAAGTACCAAACATACAAAAAATGTACAACATAATTTAACTGCTATAAATACAAATAAAAAACGAAAAATTACAAAATAAATATTAAAACAAATTTGGAAAAAAAGTCAACAAAAAGTGAATATTAGCTCAATGAGAGTTTTTAAAGCCTTAAATACGCAAAATTAAGATTTATTTATTATACGATACATCAATTGTAATAATTTCTTAAATATAATTTGAATGTGTACGTGCAGTGTGTAATCATATTTAAATTTAATAACATACTAACACACAAACTGCCAACTAAAATAAGTTGTCTAGACCAATTCAGAAGGTATTGAAAGGTGAGGATATCATTAAAATGATCAATATCAAAAATGATCTCCAACACAACAACCTAACCTTGTGGGAAGATAAAAGGTCAGCATTTGTTTGATGAACGGCGACCACTATATACAAGACACCTCAAAAGCAAATTTGTTCTATCTCATGTTAACTAAAAAGTTTTACCAAACATTCGGCAAAAACACTTAATAACTGTGGCTGTTGTTGTGATATATTTAAAAGAATAAGATAAAGTTTTTAACCGAAAGTGACAAGTTACAAAACTACTATAAACCTTACAAAAATCTTATGCTCTAAGTCTCAACAAAATAAATGTCAGGACTGAGTGTTATTGAAGTCTAAAAAAAACAGTTGTTCAACAAACCACAGACATCCTCCCCGACTCCTTTGCCAAATTTTGAAAATGGCTCGTTCAAAATAGCATATTTTCCATATTCAAATAAACCCGGATGCGTTTGTAGCTCATTTTATTCAAAAGTTTCATCAAGTTCTCATGCGTTTGCGTAATGAAAATAACACCTTTTTCCAAAATTTCTTAAAAAACTCAAAAAGTAAGATAGCAATTGTTTATACAAATGTCATTATAAATATCTGACATGATGACAAACAAAATGGGAGCTAAATGGTCTTGATAGCATTATTTATCCTCGTAATATTTGCAAGAGATAATTTTCTGTTTTTTGGAAATCACTAAAAAATAAATGAACTGATTTCATTAGAAAAGGACTGGGCTGTAAGTTACGCCAGGATATATCGATTGTGACCATTAAAGTTGAAATCGGATCATCCGTTGTTAAGAAAGCGTTGGACAAATTTTTGTCCACATATTGTCAGATCATGGACGCATAACAAAATAAATGTTTAATCGTAAATATCAATAGTAAATCAGGATTGTTCAAAAATGACACAGCAAATGTCACTTGAGGTTAAATCTTATCCATTAGCTGGTTATGTTAACTAAAGAAAGATTTAACCAGCTTCAAAATGGTTTAAATTGGAAGTGTTTTTTCTGTAAATCAGCGTCGAAAATTAGGGGGTGTGGTGGGGAACATACTAAAGCAAGCAATTTTTAACAATAATTCAAAAACTGTGCATGGGAAAATTCAAAAAACTATTGCAATGCTTCTTAAATTGGGCACATAATATCAAATTACACCCATTTGGGCCAAACAAATTTTTTTTATCCTCCTCATTCCCATCCCCAAAAAGAAAGAAATATAGTTATTTGAGACTTCACTATAATTTTCGTTCAGAGTTTATCAGACTTTCTGTCTCGGTGATTTTTTCCAACTTTATCAATCAGTTCCGAAACGTAGAGGGGAAGGACGATCTGAAAATTGCCCTTTTTTGACAATAACTCAAAAACTGCGCATCGCAAAATTTTAAAAAAATTGCAATGTTAAATTCTAAAATGTTAAAATTCTAAAAAAAATGGCAAACTTATAGGTGCCCTCTCAAATGACACCCATTTCGTTTGGTTCAAAATTGCTTTTTTACACCCTTCTCCACTCAGATCTCTTAAAAGCATTATTTGAGAATTTCAGTTAAGCTTCGCTATAATTTTTGTTCAGAGTTTATCAAACTTCCTGTCTCCGTGAATTTCTTCAAATTTTTCGAGGGAAGACGATCTGAAAATTGCATTTTTTTGACCATAACTCAAAATCTGCACATCGCAAAATTCTAAAAAAAATTGCAATATTTCTTAACCTAGGTGCCCTTTCAAATGGCAACTATTTCGTTTGGGTCAAAATAGCTTTTTTTCACCCATCTCCACTCAGACCTCTTAAAAGCACAGAAATATAATCATTTGAGAATTTCAATTCGGCTTCGCTATAATTTCAGTTCAGAGTTTATCAAACTTCCTGTCTCCGTGAATTTTTTCAAATTTTTCTGTCAATTAAGCTCGAAATCCAAGAAAAGGGACCGACTTTTTGTTGCACCTTTTTGACAATAATTCAAAAACTATGCATTGCAAAATTCTAAAAAAATTTAATTGTTTCTTAAATTAGGTGCTCTTTCAAATGACACTATACTTGACCCGGTTTTAAATGATATGTTAACCCCTTCTCATTTCCATCCATAAATATGAGTATTTGACACTTGCTATATTTTTTATTAAAACTTTACTAATATACCGGGAGGCAGCGTTGCAAATGAAAAAGTCATTTGATGCCAGTTGATTTTTATTTATTTTAATTAATTAACTCCAGCTGATGATAAATCTGGCTGTCAGCTGCTGAAGTAGGGGGGGGGGGGGGTTGTGGGAGACTTTTAAACTGGTAAAAAAAACGAATTCCAAAAGTAATTTGATGCCGCTTCAAAATTTGTATGATGCATGTTTACACCATAACAATTGAAAAAAAAGTGATCAGCTGATTGGCGGATGGGGGATTATAGGTCAGCTCCTCGTATACATCAGTATAAAAATGCAATATAGTCAAGACCTTTCTGCATAGGATCTTGATGAAACTTTGACAAATGATCCAGGTTCACTTGAAAATAGAAAATCTGAATTCATTTTAAATTTGGACAAAATGGCGGGGGGTCTCCCGAACACTTCTTAGTTTAAATCTTCAATAACTTCTAATTCCGACCTATGATCTTATGGTAACTTGGTATATAAAGTTTTAGTACTGTTTCCAATATTTCTACATACCAACTTCCGGTTTGACACTTCCAGTTAAAAAGTTTTTTTTCCAGGTGTTTATCCCTACTGTAGCCTACAATTACCGATCGATTTTCATGAAACGTTGGTAAAAGCTTTCAAGTATCATGTAAAAGACTTTATCAGCTTTTGGAGTACATTGGATAACGGGTTGGGGGGGTCCACCAGACAACAGGTGTTTTTTTCCACTGTTTTTATGTTTGTTGGGAGCATAAAACATTCGTTCGGGAATGAATTTTGATCAAACTTTGGAAAAAGATGCAAATATGTATGGCAAGGAACTGATTGATTTTTGAGCGATAGTGAACAAAGTGGTTGGGGGTCTCCAAAACACCTGTATTTTTTTAAAGCTTAATAACATCTGTACCTGATAATCGAATTGGATGAAACATGGTACATAAACATTTGGTACGGTCACAAAAATTCTGCATCCCAACTTCCGGTTTTTCATTTCCGGTAAAAAATTTTGGTACTCCCAATAAACATTGAAAAAATGGTGACACAATAAGCAGGTGTTTGGAAGGCCCCCACCACTTATCTCAGTACTGTCCAAAAACTAATCAGTTTTTTGTCATTTAAGTCTCCATATTTTTGGAAAGTGTCACTAAAATTGATTAATGAATGAAGTCGGTATTACAAACCAAAATTTTTTACCGGAAACGAAAAACTGGAAGTTGAAATGCAGAACTGTTGTGAATCGTACCAAATGTTTATGTACCAAGTTTTATCCAATTTGATTATCAGGTACAGATATTATTAAGCTTTAAAAAAACAGGTGTTTGGGGGACCCCACCACTTTGTTCACTATCGCTCAAAAACTAATCAGTTTCTTGTCATACATATTTGCATCTTTTTCCAAAGTGTCGTCAAAATTCATTCCCGAACGAATGTTTTATGCTCCCAACAAACATAAAAACAATGGGAAAAAAACACCTGTTGTACGGTGGACCCCTCAACCCTTTATCCAATGTACTGCAAAAGCTAACAAAATCTTTCTCATGTTACTTGAAAGCTTTTACCAACGTTTCATGAAAATCGATCGGCAATTGTAGGCTAGACTAGGGATAAACACCTGCAAAAAAAACTTTTTAACCGGAAGTGTCAAACCGGAAGTTGGTATGCAGAAATATTGGAAACAGTACTAAAACTTTATATACCAAGTTACCGCATAAGATCATATGTCGGAATTAGAAGTTATTGAAGATTTAAACTTAGAAGTGTTCGGGAGACCCCCCCGCCATTTTGTCCAAATTTAAAATGTACTCAGATCTTCCATTTTCAAGTTAGCCTGGATCATTTGCCAAAGTTTCATCAAGATCCTATGCAGAAAGGTCTTGACTATATTGCATTTTTATACTGATGTATACGAGGAGCTGACCTATAATCCCCCATCCTCCAATCAGCTGATCACTTTTTTTTCAATTGTTATGGTGTAAACATGCATCATACAAATTTTGAAGCGGCATCAAATTACTTTTGGAATTCGTTTTTTTTACCAGTTTCAAAGTCTCCCACAACCACACCCCGCGCAAGTCTGACGGCTGACTCTTGTTTTCTACATCACAAATAATTAATCTATCTATAAAAATTAAATTCAATCGGCATCAAATCACTAACCAAAATGCAACGCTGCCTCCCGGTCTATAATTTTTCTATCATTCCAAATATATTTTAAGATTTTCGATCAAGTACAGTCGGAGCTAATCGAGGCAATAAAACATAAAGAAAACGTCATTATTCAAAATTATACAAAAATTGGTGGGGTGTAAAATTCCAAAATACATTTTTCAGGAATGCTGAAGTGGATCCCTTTCATATAATACCCTACTCGTCTCGATAAAAAAAATGTGTTTTCTCAAACGCTTCACATCGTACCTCTGTAAAACAATTTAAAAGAACTTTATTTATTTTTAACCCGTCATCTTGTGTGAACAGATTAGTTTTATAAACATTCAGCACCTCAAATTTTAGGTGCGTAGATTTAATGATTTACAAGATAATCGATATAATGCGAAAAACAGGTTGTACTCCCACCAATAGGGTTCGTTATAAAAAACGGAACCCTGAAAATAGAGAGTGAAAACATTTTCTTAAACTTTTTACGAGACCAGAGGAACTGGGCGAACTTATCTCAAAACGCGACGTGTTCTACAAATTAAAAATAAAATACCCGAGCTAGTTATTTTTCTCAAATGTTTCTCAATTTAAAATCAGCAAACAAAAAGCTTATAAATACTAAAAAAAAAATTATTACACCAACGTCCTAAAAGAAAACTATAAAAAGCCGAGGTATCTTTGCTCTTGCATTTATGAAATTCTCTATAACAGTAACTCCAAACTGGAATATATTCCTATTAATTTAATAGCCAACAATATTTTATGTGAAGACCAACATCTTCTATCGAAAGTTTCTGATATTCTTCTATTTTTTGTATGAAATTTTATAACGGGAAAATAAAATTTCATACAAAAAAGTGATAGCAGAAATTTTTGATAGAAGATTTTACTGAATAGACCCCAATATCAAACGAATTTAATAATTTTTTTTCAAACGTTGGCTAGGAAATTGGAGGTTCATCTTCAGTGATTAAAAATTCAACTCCTATCGAGCTTCAAGATAACATCTCAAGCGACCCGGCATTACTCTTTGACTTCACTCCCGTAGCATTAGATGAAATTAAAAGCTACATATCACAACTGGATGATAGTACAGCGAAAGGCTCTGACAATATTTCTGTATAAAGTTTATCAAGAGAAACCAACATTATATTTTACCTTCTCTAGTGGATAGTATAAACCAAGCCTTCATAACCTTTAGATCTGGCTGAAAAACAAATAAAACAAACTACAGACCCGGATATTGACGGATATAATCCTTCCGATTATATCCAAAATATACGAACGAGCGATTTTAACGAGAGTATCAACGTATGTTGATGAAAATAATATAATTAATAAGAATCAATTTGGATTCCAAACAAAATGTGGTGCTGCATCTGACTCACTCTATCCCGTGGAAAACCTACATAAAAATTTGACAAATAAAAACAACAGGATGTTTATTTATTGACTTAATGAAAGCATTTGGCTGTGTTAGCTTCGATATTTTTAAAATAAAGCTAATTAAAATTGAGATAGCAGGAAACGTTTTGAAACTGCTCTGTGACTACATAAAAGATCGTCTTTGATACGTTCATTTAAGCGATATTAAATCAAATAAAGTTAAAGTACCACAAGGATCGATTTTGTGGCCAAAGCTTTTCCTTATTTATATGAAACACATTTTAGTGAAATGGAGTCTGATTTATTGGTTTTTAACTGTCTAAATTCCAATAGATTGCGCATAAACATGAGCAAAGCTACGTTCATTACCTTTAATCGAGGCACATTTTCAATCCAGAACAATATTTACTTGCATAACGAGAGAATTTCTAAATCAGATTCAATAGATTATGTCGAACTTACTATATCAATTCTAATATGAACTGGTCAGGCCACGCTGAGAAAATTAAATCAAAAGTAGCAGTTCTTTCGGGAGCCCTGTGGAGTGTGTCAAAATTTATTCTGAAAGATGTATTGCTAAACATCTATTTCGCACACATTTGAAATTGCTATATCCGAAAAACGTGCTACCTGGATCAAAACTAATTGATTTTGAATATATGCTTATTATATATAAAGCAATCCATGATTTAATAGAGTTAATCGTAACTTTACCACTAACATTGACATTAGTAATCACACCACGCGTCAAGCTAACAAATTCAGACTAACCAGCTTTGAACTAATATCTTCAAAAATAGTGTAGTTTATAAAGGTGTATCCTTATATTATGCCCTTCCCAATAAGATCAAACTTCTGCTCATCTCCAAATATAAAGCTGAACTTAAGAAAAAGCTATAGATGGGTTTTATCCGTAAGTATGATGGAATGCACTAAACACTTAATTAAATTTTTTGCCCATATTGGCCTCTTCTGTAAACATTTGCTCATAATCCAAAGTAACTAACGGAATGCAATACAATTATCATCGTCTTATTTCAAACTAGCATATCACCACTGAGCCCCTTAATAACTTAATTAATATTGTATAAAATTATAAAATCTTAGCTTAAGCTTAAGCTTAAGCTCTTAGGTATGAATTTAATATAACAACCTATATAATTTTTATTATAAAATAAATTACTAACATTACATAATTAATTGATAACATAACATAACAAAGATTATTATTTTTGGGAAATAAATAAAAAAATTACTTTCGTTACAATAATGAATTTATTTTCATCTAATATTTTGTGGAAAGAATTTTTTTTGTGAAGGTAATGGAAACATGGACAAATAACAAACGGACACTTTGAATTATTAATTTTAGTTATTCAAAAATATAATTACATTTTTTGATATATTTTGTTTGTTATTTTTCATGTCGGTTTACTTATATTTAAATTTATTTTTTATAATATTAAGAAAATTGTGGAAAATTGACATAATTTTTGATGTGTAAGCCAAATATTTAAATTTTTTAAATTTTTTTTCATTTAAATTGTATCATTAAAAAAAATGGCGAAAAAATGGATGCTTTATTTACAACTGCAATCACACACATAAATTTGCATTTTACAACTTCAAAATACGTCCGCAATCTTCATTTGTCGTACTTAAGTTACCAAAAATATTAATCTTGGAAAGATTCATAAGGGATCCTAGTTATAAAAGTCATGCATCAAGTATTTATGTATTTATGACTGAAAGTTATTTGCACATTTTGTATACATGTTTACATGATTTAAAAATGTTAAATTATGATATGATATTAGTACACAAATACTTTTCTACTTCAACTTAATTTAAAATATACAATAGAATATTTTTAACAAAAGCTTAACAAAAGTGCATGAAATGTGCATTAGACTTGTGCACCATGTACAGAATACTGTTCTTGTCAGATTCACAATTCTGAGAAAATTTTACACCTCTTCGTTATTTTCAGATACAAATTTCACAATATTTTATAAATTGACAGGTATAGAGAGTAGTGAAGACGTTTTTTTTACCAAACCAAAAAGAAAACCACATGAGATTAAATTTTACCACAGTAAAGTATCACCACAAAAAGATTAATACAGTAAAAGCCCAATTATCCGGAATGCTCGGGGATTGACTCATTCCGGATAATCGAAAATTCCGGATAATTGAATGTAAATTAAATTTTAGGACGATTTCATGTTAATCTCCATATAAATATTTTATTAGAATTCTCGTCAATATAGAATTATAAGTCACTGGAAATGAATGTATTCAATTGAATAGAATGAAAAATTGCTTTGAAAAGCGAAAGATCCGTAACAAAAGTTTTATCTCAATTCCGGTCGGTTCGGGAATCGAACCGGCGTCCTTCTGATCAGAGGTAATTGTTAACCATTTAACCAACCCGACCAGCGACGAGATAAAGCTTGTTTTTGGTCGAGTTGGTTAAATGGTTAACCATTAACTCTGATCGAAGGATGTCGGTTCGATTCCCGAACCCACCGAAATTGAGATAAAACTTTTGTTACGGATCTTTCGCTTTTCAAAGCAATTTTTCATTCTATTCAATTGAATACATTCATTTCTAGTGACTTGTAATTCTAAACTACATAATGGTTAGATCCATTGCTATCGCATGGAAACAAATCTTAATAAATTTTCGTCAATATATTTTCAAATAAAATACTAGAAACTCATTTTTGTATGTGTTTTTCAAGTTCTTTATAACATTGATTGCAAATAATATTTTATACAAATACAAAAATATGTAAATAAAATAAATAATAAGAAAATTTTTCTTGTTAATTGCCAACAAAAAAAAACATTTTTCTTGTGAAAAATAAAAAATTCAAAAATTTTAAATTCGGTTAACTGAATATTCGGTTAATTGAATGTCGGATAATCGGGCTTTTACTGTAGTATAACAATTGTGTCATCCATGAATCATCACCTGGCTGCAAAGATATAAAAAAGATCTCTTAGTGATATCAAAATTCTTGCAAAATCATTCTAAACACATCATTCATTATATTAGAATTAATTCAAATACAATGACAGTAATAACTTAACACCCAATTTCCTAATTATGCGTCTTTAAATTATCATATAAAAACAAAAACTAACTAATAAATTTAAATAAACAAAATCTCAATCTTCATATGCATTCTTTCATCTAAAAACCCCATCAATCTCTATATTCACTATTCACAGAAAAGTGCCTATTAAAATGAATGCATTTTGTGATTCTCGCCTTCATAAAAATCAATGATCGCTCACGATCTTCCCATCAAATTTGACATAAATTTTATTTTTTTTCTCTTTAACTTGAAACTTCAAAGTTTAAAAGAACATTTGACACTATTGATCTTTCATCGTGAGGTTTTTCCTACTATTATTATTATTATTGTTATTAAGATTATTTATTATTTTAAAGAATTGGAAATTTATAGTTTTAAATCATAATAAACATTGAAATGAAAATTTCTGCATAAAATTAGCGAAGCACCTGATCAGTTAAATAGATATTTCATTGAGTTCAAAAAGGCAGCTAGTCGGACATCGATTGTTTTTTGACATGAAATTTTTTAAAATAACATTGCCGTTATTTCTTTGTAAAAATGTTGGTAAGTTTCAGCAAAATTGTTGATTTACTAAACTAACTTATTCTTAAACGATGGCATTGTATTGACCTATTTATATTTATTTGTAATGACCTGTAGCAGAGGAATACTTTTTTAAAATAAATTTTTTGTGTAACTGAAACATCAACATGTGTCACATAACATTACAATTTTTGAAGACCAACTTGTAGGAATAAAACAAAAATTGAGTTGCCAATAATCCT